>SJYO01046538.1:25821512-26292890 GCA_006410555.1 Capra ibex | reverse complement strand
TCAGTCGTTTTTGTTCTGACCCTCGACTGACACCGAGTCTGGTACTTGAGGAATAACGGTTTAAGTCTGAATTTAACTTCTTTCATCCCTTTTGGTGATCTGGTAAGTCCATACTGGATTTAGTTTAGGGAATACTAATATGTCACCTTCATGCTTTATCTAAATTCCCTTATCTAGACTAACTGTCTCACGGACTACTTGATACCTACCTCCAAGCGTAGGGTTACCTTTTCTTTACGTTTTTTCGTTTTACCGATAGACTCCGGAATGTTTATCGACACTTTTGTTCTCTTCGCTTTTCGTCTCCTCTTTTCCTTTCTATACGGGTAAACTTACTTCTCAAGGTTTCTTATCGTTCCTCTCTATTCTTTCGGAAGGAGTCACTAGTCACGTTTCTTTATCTCCTTTTGTTGTCTTACCCTTTCTGATCTCTGGAGAAGTTCTTTTAATCTCTATAGTTCCCTTATAAAGTACGTTTCTACCCGATCTATTTCGTGTCTTTACCAGACCTGGATTGTCTTCGTCTTCTATAATTCTTCTCCACCGTTCTCATTGTCCTCTTGACATGTTTTTTCTCGAAGTGTTGGTTCTATTAGTACTACGACACTAGTGAATGGATGTCGGTCTGTAGGACCTTACACTTCACTTCACTCGGAATCTTTCGTAGTGATACTTGTTTCGATCACCTCCACTGCCTTAAGGTCAACTCGATAAAGTTTAGGATTTTCTACTACGACACTTTCACGACCTTAGTTATACGGCCGTTTAAACCTTTTGAGTCGTCATCCGTGTCTTGACCTTTTCCAGTCAAAAGTATGGTTAGGGTTTCTTTCCGTTACGTTTTCTTACGAGTTTGACAGCGTGTTAACGTGAGTAGGGTGTTCGATCATTTCATTACGAGTTTTAAGAGGTTCGGTCCGAAGTCGTTATGCACTTGGTACTTGAAGGTCTACAAGTTCGACCAAAATCTTTTCCGTCTCCTTGGTCTCTAGTTTAACGGTTGTAGACGACCTAGTACCTTTTTCCTTCTCTCAAGGTCTTTTTGTAGATAAAGACGAAATAACTGATACGGTTTCGGAAACTGACACACCTAGTGTTATTTGACACCTTTTAAGACTTTCTCTACCCTTATGGTCTGGTGGTCTGGACGGAGAACCGTCCAGTCCTTCGTTGTCAATCTTGACCTTTACCTTGTTTTCTGACCAAGGTTTGTCCTTTTCCTCATACAGTTCCGACATATAACAGTGGGACGAATAAATTGAATATACGTGTCATGTAGTACTCTTTGTGACCCGACCTTCTTCGTGTTCGACCTTAGTTCTAACGACCCTCTTTATAGCTATTGGAGTCTATACGGCTACTGTGGTGGGAATACCGTCTTTCACTTCTTCTTGATTTCTCGGAGAACTACTTTCACTTTCTCCTCTCACTTTTTCAACCGGATTTCGAGTTGTAAGTTTTTTGATTCTAGTACCGCAGACCAGGGTAGTGAAGTACCCTTTATCTACCCCTTTGTCACCTTTGGCACAGTCTGAAATAAAAACCCCCGAGGTTTTAGTGACGTCTACCACTGACGTCGGTACTTTAATTTTCTGCGAATGAGGAACCTTCGTTTCAATACTGATTGGATCTGTCGTATAACTTTACGTCTCTGCAATGAAACGGTTGATTCCAGGCAGATCAGTTCCGATACCAAAAAGGACACCAGTACATACCTACACTGTCAACCTGACACTCCTTCGACTCGTGGTTTCTTAACTACAAAAACTTGACACCACAACCTCTTCTGAGAACTCTCAGAGAACCTGACGTTCCTCTAGGTTGGTCAGGTAGGATTTCCTTTAGTCAGGACCCACAAGTAACCTTCCTGACTACGATTTCGACTTTGAGGTTATGAAAGCGGTGGAGTACACTTCTCAACTGAGTAGCCTTTTCTGGGACTACGACCCTCCCTAACCCCCGTCCTCCTCTTCCCCTACTGTCTCCTACTCTACCGACCTACCGTAGTGACTGAGCTACCTGAACTCAAACTCACTTGAGGTCCTCAACCACTACCTGTCCCTCCAGACCGGACGTCGTTAAGTACCCCAGCGTTTCTCAGCCTGTCCTGACTCGCTGACTTGACTTGACTTGACTTATACGGTAACATATATACATAGTGTCGAAGGAATAGGTAAGGAGACGGCTCCCTGTAGATCCAACTAAGTCACAGGATCGATAACTTTTGTCACGACACTACTTGTAACCCCATGTACGAAGAGAAAGGTAAAACCTAAGGAACCTCACATACGGGTCGTCACCCTAACGACCCCGTATACCGTCAAAATAAAGGTCATAAAATCCCTTAGACGTGTCACAAGAGGTACCACCGATATGACCAAACGTAAGGGTGGTTGTCACATTCTCCCAAGGGAAAACAGGTGTGGGAGAGGTTGTAAATAACAAACATCTGAAAAACTACCATCGGTAAGACTGGTCGTACTCTACCATGGAGTAACACCAAAACTAAACGTAAAGAGACTACCACTCACTACAACTCGTAGAAAAGTACATAAACAATCGGACCTACAAATAAAAAACGGAGAAGAGACTGAATGAAGAAATAATTTTTACGAAACAATTCAGACACATTACTTTCACAACACTTCTAGAAAAAACACCTCAGGTAACTTACTCTAGACTCACTCGGGAGTCCGATTTTTTTCCCATTTTAATAAATTCATCAATACCAATTCGTGTTTTTTTGGGTTTTTTGAACTGTAAGTTTTTTGATTCTAGTACCTTAGGTCAGGATAGTGAAGTACCGTTTGTCTACCCCTTTTTTACTTTTGTCACTGTCTGAAGTAAAAGAACCTGAGGTGTCACTAAAACCTCGGTCCAGTGACGTCGGTACTTTAATTTTCTACGAACCAGGAATCTTCTCTTCGACACTGTTTGGATCTCTCGTATAATTTTTCGTCTTTGTAGTGAAACGACTGTTTCCAGGTATATCAGTTTCGATATAAAAAAGGTTGTCAGTACATGTCTGTACTCTCAACCTGGAATTTCTTCCGACGACGACGACGACGACGATTCAACGAAGTCAGCACAGGCTGAGACACGCTGGGATATCTGTCGTCGGGTGGTCCGAGGGGGTAGGGACCCTAAGAGGTCCGTACTTATGACCTCACTCAACGGTAAAGGAAGAGGTTACGTACTTACACTTTTCACTTTCACTTCAGCGAGTCAGTACAGGCTGAGAATCGTTGGGGTACCTGACGTCGGGTGGTCCGAGGAGACTCGCGACTTCTTAACTACGAAAACTTAACACCACGTCCTCTTCTGAGAACTCTCAGGGAACCTGTTGTTCCTCTAGTTTGGTCAGTTAGAATTCCCTCTAGTTGGGACTTATAAGTAACCTTCCAGATTACGACTTCAACTTCGAGGTTATGAAACCGGTGAACTACACTTCTCGACTGAGTACCCTTTTTTGGGACTACGACTCTTTCTAACTCCCGTACTTTTCTTCCTCGTTGTCTCCTACTCTACCAACCTACTACAGTGACTGAGTTACCGGTACTCAAACTCGTTTGAAGTCCTCTACTACTTACTGTCCCTTTGGACCGTACGACGTCAGGTACCCCAGTGTTTTTCAGTCTGTACTGAATCACTGACCTGTTGTTGTCCTAAAATTATCCTCCTCTATTAAGGTTTTACAATACATTTAATATGTCCCTATTCCTTTGACCCCACGTCGTGTACCTACGTCCATCGCCATTAGAGGTTCTGTCATCGCTTCCCTCCACAGTCCCTTAGGGTCCATCTCTGGTGCAGCTCTAATATCGTCATTCTGAGGTCTACATCTGTCTGACAGTAGTGACGGAGTGGTCGGTAGAATCACAGGAAGAGTTAGTCGACTTGATGATTTCCTATACTACGTTGTCTTGCCCTTATTTGGTTCTTCCTCCCTCTGCACTCTAGGTCCTTTATCCCTAGAATGAGCACTCTTCTGTTTCCCTTAAGTAATCTACTGTAATTTCTCTTCAGTGTCCACTGTTATATACCTTCCGGACCTGGTCGGGTCCATCCTCCTCCTACTTAAAGACGACTTCCCGTCAAAGGTACCCCCTTTTTTTGTCGTGACAATCTAGGACCGTGCTATTTTAAATACTTTATGGCATGACACTCTAAACACTTTTAATACCCTGTTTAATCGTCTCACATGGTTTTTTTTGAGATCCGTTTGAAAATATAATTTTTTTTTCGTTCGTTAACGATTGAATTCCTTTTGTTTTATTCTTTATTCTTAGTATCACGGTATGTCACGAATCGAATCTTATTGTAAATATATCTGTTTATGACACTGGTGACTCTGAAAGGAGTTGGTTTCTAGAACCATATTGACATTAGTCTGTCACCAGACCTCTTTGTTTCTCTTACCACCGTTCTCTCTCACGTTAGGAGGAGTAAATAATGTCCAGTCCTCTTTACTCAGTGTAACTCGACGGTTTTCAATGGTCCTCTACGTATAATAAATCTTTACACCTCTTCACATATAAGGTTTTCTTACCGACTTTTCCAGTTCTCATCGACGGAAACCTTTTCGTCTCTCCCTCGTCCTCCCGTTCCTTCGATAGAAAATTTTAATAATATTCGGAAAAGCATAATAAACACTATGGTACATTTCTCAATTGTTTTTATTTTTATTGTTTTATCTTATATAATTTAAATATTTATGATAAATTTTACAAATTACGAGTTTATTCAAACATTTACCTAGGTCCAAATTGGTTTCAGAGGATTTTCACGAAGGGTCCCAACGACTCTAATACATATTTTATTACTACGAACATTCAACTTGTAATTTCGGATTCCTTCTTAATCCAAATAAATTGAACTTATTTAAATTACTACACACACACACACATATATATATATTTCATTGAGGACTTATAGGAAAGGACACGTATTTTTGAGTAGAACTGGTGTACTTTAGAGGAGTATAACAGTCTAAAATTTCGGTCATGACTTACCCTTCCCTCTCCACGGACCCCCACGTACCGACTACTTCGAAACCTCTTTCTTTCCTTCTAGAAGTTGGTGTCCAAAAAGTAGTCAAGGACGGTAGGTATATGACCCCTGCACTTGACTAAACACGTGGGGTCAGAGTAGTCTGTTTGTCCTACCCTACAAACTAGAACTTCGAGTAGACCAGTAAGGACTCAGTATAAAACACGACTCGTCAGAAGAGGGGTCGAGACCCGTTAAGGGGTTCCCTATCTATCCTTCCGACTGTTTAACGAGAGAGATAGGACAATCACTGGGAAGGACGGGGTCTCAGTAATCTAAGTTCCTTTTACTCGTCACCGTCGATTAATCCTTATCTGACCCCACCCTCATCCGTCCGTCGTCCCTTACTCACCCCTAGGCCCCTGTGTCAAGTCTCTGAAAAGAGATTTCTTTAGGTTGGACTTTCCTGTCTGCCAACAACTTAATCGGGTGTGACGACCCGTAAGTAAAATTTTCTAATATTCTCTACAAAGTTATCAGTGGGAGTCCTTGATTAAAAAAGGTATAGTGTATCAGGAGATCGAGAAGTTTTATGTCCTGACCCGTCCGATTTAAAGTTATCCGTTCTGTTGAGATTTTGTGACTTAACTCGTCCTGTAGTCTCCCTGATCCCGTATGTGTATAAAGATACTTCCCGGTCTATCATTTATAAAATCGGTATACTAGAGACAGTATTGACGGGCTCAGACGGTAAAAAGTCGTGTTTTGGTCGGTACCGACACGACCCGAGTCAGAACAGACTGAAAAACACTACGGTACCTGATATCGGGTGGTCCGAGGAGACAGGTACCCCTAAGAGGTTCGTTCTGATGACTACGGTACGGGAGGAGGTCCCCTAGAAGGGTTGGGTCCCCAGCTTTGGTTCAGAGGGTGTAACGTCCGCCTAAGAAATGGCAGACTCGGTGGTCTCTTTGGGTTCTTATGACCTCACCCCTCGGATAGGGAAGAGCTTCCCTGGAAGGGTCGAGTCCTTAGTTTACCCCCAGAGGACGTAACGTCCTCCTAAGAAATGGTCGACTCGATGGTCCCTTCGGGGTTTCGTCGGTACCAGTATACATCTACTTACTCGTACCGACACAAGGTTATTTTGACATAAATGTTTCTGTCTGTTACTCGGTCTAAACTGAGGATCCGTCATCCTAGTCTTTTGATTGAAAGTAGGGTTTGACGTGACCTGCTTTCACACTTCTTCATCTACGTAATTTACTTAGGAATTACTACCGTAAAGTCCAACAAACTGTTCACCCACTTGTAGTCAGTCTTAGAACAAAGTTGATGACCCTTTGATAGGTTTGAACAAATTTCGGTTCTCTTTAAAAGACAAACAACAAATATATTGACTTTCGAATCTCCATCTGGACCGAAATCCTCTCAAGATTTACTGAAGAGAAAGGAGTGGAAACCCGAGTGTAAGAGGGGACATCTCCCGTAAGAGTTGGTCGAAGAGAAGAGTCTCAATATTTTACCAACGGAGGTCGTTGGTTTCGATCTAGAAAGTTCTAAGTGTAGGATACCGTCCTCGAACCTTAAGAACCGTCTTCTTAACTCTGGTACGTTTAATTTGGCCGAAATTCGGTCCATGAGTAACTCAGAAGTATAGACGATCACGTTCTGAAAAAAGAAACCGAAAAATAAGATCTTTCCAAGACTATTGAGAACCCGGTATAAGAAGGAATATTTACAATGCTAATCGAACAGTTCGAGGTTCCTTTTAGAACATCCCAAACACTGACCTTGACATAATTTAAATATCTGGTTGGATTCCTCCTAGTTGTAGAACTGTTATGACAGAAGTGTAAATACTTACACCATATCAAGAGAGGTAAATAAATCTAAAAGAAATTATAGAGATTTACGAACACGAGTCATCGATTTGGTCCAGGTCGGGAAACGTTGGAGTACCTGACATCGAACGATCGGAGGAGACGGGTAACCTAAGGGATCGACTTATGACCTCACCCAATGGTAAAGGAAAAGATTAGAGATCGATAAATATGAAAAGGGGTATCTCAAGTTATCCCTTCTGCCTCTTCGTTCTTATGTGTCTTCCTGACATGTTTTTTCCGGAATTGCTGGACCTATTTGTGTCGTCACACTAGTGAGTGGATCTCAGTATGTAGGACCTCATACTTCAGTTCACCCGGAATCCTTCGTAATAATACTTGTTTCGATCACCTCCACTATCTTAGGGTCGACTCGACAAAGTTTAGGATTTTCTACTACGACACTTTCACGACGTGAGTCATACGGTCGTTTAACCCTTTTGAGTCGTCACCAGTCTCCTGACCTTTACCAGTCAAAAGTAAGATTAGGGTTTCATCCCGGTACGGTTTCTTGCAAGTTTGATGGTGTGTAAACGTGAGTAGAGTGTAAGATCGTTTCATTGCGAGTTTTAAGAAGTTCGATCCGAAGTTGTCATGCACTTGACTCTTGAATATATACATGTCCGACCTAAATCTTTTCCGTATTCTCGGTCTCCATTTTACGGTTGTAGACAAGCTAGTCTCTTTTTCACTTTCTCCTCTCAATTTTTCAACCGAATTTTGAGTCGTAAGTTTGTTGATTCTGGTATCGTAGGTCAGGGTAGTGAAGTACTGTTTGTCTTCCCCTTTGTTACTTTTCTCACTATCTGAAATAAAAGAACCCGAGGTTTTAGTGACGTATTGTTCACCACGACCCTTTTGACCAGTTGGTGAACATTTTCTTACTTTGATCTAGTGAAAGATAGTGGCATGTGTTTTTATTTGAGTTTTACCTAATTTCTAGATTTACATTCTAGTCTTTGATATTTTGAGGATCTCCTCTTGTATCCGTTTTGTGAGAGTCTGTATTTAGTGTCGTCCTAGGAGATACTAGGTGGAGGGTCTTAAGACCTTTATTTTCGTTTTTATTTGTTTACCCTAGATTAATTTTAATTTTCGAAGACATGTTGTTTCCTTTTATATTCGTTCCACTTTTCTGTCGGAAGACTTACCCTCTTTTATTATCGTTTACTTCGTTGACTGTTTGTTGATTAGAGTTTTTATATGTTCGTTGAAGACGTCGAGTTAAGGTCTTTTTATTTGCTGGGTTAGTTTTTTACCCGGTTTCTTGATTTATCTGTAAAGAGGTTTCTTCTGTATGCCTACCGATTGTTTGTGTACTTTTCTACGAGTTGTAGTGAGTAATAATCTCTTTACGTTTAGTTTTGGTGTTACTCCATGGTGAAGTGTGGTCAGTCTTACCGACGCTAGGTTTTTAGACGTTCGTTATTTACGACCTCTCCCACACCTCTTTTCCCTTGGGAGGATGTGACAACCACCCTTACGTTTGATCATGTCGGTGATACCTCTTGTCACACCTCTAAGGAATTTTTTAACGTTTATCTTGATGGAATACTGGGTCGTTAGGGTGAAGACCCGTATGTGTGGCTCCTTTGGTCTTAACTTTCTCTGTGTACATGGGGTTACAAGTAGCGTCGTGACAAATATTATCGGTCCTGTACCTTTGTTGGATCTACAGGTAGTCGTCTACTTACCTATTCTTTCGACACCATGTATATGTGTTACCTCATAATGAGTCGGCAATTTTTCTTAAGTAAACTTAGTCAAGACTACTCTACCCACTTTGACCTCGGTTAATATGTCTCACTTCATTCGGTCTTTCTTTTTGTGGTTATGTCATATGATTGTGTATATATACCTTAAATCCTTCTACCGTTACTGCTGGGACATACGTTCTGTCCTTTTTTCTGTGTCTACACATATGGCCTGAAAACCTGAGTCTCCCTCTCCCTCTCCCACCCTACTAAACCCTCTTACCCTTAAGATTGTACATATGACAGTACATTCTTAACTTAGCGGTCAGGTACAGACTGCATCCCACGTCGAACGAACCCCGACCACGTACCCCTACTGGGTCTCTCTACAACACCCCTCCCTCCACCCTCCCCCCAAGTACAAACCCTTGCGTACATTCTTAATTTCTACAATTTTAATTTTTTTTTTTATTTTTTAAATTTTTTTTCCTTTTTTTTTATTTCACAATTTCAAAAAGACTACTATTTTTTTTGTTTTTGTTTTTGTTTTAGTGACGTCTACCACTGACGTCGGTACTTTAATTTTCTACGAGTGAGGAACCTTCTTTTCGATACTGTTTGGATCTGTCATTATAATTTTTCTTTTCTGTAGTGAAACGACTGTTTCAAGGCATATCAGTTTCGATACCAAAAAGGTCAGTTCATACCTACACTCTCAACCTGGTATTTTTTACTACCCACGACTTCTTAACTTCGAAAACTTGGGATAAAAACCTCTCCTGAGTCCCCTTAGGGAACCTGTCGTTCCTCTAGTTTGATCAGATAGGATTTCCTTTAGTTGGAACTTGTAAGTAACCTTCCTGACTACGACTTCGACTTCGAGATCATGAAACCGGTGGACTACACTTCTCGACTGAGGGACTTTTTCTGAGACTACGACCCTTTCTATCTTCCGTCCTCCTCTTCCCCCACTGTCTCCTACTCTACCAACCTACCGTAGTGACTGAGTTATCTGTACTAAGTTATCGAGTTTATTCCAAACTCGTTTGAGGTCCTCCGTCACTTCCTGTCCCTTCGGACCCCAGTGTTTCTCAGTCTGTGCTGACTCACTGACTTGTTCTTGTTTTGTTTGAAGTCACTGAAGTATGTCGTTATTTGTAAACAATAGAAGTGTCATTATACCCAGTCCTTACACCCTCATAAAAGACTGAACCGAGTGAGTACTTTAACGGTAGTACGACAATCGGTCCCGGTGATAGTAGACTTCCAAACTGACCTCGACCTCTCAGTGTAGATTCCAATAGTAAGTACGGATCGTTCAACCCCGACCAACAACCACTCTCCGGAGTCAAATAGGGGGTACCCCCGGAGAAGTGTCCTACAAACTCACAGGAATGTCGTACTGTCGACCGAAAGGAATCTCACTAAGTTCTCTTTCTCTTTAGGGTGGTATTTCGATAAGAAAAATACCAGGTTGGAGTTTTTAGTGTATCGTAGTCAAAGATAATTTTAACTCTTCGATCAGACCGAATAAAAGTTTCCCTCCTCTTAATCATGGTGTAAGACTTAGAGTCCTCACTTCTTTCGTGGTAGGGGTATCGCATTCCAAAGACTAAACAATGAAAATAAAAAAACGTCTTCTCTGGAGATCCGAGTATGTCTTTACGTGTAAACGAAAAGGATAAAAATTGTCGTACGAAGGTGGTCTATAAAACCATTTAAGACTATCTTCTTCCATGACGAAGGAATCATGACAAGAGTGGTCTCGGGGAGATCCAGACTTAACGTCGGTATAATTTAATTAACGTGGGGTGGGGTCAGAACGAGAGTAAAGAAACGTATACGAAAAGAGAGACGGACCTTAAGTAGAGGGGACCGAATAAGGACGAATTCGGAAAGGATTGGACTCAGACCCGTCCTAAGGGGGGGTGGGGAGTGAATGTAAGATGACAGTGTGGGATACGAAAGTGGAAGGACTGTGATTAGTGTGATATTGTGCTAGCAGGAATCTTAGACCGGGAGCCCGTCGTAGTCGGATTAGACTTATAAACAATCTTTACGTCTTAAAGTCCGGAGGGACTTTGTTTTTTGAGACTCCACCCTGGAACTTTAGACACGAAAGTGTTCGGAGGTCCAATAGGGTCACGAGTAAATCAAACTCTTGGTGACGAACGAGATTACATTAACGGACAAATGACAAACCTCAGGTATGGTCTCCAGTCGAGGTACCTCATCCCGAGAGAGACAGGAGTAGTAGAGACACAGACGGTTCGGGTACTAGACACGAGACAGTTAAGATACACCTTAGACTTTCTATTTCCATTCTTTCCCCCTCCCCTGAACCAGGCTCTCTTGAAGGCACCTCTGACTGGAGGTGGAGGGACGAAGATGAGTAGAGGTTTCAGTCGGTGTGATCTACGAGGTCGGAAAACGGAACAAACAAACGAACGAAAAAACGTAAAGGACCTCCAAGTAACAGAAGGTTTATTTTAACGAAGATTTCTTCGGCCCTGGGACCCCGGGTCCTGTCCGTGGTATTCGAACTTCTTCACGAGACCCTGTCCTCTGTGTCGACCAGACCCCCGCCAATCACCGAGACACAATCACTGATCCAAACCGACTCGAAGTCGTTCAGGACAGAGAGTGACCCCCGAGACTGTCGAACACCACCCCGTCCACGCAACAGAAGAGGTACCCTTTGATATTATGTCGTGTCCTTCACATCACTTTACCCCGTCTTCGGTCTATTGACACTATCGTGGCTCCCCTGGTCGTCCTCCTGAAGTCCCAATGTTGGGTCACTGTCACTTGCGTCTTCGGTTTCCTTAGAATTAACACAAGTGCGGTTCCAGAAGAGAGGGGAGAGAAGAGGGGTCGGGAGTGACAACGAGAATAAGAGGTCCAGAACTACACCATGGACAGTGCACTGGTAAACGTCTAGTCCTGGTACCTGACTTCATCTTTGAATAAAAAGAAGTTTATTTCGTTTGGTTTGTAAGTGACATGTCAAAACCTAACACCAAACTCCTCTTCAGAAGAGGTCACACACATACCTCCCCGTCAGGTCTGGTCGCAAACATTACTGCAAGGATAGACTGAGGGAGTAGTTACACCTCCAGTAGCAAACGTAAGAGGATCGACAGAACACTAGTGGACACCTTTTCTCCCGAAGGGAGACACTAAAGAGGACTTCCCTCACCTCCAATGACTACAGTCAGTAACACTTGCCTGGTACGGCTCCCAAGAGGTCTCACCGTCCCCAATTTCCACCTCGGATGGTGTTCCTCGGTCCGTTCCTACGAAGGGTGGTCCCTTGGGGTCACATTACCCTCATTCAGTCTAAGGTATGTGGGTTAATAGATGAAGTTCCCAGTCGTTTGCCACCAGGGATCCGGTTTAGGTCGGGTGCCAGACAAAAATATTTATTTCACAATAACCTTGTGTCAGTACTGGTAAATAAATATACAGCAGTCAATGACGGAATGGTAGTACTACCGTTTCATCAACACTGTCTCAGACAATCCGGGTGTCTCCGATTCATAAATAGTGACATAGACCGAGGGATTTTTCAAACATCTGAGAACGAAAACCACCTTGTAAATAAAGGAGAAATAGTAGAGGTCGGAGACCGAGACCGAGCCAGTATAAATTTCCCAGATCGGACTAAAGTAGATACGATCACCCGAATTTTATAAATTTGAAAATTGAATCTTCATTAAAGTTTAAATATATTTTCAACGTTCTTATTACGTTTCTAATAGTTTATGGAAAATAGTCTAAGTGGACAATTGTAAAATGTGGTAAACGCGATAAACGCGAGTGTGAGATACATAAATATAAAAGACAAAGGATAAGTATTATATATTATAAGAATTTGTAAACTCCGACAGTGTATGTAGTCTCGAGACATGAAAACTTACGAAGTACACGTACACATCCGAAGGACTCTTAATTCTAAAAAAAAGAAAAGTATTGGTTCATGTGAATTTAAAATCATTCCAATTATAACGGTTGTTTCCAAGTATATCAGTTTCGATACCAAAACGGTCATCCGTACATACGTACACTCTCAACCTGGTATTACTTCCGACTCACGACTTCTTAACTAGTAAAGTTTGACACCATGACTTCCTCTGAGAACCCTCATGAAGTCTGTCGTTCCTCTAGTTTGATCAGTTAGAATTCCCTTTAGTTGGGACTTATAAGTAACCTTCCTGACTACGACTTCGACTTTGAGGTTATGAAACCGGTGGACTACACGCCTCTACTGAGTAATCTTTTCTGGGACTACGACCTTTTGTAACTCCCGTTCTCTTCCCCCGTTGTCTCCTGTTCTCCCAACCTACCGTAGTGGCTGAGTTACCTGTACTCAAACTCCTTTGAGACCCTCTATCACTTCCTGCCCCTTCGGACCACACGACGTCAAGTACCCTAGTGTTCTTTAACCTGTACTGAATCACTGACTTGTTGTTATAACTATGGTATGAAAGTAGATGAGACGACGACGACGACGATTCAGCGAAGTCAGTACAGACTGAGACACGCTGGGGTCTCTGCCGTCGGATGGTCCGAGGGGACAGGGACCCTAAGAGGTCCGTTTTTGTGACCTCACCCAACGGTAAAGGAAGAGGTTACGTACCTTCACTTTTCACTTTCACTTCTACGAGTCAGTGCAGGCTGAGGATCGTTGGGGTACCTGACGTCGGGTGGTCCGAGGAGGCAGGTACCCTAAAAGGTCCGTTCTCATGACCTCACCCCACGGTAGCGAAAGAGGTATGGTAGGTATAAAGTCATTACAGGAAACGTGATAAAGAAGAGAAGGTCATACCGTAAGTCCCAGTCCTCAACGGAAGTGAACAACACTTGTAATCCCAAAACTCCAAACTAAGGTACTTCCTTACTTTGTATAGGAAATATCAAGTAGAGGGTCTTTTGACATTCCTTTTTCGTTGGAAAAGAGACCGGGTAATCTCGAATATGAACTCCTCGTGGATCTTTCAAGACCCCCTTCAAAGATCCTTGACCCCTTTACAGGTACTTTACCCCAAAGATCTTCCGTCCATCCAAGGATGTCGAAGGACGGGGAGGAGACTTATACCACCAGTACGGAGTGTAAACCTCTAGGGGTCTCTCCTCTTAAAGATCGGGTTTGAGAAATGAGACCGACGTTAGTCGGGTTTTCTAGGGAAAGGTACTACTAGGGGTCGGGATTTCTCTTTTACATACATTCTGAGATAGTGGGACTCTTAAACCTTCACACCCCTATTTGTTCCTGGAACCTCGGTTTACGTGTCTGAACCTTAGACGTCTAGACCCTTCTAGACACGGACAGTTGAACAATTCCTAGGTCGAATTAATATATAGTCAATTCCGATGGTGAATTTCGTATTAATCAGTAGGAAAATTTTTATCTCTTTATAAAAACCAATCGTATTTACCCAATTTATTTTTGAATACGTTCTTCGTTATTTCAAACTAAAACACATAGACATTATATACATTGTATAGATTCATTAGAACGTCTTTATACACAATGTAAGTAAATTGACAAATGAGTAAAAAATAGTTGCTAAATAACCAGATAACACACGATTCACGACCCCTACCTCTTTACTTAGTGTGTAAGGACCTATATGACCCTCCCTGGTAAAACGACATAATTTTTAAAACTTAAATAGAAAGTCTTTCATATTACAATAAGAGTGACCCGGACCGGACCCGGATCTTTACGTCCAAACTTTAAGACTGGGAAGACCCCCACCATCGTGAGAAAACTTTTCACACTACGGACACCGACCTGACGTTTATGACCATTTCCCAAATTCAGAGATTGCTAAGAAGGTCTTGTCGGTCGACTGTTACTCATTATACGTCAAACTACACTTTTAATCTTTTGACCGTCTGCTTGGACGTTCTTCCTTTAACCTAAAGGTCTCTCTGCTTACCCTCCGGTACGCCGACTCGTCCCAAGTATTCTACGTTTGCGTCCGTCCCCTCAACGTTAGGAACGAGAACGTGTCTCACGTTTTATTCAGGGATAATAAATAAATATATACCCACTTTCGCTCTCAAGGCACCAGGACCACAAATACTAGTTTTACCTACCTAAGTTATAGCTCGTTACTACACAAGTTTTACTTTCCGTGTAGTAATTTACAGTGTCCGCAAATAATTGTGTCAAAGGAAGAATAAGTTTATTTTGTTCGTAATAGGGTGGTCCCGGGTGCACTGAGAGAGCGGAAAAGAGTCGTCCAAAACCTCCTTAGAGACAAAGACCCTCCGTCACACCACCTTTCGTTTAGACTCTTTTCGTCTCCCTACACTATTCCTCACGAGAGGAAGAGAAATCGAAGGGGTAGTACATAGTTGTCGAGTGAACAAAGGGTAGGGAAAAGAGGAGAAAATAAGGAGACGAAGAGTGACGTATAATAACTGTAGATCTTTACCTAAGACCCCTGAAGGGACCACCACGTGACCTATTCTTAGACGGACGGTCACCTCCCCTGTGCCCAATCTAGGGACCTTTCTAAGGTGTAGGACGCTTCGTTGATTCGGGCGTACGGTGTTGACGACTCGGGTGAACGACGTTGATGACTTCGAACACACAGACCTCAGGTAACGAGGTGTTGTTCTTTTTGGTGGTGTTGCCCTTCAGTGTCGTGGTGTTCCGAGCGGTTTTGACCTCTTTCGGTTGTGTGTCGTCACTTCTGGGTCGTGTCGGTATTCATTTATTTATTTTCTTTAGCGAAGGTAAGAGTACTTGACACTGAACAAAGGGGGTGTTGTCAATCAACCCTCCTTTACCGTTGGAAGTAGAGTCCTAGGAAACTTGTTTAGGTACGGGTCTCGGTGAGTATGATTTTCCGACGTGACAAAACTTACAAGTACGATGTCGACTTTCTTTGGCTGAAACCTCTTTACTGTATTTAAGTAATGATGACGTGACTTTGGAGAAAGACGAGGTCCGTCTCTTCTATTTAATGGTGGGTTCACTATATTTCAATCAAACTTATAAAACAACCTAGTTTACGTAGTGTTACAGACCTTTAGAGAGGAGAAAGTTCAACCTTAATTTCTTACCAATAGTCTGGTTGTTATCTGTGATAGTAAACGTATGTAAAGTAGAGTTCCCTGAAGACTTCAATACGTTATGAGGTCACCAATTAACAAGAAGTGTGAGACTGTATAGTTTAATGTCGAGTCTAATCCCTCTTTGGTAACCACTAGCTCTACTGACCGTCCTCAAGTGTTTCCCCCCGGAGAAACTCCGGACTTTCTCCTGTACTTGCACCACTTGAACTGTTTAAAATAAACTTTCGTCCAAAAGAGGTACAAAATACTAAGGTTTGTTGATCCGTAGGTTTTTAAGATCGAAAAAAGAAAAAAAAAGAAAACAGGGAAAAGTAGTTTCTGAATTAAAAAAACTTTATTGGAAATTTCAACAGTGACTAAGGTAAAGGAGGGTCTTAAGAATAACTTGTCCAGAGACCAGAGTCTCCAAGATACCTCCCTTAATTATTAGTCACACATGATTCTTCCACATTGTTGTCGTCCGACTAAAAACTTTTAAGAAGGACTAAAGAAGTATTAGAGTCCCCTGGCAGTTCTTTATTATATGAGGTAAAATAATGAGACTCGGAGGGTTCGTGTCGTGTCTCCGTTCGTACTCTTACTATACGGAAAGAACGACTCATTTCTTCATTGATCGGAAAAGGGTACCACGGTACAACCCGACGTGGGGTGTCCGGATGTGTGGGACACGAACGGTCAAAGTTCTTGTTTCTCACTCGGATCTCCGTCGTTGTCTCTGTAGTTACAAATTTGTCTCCCTCATTAGAATGTCAACGCCAGGACTTAACTGTGAGGTGACACCTTCCGCCTGTCGACCGTCCTGTGTCGTCGTCAGACACGAGGGTCCCCTCCCCCTCCAATGGTCAACATCCCCTCGACTGTAGTCCAACCGAGAGACCAATGGTCCATCAACCCTAATTGTCTCCCTGTACGGGGAGTGACGGGGAGAATATTCGAGAAGGTATTACCTCTAGAAGGGTAAATTTCCAATATTGTTAGTGGTTGACCCGGACCTCGTTCATACATCCTTCCAGTCAGGACACTCACCTCACACCCACTTCGTCCGTGATCAGTCCGTCCCCTACCTGTCTCTCGTTCTCTTGTCTGTAGAAACCACCGGACTATTATATGAGGTGAGGATGTATGGGACGTATTGGGAATGTTAGAACCAGGTAAGGAGAAGACGTCATGTGGACCCCAGTCCATACATCTCCCCGTGACTTTAGTCCATAGTGTTTATGTCATGTCTACGGTCGTCGTTTTCATATTTGACTTTCTATGGGTTATATGAGTCTTGTCAGTAAACGGTCCTACACCCGTCTAAGACCTCCATTTGTGAAGAACTCAGTTACCTCTCCCTCAGTTACCACCGTCGTAGAACAGGTCAAATGTTCCTTCTGTCCCAGTGGGGTCCGAAAGTGTTCGAGTTTCGGTTGGGGTACCACCGTCACCCCTCCGGGGTCGAGATTTTATTCGTAAGACAACCGAATCGGTCCTCAGTGGTCAGTGTCGTGTCTAGATGACGGGACACAATACTACGTACGGTAATCCAGACGTGGGTAATCCGATACGAATCAGGGAGTCAGCACAGACGGAGAAACTCTAGGGTTCCTGACGTCGGTCGGTCCGAGGAGACAGGTACCCCTAAGAGGTCCGTTCTTATGACCTCACCCAACGGTACGCGAAGAGGTAATCCAGAAAGGTTTGTTTTTAAGCAATTAGGGTCATCAACCTGAATACACAGGTTTTCGGTCCGGTAAGGTGTGTCGTATCGGGTCCCCCCGAATACCCGTCAGTCGACATGTTATTACCAATGACTATACGCAGGAAGACTACATGACCGTACCTACTATTCTTCTACCACTCGGATTAGGGGGGTACCAGTTGTCAGGGGTGTATCAGTGATTTATCTAGTCAAAGTACCTTCAGGTCTCCTCCTACTGTTCCCGTAGAAAGACATCTGTGTCGTTAAGCCGAGTCAGGAGTTTATTTAAAAAAAGACAATTGTGATCCTTACTTTACATTGTGTAGATTGTCCGTGTTGTCTATCCTCTAGAAGTGGTAATTCGTTCTACGTTCGTCATGGACGTAACACTCTATTGTGGTGTCAACGAACATCAAAAACAGGACCAGACGTTATCTCAAGTCTTTTGAGTTCAAAAGACATTATGTCCTCGTGTAGGTTTTAGTAGGAGATGTTACCGGTGGATCACAATGGAACCTACAGTCTTGGTGTCGATGAGGTGAAACTGTAAGCTTACGTAAGAGGAGGTGTTACCGGTCTCGTCTGCATATTACTTACAAACTGTCCGGTGTTTTGTCCGGGGAGACCAGTCAGTTCAAATTCAAATTGGTATATAAACGGTCTTACATGGAGTATATGGAGGTATATACTCCTAAAAAGGTAGTAAAGGGGGTTTCGTATATAGGGAACTTCCTCCTTACGACGAACCGGGCCCAGGTCTAGTACAGGGAACCACGATCCGGAGGAAAAACAAACGGATCGATAGGTGTGACCCCCTTTTGACTAATCTATAAAACTTGTCCTAGTCTCCATACAATTACCCCTTTGTAAAATATCCGATGTGCAAAATAGTGAAAATGGCTTGATAATGTGTTTGTAACATGTAGACGAAAATCGTCGTCGGAATTTTCGTCCGTCACTATGTAGTACTCATCAATATGAGACACTGTTCAAGTGATCTATTAAAAGAAAGGTAGGACTTGTAGTCCTGTTTTCTTGTCGATCGTGTTATTGAGAGTATTTATGTCTGGAGTTAATCGTCTTTGTTAAATTATAAGTGACTTTATATAAAAAGAAAGGTTTTAATGGGAGTAGAAGTGGTTGGTGTCAGTTTAACTCTGATTAAACAAACGTTCAGTCAGACCAGTTAACTGGTGTTTCCGACACCACCCTGAGGAGTCTTCCTTAGAGTCCGTCTTAAGGGTTTTCCAGAGAGTTCTGGTCCTTTTGGTACCGTTTGACCACGGTAGTCCGAGGTGAAGTCACTTAAAGAGGGAAGATCTTCAGTCCTTTTGTAGTTCTAAGGACGTGAACAGGCCTCTCAGAGAAGAGATAAACGGACTATTCCGAAGAGTCTTAGGTCCGCAGAGGTTAAAGGTTTCTCCGGTCCGTCTCTCTTTTCTTTTTACCAAGTTAAGGTGGGAGTCCCCATCAAAGGTTTAACGATATTTAGTATTGATTGAACTCCCCTTCCCAAAGAAAGATACACCTTTTATCTCAAGTTTTGTTCATTATAAGGTCTGTTTTTGGTATTTTTAATAAGGTTATAAGTCGTCAAGTGAGTTATTGGTTAGAAAATTTAAAAAATACTTCGGTAGTCCAAAAGGTAATCCTAAGAAATTAAAGAATCGGTCGAGTCACCATACTAGACTTCAAATAGTCTCTGGACAGGAACAGTTTTTCTGGAAGGATACTTAGAAGAACTTCTACTTCGTAAAAACGTTTTTATAGTTTCATATTGACAGATATTTACTGTTTTCTACATTTTTCCGTTCCAATTTGTGAAACTAACGTTATATTAGTTATTTCTTTTAACGAATGTTATTGATCTTAATACTGACTAAAGTTAGAATTAGAAATCTTTAGAATTAGAGACCGTTTTTGATTCTTCGTTCATTAACACTTGACAAACAGTATGGTCTTAAAAGACTATCCTTTTGAATGTGAAATCAGAAGGAGAGGATTCTTTCATTTCCATCTATTTGAATCTGGGTACGGTGTTAATTACAAGGTTATAAGATAGGTAAACTTTACTGAGTCTATCAGTTACTTAAAATAAATTGAATCAAATGAAAGTTAAATGGTTTTAGACCATCTATAAGGGGTTTGTATTAATGAGGTCATCTCAAATGGATTTCCAAGAATAGAGTGAATGAATTTCCAAGTAGGATAGTTCGATGAAAGAAACGACTGTCTAAACGTTGTTTATATTATCCCAGGATAGATTGGAGATCCTTTGAATCCAGGTTGTCTTCATAATATGAATTGTGACTACTGAGTTTTCTGTGTAGAAATAATGTAGTTTGGTTATTCGAATTCCTCGAAGTTATGGTCCATAGTTAAGTCATAGTTTATACAGGGTCTAGTACACTTGGACTTTAAGTAAACCCTGTGAAAGAAAATAAAAGGAAAAATAAAGACTCTTAAAATATAAAAAATCTTAAGAAAGTATAAAGACTCTTAAATATATTTGAAAATTAAAGAAAAGTCGGTGAATTCGTCTCGAATAGGTGTTTGGTTGACAGCACCAGACCCACACCCAACCTTTTCTTAAAGGTCTGTACTCTGTCTTACTCTCCCTTTATTTTAAATAATCTCACCCTCTGTGAGAATCTTGTCACTCGGTCGAGTTCCCTCTTGGCTGTAACTTGTCCCCAGGAATCAGGTGAAAATATGGGTCCCATGTCCCTCACCCTATCCCCAGAACACCCAGTAAACGACTAACCTACCCCGTGTATATGACCCACCACCCCTTCTCATTCCGTTTGTAGAAGAGGGATACCCCATCCTCCCCTCTGTCGAATATGACGAGTCCTCCTGTACTTTAGGTAATTATCAATGTTGTACCCCCTCCCTTACTGATATTGTCGGACCAAAAAGACAAGGACGTAAGGTTCTGGGAGGAACCAAAATAGACGAGAAAGTAGGAACCCAGTGGTGTGGTTGGAATATCACTGTAAACCTCCGTCTCTGTAGAGTATAAATATTCTATGTGTATTTGTATAAACATAGATATATCTGTGTCTAGAGAGTCAAAAGGACGATCTCAGATTTTCGGGAGACACAAAATTAAAATCGAGTCCTAATTTTAAGAACTCCCGGGTTCATCTAATGAAAGAAAGAGATTTCTGTATACGTCTTTGGTCAAAACTTATAGATTTCTCAGAGTAGAACCGGTATAAGTCCAAAAAAAAAAAAAGAAAGTCAAAGACTTAACGGGTAAGTCAAATTTTTTATTATCATTATCTTTCATCATGTATAATAAGTGAGTGTAAGTGTACGAAGTAAAATCTCCTTGTTCTTAGTCATAAGTTCAACTGGAAACGTAGTCGATAAATCGATTCGGAGACACCGGAAAAAATTATATTTTTGGTTACCGGTTATGATGGGTTTCGTTAGATGTCTAAATTACGTTAGTGGTTTAATGGGTACTGTAAAAAGTGTCTTGATCTTATTTACTAAGATTTTAAAAATACCTTGGTATTTTTTTTGAAGTATTAAAGGTTGAGTGGTACTCAATTTTCTTCCTACAACCTCTGTATTGTGAGGGTCTAAAGTCTGTTATGGTGTTTCGATGTCATTAGTTTTGTGACATAAAACACGTTTACCTAGTTACCCTGTCTTATCTTTTGTGTTTATTTGGGTGTATGATACCAACTAATTAGAAGCTGTTTCCTCCGTTCTTATATGTTACCTCTTATTATCGGAGAAGTCGTTCACCACAACCCTTTCGTCCTGTCGACGTACATTCAGTCACTTTAATTTTGTGTGGAAATGGGATATATGTTTTTATTTGAGTTTTACCGAATTTCTGTTGATATTCTATCCTGTGATATTTTAAGGATACTCTCTTGTATCCGTTTTGTAAGAGACTGTATTTGACATCGTTACGAAAGAAACCGGTCAGAGGGTTCCGTTATCTTTATTTTCGTTTTTTATGGTTTACCCTGTATTAGTTTGAATATTGGAAACCGTGTCATTTCTTTTGGTATTTGTTTTACTTTTCTGTTGGATACCTGACCCTCTTTTATAAACGTTTGTTATGTTAGTTGTTATCGAACTACAGGTTTTATGCGTTTGTCGAGTATGTTGAGTTGTTACTCTTTGGTTCGTTGGGTTAGTTTCGTACCCGTCTTCCGGACGTGTCTGTAAAGAGGTTTCTGTATGTCCCCCAGCTATTCGTGTACTTTACTACGAGTGGTGACGATTAATAGTCTCTTTATCTTTGGTTTTGATGTCACTCCATGGTGGAGTGGGACCAGTCGAATGGACAGACTTCGTTCCAGGACCTTGTTGTCGGGTGACGCTCATCTCCTACCGGTCGTCTTGCACCACCGTCCAAAGAGTTCCTCCACCACCTCCACCACCACCACACCACTCTAATGGTCAATATCCCCTTAACTGTCCATTGTTTACGACCTCTCACATACCTCTTTTCCCTGGGGAAGATATGGTAACCACCCTTACATTAGACCACCTCAGTAATACCTTTTATCATATCTCCAAGGGACCTTTTAGTTTTTACCTTTAATAGTATACTAAGTCGTTAGGGTGAAGACCCGCATATGAATCTGTTTTGATATTAAGTTTTTTCGTGTACGTGGGCTCACAAGTATCGTTGTGATAAATGTTTACCGGTTCTGCATCGCTGGTTTTACAGGTAGTTGTCTACTTACATTTTTTATGCACATTATATATAATATGTGTGTGTATATGTATGTTTCTTATAATGAGTCGGTGTTTTTTCTTAATTTATTACGGTAAACATCGTTGTACTTACTTTCTTGAATGTCTGATAGTATAAGTTACTGCAGTCTGTCTCGTTCTGACTAATAGTATATATAGTGAAATACACCCTAGATTTTATATGTTTACTGGGAATAAGTGTTTTGTCTTTGTCTCCTCTTTCTCACCCCTTTCTATTTAATCCCCAAACTCTAATTGTCTATTTTCGACGATATATGTTCTATCTATTTTTGGATGACGTATCCTGTCTCTTTATGTAAGTGATAGAACATTATGTGGTGTTACCTATTCTTATACTTTTTCTTGTATATGCACATTGACTTAGTGAAACGACATATAGTCTTTAATTGTGTTGTAACATTTAGTTGATATGCGGTTAATTTTTCTTTTTTCGTTGTCGGTCGGGTGTCGACGCCCGTGTAAAAGGGGTGACATTATCGCCGGTCATAGAGAGTTTTTCAGAACCCCATAGATACTCAAGAGATGTGTGAGAACCACCTGGGGTAAGTAGTTGCTGTCGGGGGTGTCCTGGGATGTCTGATCACCTACACCGGTGGGGCCCTAAAGTCGACGTTGAAAGTCCAGGGGTGCGGGGCGGGAGTAACGGTCCGTAGACCCTCGAGTGTCCGCAAAGGAGGCAAAGAACCGGTGAGGCGGTCAACAACCCGACGTGGGACGGTCTAGACACGAGCGAGTCAGTTCTGGTTTGTTTCTTTGTAGTCACCTAATTATCCGCCCCCCTGAATGTACAGACTCCGTTCCAGGACCTCGTCACCAATCGCCCGTCTTGTACCGTCGTCCGAAACATTGCTCCAACCCCGCCCCCACACTGCACTGGTCAATACCCCCTTAACTGCAGTCCAACCGAGTAACGAGTGGACCCTTTGATCGGCCCCCGTGCGGGGAGTGCGGGGAGTTCGGGAAGTGCAGGAAGTGTCGGGGAGTGGCGTGAGAGACTATTCGATGGAACACCTCTCCAAGAAGAAAAAAATTTCGTCTTTACACAAATAATCCGTGGGCAAAAGGACTGTCTCCTCGTTCTGGTCCTTTCTTCACGGACGTTTTTAGAGAGCCCAACGTCCTTAGAGAGTCTTCTAAGGTCTCTTACATCCACGACTGACCGGCTGTGGAGTTCTTCTTGTGATAAACCGACCTAGTACCGTCGTCCGCCACTGGGTCTGTACTTCGTCTGAACCGAGGACCTGAGGTGTTCGGGACTCTTCACTCATCCGTCGTGGCTCTGTGGGTGGTCTTGTGACCGTCTACGCTTCCCGGAGTGCCGACTCCGACTCCGTGTCGTCCCTCCACCCCCTCCCCGTGACGTCCAAAGGTCCCTCTGGAAGTGGACCCGGTCCAGGCTCCCGGAAGGGGTTTTGACGGTCGGAGCAGGACTACGAAGGAGCCGGGGTATGTATCCCCAAAGATTTCTGGACTTCTAAGAACGGAAGGAAGTCGTCACATTGGAGGGCCACCGTGACCCGACGTATAGAAGCCGGTGGTCCCACCTTAAACGTGACGGGTGTGGACCGACAACCCCCACCGGGTACTCTCCTACTGCAGTATTCGAGGAATTCCTACCCGGAAACACGTAGTCCAACTATAGTCTACAAGACTAGATTTCCAATCTTATCAAGATTACATTTCCAATCTTGTCAGTCGTTACCCAGTCCCTGTTCATACATCCTTCCAGCCAGGACACTCCTCCCACATCCCCTTCGTCTATGACCAGACCATCCCCTACACGCCTCTCGTTCTCTCGTCGGTAGAACCCACCGAACCAGTATGTACGGTAAGAATATCAAGAGCTATAGTAGGTACGTCGATCGTATGAGAAATCTACGTAACTACGGCTCGACTACACTTGTGTTGGAGTAATCCGTCAATTCGAAGTTTACTCTCTGTAAGACCTACCGACAAACAATTCACCTGAAGGACGTTCCTATGTCCCCATACACTTCACAGTAATCTCCAACAGAAACAGTACGTCAGTGGAGACACCGTTATCATAGTGGTTTATAAGACACACATTAGGACAACAAAGTCCGGAGGGAGTGTGATCACAGTGTATCGAACACACCGGTTACACTCTCTTTCACCACACATAAAGGGTCGTGTCCGTCAACTCTAATCACAGGGGTTGAGGTCGGAAAGGACAGAGAAAGTACCACTGGAAACTCCGATGGTAAAATCTGACAAAGTAAGATTGTCCTACCTCAGAAGTCCTCGGACCTTAGGAGTCACTCACTGCTCGTTAAAGGGGTGGACGTAATCTTAATATTACACTCTCTTTTTATTTAGAAACGACACAATCCAGTGGTTCTATCTCAAACAATGAGACCGCTTAAGACTGTGTAAATAGGGGGTGTCCAAAGAGGAAGGTAGAGTAACCGGTTTGGACTCAATATGTCAGTAAGTAATGACGTTCCTTTCGACCCCCCTTACCCTTCTCCTGACGATTAAACCGAATGTACTTAGTACCAAAGTGGGATCTGTTTTTAACCCCAAGACAATGTTCCTCCTTCATTCCCTATGTGACACATCCGTGAGAGTGACAGACGGTTTAGGGGTCTGTGATAGTCGGATTTACTCCTTTTTCGATTTCGGGGTTTCCGTCTTCACCTATGGGTCCATAAAGACATTAAGGTACGGAGTCTTGTTCACAGGGTCTTTGCAGACTAGGGTTCACCGAGGATGAGGAGACTCGACAGTTCTACGGACCAATTCACTGACAATTTGTCGGAGACGGCGGAGGGGAGACGGAAGGTGGCGGGTTCTCCGACGGGAACTCCATTCCTCCCTTCACTAGGGCGATAGGGAAACGGTTGAGAGTCTCTCCAATACTCCGACTTGTCTAAACACAAACTTTTCCCGAATCTCCGAGACCGTACTTTCCATGGTGTCTTCACGTTTACGGACGTTAAGTAGCGGACGACTTACCTTGTCTCGACTCAACGAAATTTGACCTTAAAATCCCAGACACCGACCACACACCTGACAAGAACACGAAAAAACTTGAGTAAGAGAAGACACATCTGATGACGAACAAGGGTACCAACAAGAAATAGGGGCGATTGGGAGTTACGAGAGGAGTGGGTAGAGGACCTCCTTCCGGAGGTCGACTCCCTCCATTTTGGTGTTTAATAAGTTTTAAGCCGAGAGTCTTGAAAATGGAGGAGAAAGGGACTGGACGGGAACATAGACGGGGAAGGTGGTGAATTACCACAGAGGGGAGCCCATGAAAGACAACCCTCTTTAACTTAAATATAATCGATCTGGGTCCCTAACCAAGGTACCACCGCCACCTACTCAAGACCGGGTTGGGTCTCATTAACTACATCCTATAAGTTCCCGAGACACAAAGGGTTCGTGTACTCACAAACGGTCTCTCCTTCGAGTTATTTCTAAGGAAGTCACTACTCACTTAACACTTTGTGTCACACTCCAGGATAAGACAGAAGGGATATCCAAAGTAAAATAGAAGGAGTTTGGGATCCTCCGTCAACATTAAGAGTCGTAAGGAGATAAAAGGTCTACTCCTTTGAACCGGTTTCTTGAGTCGGTCCTAACCCTAGGTCCGAGATGTGATTGTGGAATCGTACTAACTCAACAGACGAAGGAGAGGGGTCCCTAATTGTAAAAAATTTCCTAAAGTCCCGTTCTTGGGTCACCTTACCTGGAGGTCACCACTGTAAAGACCGTCGTCTTAACCACTCTTCGATAGTTGGCCACGACGTCACAGTCCTTCTCAATTTAGAAAAACTGTTAAGTTACCGGGGGAAACCCAAACGGGTTTACCGTGGACAACAACTCCAGTTATCTCGAATGTTAAATTAAAGTAGAAGGACGTCTGTGAGAGAGAGTAATCCCCCACCTTACTACTACCCTAAGAGGGTCGGTACGTTAAAGTGAAAGATGTCTCGTCACGTATTCATGTCAGTGACAAAGACGTGTCTTTCAATAGACGAGGTGGGGTGTTTGAGGGGTTTGACGAACATTACTCCTTCACTCACAGACATATTCCTCTCTACCCCCTCGTTACTCACCCCTACTCTCCTCCGCTTCGATGTGTGTCTCAAGGATTCTCCGTCGAGACGAAAAAAGGAGACACTCGGTTGTGACCAGGAACGTCCGACAAGTAATACAAGTCGTCTTAAACTTACGAAGGTACTAGGTCCACTGTTCTTACACTGAAAAGGTAAATAATCTTTACTTGAAGTCCACCTGTACTCCCTAAGAAAGACAAAAGTTGAGACTAGATTATGCTGGACAACCAAGGTATCATTCTCACTGTTATTGTTTTGGTCAATAATGTCACGATCTCCATCAATGGTAAACGACCGATACTATTCTCCACGTCACGTATATAAGGTAATAAATTAGGAGTCTTGTCGAGATACTCCATCCTTAGAGTAAGGGTAAGATGTCTCCTTCTTTGACTCTGACTCGATCTTCTTCATTGACAGATTACAGCATATCGGTCACTTTCTACCTCAGTCCTGACCTCGGGTTCAAACACACTGAAGTTTACACATGGAAGAGACGGTGAGGGAAAGTGGATAGGAGGTTTACACAAAGTCATTCCTCTACTTACACAGGGTTAATGAGACACCTAGTTCTGTTATAGGTACCGTTGGTTTTTCGTGACTTGCAACGTAGACCTCACAACTCCCATAAATCTGTGAGGGGAGGGAGAAGGGGTCCCTTAAGGCACCTCCTTGATCAGCCCCCTATGACACCCTCTAAAGTAAAAGAAAATACTCAATGACCACTATCTCACATGCACACACAAACGTACAAGACCGTTATGACCACAGACTACACACTGGACAAAGAATAATTTCAATATCGAAAACGTCCCTCAACTCCAATAATGACCACGAAACCCTCTCGTCCACAGTTTTAACCTGAGTAAGACCGTACACCTTCCACTAGAACTCAAGAAACGGGGTCTCTAGATATACGATTATCCTTTTTACGAGAAAGAAGAGAAGTCCGGTTTAAGACTTTCTAATATGATCGAGACACCTAACGTTTTCCTTTTCTTGTCTGTGTCGGACCCTCCGTCTGAACCCTCCCTTTCTTCTTTCCTTCTCTCACTACAGTAACTTTGTCCGACTCCACAGGGAAGGGTCTCGTGACACCCCGTACGGACGATACGTCGTTTGGTCCCTTACGGTCAATATGGAGTGACTTACTTACGTCCCACCGTGACTTAAGTCGTCCAATAATCTCGGATTTTCAATCCTAATACCTTTTTAAGTTCCGGACATGTGTAACTATTGAAGGGAAAGAGATTGAAGTACAATTTGTTTTGGGAAAAAAAAAAGAAAAATTTTTAAACAAATAAAAAATTATATATTAAAACAACCAAGACGGTTTATTTGCAACTTGTTCGTGGAAAAATACCACGCTTTATTCAGACATAGGTCCAGGATCGACACGTCCCTCATGAACAGTATTAGTACAAGTGTGATGTAGAAAACCTGAGGACAGTAGATAAAATCACTAAAAAGAGAAACTCTAAACCTGGAAGGTTGTCAACTCCGTTCTTTTGAACAAAAGGTCCGGTGACGACTCCGACTCCGACCTGGATACTTGGTTCGTTCAAGGTACTCCCTTTACCAGGTGTATTTCTTCTTCCGGTGTGAGTCTTGGGTGGAAAGGTCTCCTTTACCGTCCTTCACCAACCCAAAAGTCCTCAACACTATCGTTGTTCACCCGAAGGGACCACCAAGTCGACATTTCTTAGGTGGACGTTACGTCCTTTACACCCAAGCTAGGGACCCAGTCCTTCTAGGGGACCTCTTCCTTTATCGTTGGGTGAGGTCTTAAGAACGGATCCTTTAGGGTACCTCTCTCCTCGGGTCGTCCGATATCAGGTACCCCAGTGTTCTCAGTCTTTACTGAATCATTGAATTGGTGTTTGTGCTTTATCGTCGTTTCGAGGATTCTCACTTTAGAGCACCAACTGTATGGCGTGAGTCACAGAGTAAGACACAGGTGGTCCCCTCGACACTCCGACGTGGGTGGCGGTTACCCTGACTGGATACTCACCAGGTCAGAACCGTGAACCCAAAAGAAGTACCGACATCCCCGAAGAGTCCACCACGATCACCGTTGGACGGACGATTAAGTCTGATTCTATACACCCAAGTTAGGGACCCAACCTTTCTAGGGGACCTCCTCTCGTACCGTTGGGTGGGGTCTCCTCGGACCACCCGATGTCAGGTATCTCAACGTCTCAGCCTGTGAATCGACATCTCTGAGCCTCGAATTAAGTGACAGAGACTCAAAGATCTTTAAGACATTTCAAAGTATTACAACGATTACTAACACGAAGTCGACCAATCATAACCAAAATACCAAATGTTGACTTTAAAAACGAGATAAGTCCACCTGAAAAAAAAAAAAAAAAAATGAAACTTAATTATTTATCATAAAACCAAAAGGACTTAGATCGGGTGACAATATGAGACTACTCTAGGTTCAAAGACTCAAACGTTTCGTCTCTCATAGTCCGGGGCCTGGGACCTATTACCATATAAAAGGTCCTATTTAGACGAACTAGTAGACCGAAAGAGATCCATCGTGAAAGTCGTAACGACATAAAATGTGAATAAGAGGTAAATGTTGAAAATAATCAGTCTCAAGAGGTCTCTTTATCTTGGTTATTTTAAATATATCTATATGTCTTTTACTAAAAAAAGACTTTTTTTGACTGATCACCAATACCTCCGATTCTTTAGGACACTAGAGGACTTCCTGATCTTTGGTCCTCTTGATTACAAGTTCCCGTTTTCTTCTACCTACAGGTCGAGTTCATCTCTCGTTTAAATGGGAAGGAGACGGAAAAATAACAAGATAAGTCCGGGAGTTGACTGACCTACTAGGGGTCAGTCACTCGGGTAGATAAGTTTACGATTAGAGAAGACCTTTGTCGGTGGGTCTTTATTGTAAAATGGTCAATCGACCCGTAAGGAATTGGGTCAGCTCAATTATTTTAATTGGTAGTGTCGGAGTAATATATCAACGATCTTAAATATCCCAGTGTGAACATCCTTAGTATAACAAGAGACAAACATAGAAGAACCGAAAGAGGAGACCACCGAAGTAGTGGGATAAGTCTCTAACCATTACCGAAGGACAATACAAACCCTTTTTAAGACGTGGAACCTGAGGTCGTAAGTTCTGAACGATATAATACCGAGGTGAAAGGTCGACATAAGGGTTATGAGATTTCGGTGATGGTCTACCGTCACAAACGAAGGGAAAAGAAAAAAATTTTTAAGACTAATAACTAATACGGTAAGCGAGACGAACGTCCTTAGGAAAAAGAAACTGTTAACCCTATATAAAATAAATAAAATATTGATACGGTGTTAAATAAGTGTTAGAAAGTATAACTATCATCTAATAAAGTTCAAAATGTACTTTATCTACGACTCTCGACGATAAACGAGACTGGTCTTACGAGAAAAATCATAAAAAAAAAAATTAGTCTCTATGAACGTCCTTAGACAGGATGTAGAGACAGATGGCCTTAGAGTTGGTAGTGAGTTCTGAGGCAAGTCTAAGGTAATGAAGTCACTCCTGAAAAGATCACTGTGAGATGTCTTTATAAACGATGTAGACTTTAGAAGAGACCGTAAGTCTTGTGAATAAGGTAGTACCGAACATATTCTTAATCAAACAGACAAATCTGTAGAAAGGTTGATACAAGGGTTGATATTGAGGAACCCTTGTCCTGGTACTGAATGATAAGTAAAACAAAGAAGAACATAATGACTTATAACTTTGAACCCATACCATCTCCGGTTGTGTTAGTCACTTATTTATGTAATTAATCACTTCGTGAGTGTCATCTACGTAATAAACACGTTTGTTTGTTTGTATTTTTAAGGAAAATCTCTATAGACCCTTAAAACGATCTCGAAGCTCTAACCCGATAAGAATACCTGTCAGGTACCCTAGTATTGAGAAATCATCGTGTTGAATACTTGTGTCTCTGTGTACAAAATGTCATAATCTCCTATGGTAAAGGTTCTGTGTTTTTCGGTGTCAAGTCCCGATTTAACACCCGAACTCTTTCCACACGGGAAGGAAATTATACACCGAAGTGTACATGTGAGTCATCACTTACCCCTAGGGTAGTTTTCTCAACCTTCTTGTCTCCAGAATTCTCAGATTTCAGGACCAAAGAGACCAGAACTAAGACGATGTTTGATCTCCGCACTGGAACCCGTTTAGGAAAGAGAAGAAACTCGGAACTAAAAGAGAAGATTTTTAACTCAGTAGTAGTACAAAGACGGGGCAAACTAACGACTCTCCAGTTTATTCCGTACTTGTGAAATCTTTATTTCCTCTCCTTCAGACCCCATCACCCTTCCTCTGTCTCTGTCTCTTATTATTCTTCCACGGTCATTCTTACCGTCCTCTTTAATTCCATATTATCTTGGTCTTTGACCGGATCTCCGTCATAGGCACCTCCTAGGGAGAAGGTGGACTTTTTGTGGTCCCTCAGAAAGACTTTCAGAAGGATTCCCGACATAGTCTCTGACGATAAACGTGTGGTTTCAAAGTAAGAGGGGAGAAGAAGTGATAGTCTTGGGGATATAACACTGTCCCTCGGTGGAACCTTTGAATTCAGGGGGGCGGTGGGAGGTAAAACCCGAACTCCGGATCCTTTCATAAATGTATGACGTCCGTAAGGTGAACGGATCCTCTTACACAACAGTTTTCTCGTTAACACTTGAAAAGAAGACTTTTTAGTGAAACCTTGTCCCGAATTTATTGTACTTTGACCCGGAGAACTACCGAGTCCCATACTTTTCTAGAAAAATAGAGGACCCTTCTTAGAACACAAGGAGAAAAAGAAGAAAGGAGGAAGGGAGGGAGGGAAAAAGAGAGAAAGGAAAGGTTATAATTATCTTAGTACTTCGGTCACAATAATTCATCGTCTTTCGTTACGATCTCCTGAATATGGTTAAAATTTTATTTTACTTTCTGTAATATTGTTCTTGGGTGTAAATGAATACCAGCGGTCCCCCATTTTTAGTCTCCTCCCCATCAATCCCTCAAACCCTAGCTGTACGTGTGTGACGATAGAAATTTTACCTATTAGTTGTGCCAGGATGACATATCGTGTCCCTTGGACGAGTTACATTACACATTGAGAAGAGGACCTACCCTCTCCTCAAACTCCCTCTTACTTATGTACATATACATACCAACTCAGGAAAACGACAGGGGGCTTTGATAGTGTTGTAACAATTAACCCATCTTAGGTTATAATTTGACTTTCAATTTTTTATAAATTCTTTTTCTTAGACTCAAATAGGACGTTCGGGTCCGGTCATGTAAAAATAGATGTGAGAAGTGAAACCAACAACAATGACGTCGGAGAAGAAGAAGTAATACTACTACTTAAAAGTAGTACGACGAAGGGTTTACTCCCTGCTCGGTCCGCGTTAGAGTAGGGACACCAGGACGAAACATGATCGGTCTGGGTCTTGTCCCGTCCTGTAAAAGAGGAGTAATAGTGGAGTAGTGAGTCAAGGGGAACAGACCCGTCCCAGTAGTTCCACCTCGAGACTCGACTCACGTCCTTGGATTCACGATTACTCCTCTTTCACAAGTTCGAACCTAGGACGGGAGAGTGAGTCCGAGGTAACTTTTACCATTGTGGAACTCTAGTAAAAAGAAGAATGATGATTCAGACTCACTTAAAATTACGACGACAGAAGACCTCAATTTATCATATATCGTCCGAAATCAAGATTCACTATTTGATACGGTGGCTCTCCCTTTAATTGGTTTATAATCCCACCAAGTCTTCTAAGAACAAAGAAATGCTTTTCTTTCTGTTAAACTCAACCCCCTTTACAAACTCTCGTCCCCAGGGACTAGGAACTTTGCCCCGACGTGTCGTCCTCCACTCGTCACCCTCTGTCTCGGTTCGAAGTAGACGGTGAGGGGTAGTGAGTGGTGTCGAACGTAATGAGCGACTTGGACTTGGAAGGGAGGATGGGGGAAGGTAGACACCTTTTTAACAGAGGTGTTTTGACCAGGAACCATGGTTTTTCTAACCCCTGGTGATTAAAATTTTCTGTTCAGTACCGATACACAATTCGAAACCCGACCCACTATTCTTATACTTAGTTATAAATTGTAACTAATTCATAAAGAAAATCTGTCCTTGGTACTCGATTCTCTGAAACCTTAAAATAAGAAACAGTCAAGTCGATGTGACCTAGATACCAAGGACATAAAGGAAGGACCGTACCAACACCCAATCCCACTTGATGTTCTTTTTAGATGTACTCTTAACTTTCCATCTTAGTTTTGTCGTCGTCCATACGAGGTCTCCAGGTCCGTCTCGGGATCCACGAGTACGTCCAGCAGCGGCTAGAAGGTGAGTGAACGACCGTACACCACTGTCGACTCAAAAGTCTAGGAGGTCGAGGGTATCTTAGAACGGAAGACGGAGAACTTGGTCTATACACACGTAGAAACACAACTCCCTTAACTCAGAAACTCCATCTCCCCTGTTCTCTGTGTATACCCAAATCAACCACTCAAGTTCAAACAGGAAAGGAGAAGAGAGGGGTGAAGTGTCGGTCGAAAGGATTGACGATCGGGACGACTGGATATGTATCGTTGAAGTCGAGGTGGAGGTCTATTATCTCGGTTGTCGGGACACGTCTGAAAAAGTGACAACAGAAAAAAACACTAGAGATAATTACTACAAAGAGACTAGAAGGTCGGTAGGAGAGGACTTGAGTATAAAGTGACGACGACGACGATTCAACGAAGTCAGCACAGGCTGAGACACGCTGGGGTATCTGCCGTCGGGTGGTCCGAGGGGGTAGGGACTCTAAGAGGTCCGTTCTTACGACCTCACCCAACGGTAAAGGAAGAGGTTACGTACTTTCACTTTTCACTTTCACTTCAGCGAGTCAGCACAGACTGAGAATCACTGGGGTACCTGACGTCGGATGGTCCGAGCAGGCAGGTACCCTAAAAGGTCCGTTCTCATGACCTCACCCAACGGTAACGGAAGAGGGATTAAAGAGGGTTTCAACACATTCCAGAGGAGACACGTTAGTTAGGAAATAAGACACGGTAAGTGTACTATAAACAAAACTCTGACCGTCTCCGAACTCCTAGAGTTCCTCTGATCATCATTTCCGAACTGCCTATCGTCCCTCAACTGTAACCGTCTACTTCTTTTCTTTTGGTTGGGTATCACACATCACCACTCTTCAAACTCTTGTGACGATAAACGTTAGTGCACTTTTTATCTTTTATATGGATTATTTGACCATCTAAACCTATTCCTCTAAAAGTCCTTCTACTAACTTTCGTGGTTGACCAAAGAAAAGTGTTACACGTTCCGTCTCTATCTTACTCTACTCGAATTTTCCCTCGACAATCCAGAAGTTTACCTTAAATCTTCTTTTAACTTCCGATTTTAGGTCGTTTTTCTGAAGTTTCATTCTTCACTAGAGTCCCGTTCTTTGTTGAATCCCGATATTTTGTAACAGAATCCCATTTTTATTAACGAATTCACACAAAATATCTGGAGTCCATTTGTTATTCTGAAGAATCTTAGGACTACATGGATAATCTACAAGAAACAAGAAGTATACTTTTGTCTCGAAGACTCTGAGAAATCCCAGATTACAAGTAAACCGTGTTCTGTCTTTTCCTTAATAGAGTCTTTCTTCACACCTATATCGTAAACGGGACATCTCACCTTCTATTAAACTATGTATTCTTTACGTGTAAAAATTTCCTTAACATAATTGAATTTGACTTTACTTTTCTTGATTGACAAAAGTACAGTCAAGTTCAATTATGTTGTAATCTGGGATTTCTCAGCGTCTTCAAGTACAGACTGAGAAACACTGGGGGACTTAACGTCATGTGGTCCCTGGAGACAGGGAGACAGAGGGTCTCAAACGAATTTGAGTACAGGTCACACAGACACTACGGTAGGTTGATAGAGTAGGAGACAGGGGAAGAGAAGGACGGGAGTCAGAAAGGGTCGTAGTCTCAGAAAAGGTTACTCAGTCGAGAAACGTAGACCACTGGTTTCATAACCTCGAAGTCGTTGTCATAGTCAGGAAGGTCACTTTATAAGTCCCAACTAAAGGAAATCCTAACTGACCAAATTAGAGGGACGATTCTCTCCTTAAGACATACATTTCCCGAAACAACTCTATAAACTCCACCCCCCCGACTATAACATTCTGTGTTCTTCTAATGACACAGACGACATTTCTCTCCTCGAATGTCAACTCCAGGTGTGATTTCCGTTACTACTACTCCCGAACTTTATTCGTTACAGAGACTCCTACCCCTCTTTGTCAGTAAAAAGATTTTTTCCGTTCTACGTCACCCATCCGTGACTGCTGTCTGAACAGTCCCCACCCCCCAACCCCCACCTCCCTGTATATTGTTTACAACTCGTTTACCACCAGTGACTTTTAAGATAGAACACCGACACAAGCGGACAGGAGAACGTCAATCCATCCCTGAACACCGATTAATACGGGGTACCCGACATCAATCTGAAGAATTCACTTTATACATAGTCGTGAGACGAGTAGGTACTACCTGTCATATTGAATCCAATAAGAAGACTCAATAGTCCTCCGGAGTTCCCACTGTCGACCGAAGACTACCCCTACTGACCCACCTACCCAACCAGTGACTCGATAGAACCTTTCCTTCCCGTGACACAATTCTACTCTCTATGTAAAAGTTGAGGGATTATGTCTCCTAACAATCACTAAAAAGACCTTTATTTTCGTGGTCCTGTTCTCATTGTCCTCGATCAGTAACGTGACCTATGACTTAAGTGACTCGTAGTTGAGTCACAGGACCGGGTACGACTACGATTCCCTTTCACCAAGTGTTGTAACGGAAACGGAAGACACTTGAGTCAGACTGACCACTCTACTTGGTACATGTCTTCTCAGTTTATTCGGTCCAGTCGTTCACCGGGTTTCCCCACCTCTCTATCGGTGACGGTATCCTAGGCCCCTCTTCCTTTATCGACTCATCTCCTCGGTCTAAATTCCAAGGAGGGTCTGTCTTCTCCCCGGGGTGTCTCTGTGTAGAATCTGTTGACTCGAATTGTATGAATAGATTTCCCGAACTCTTTTCAGTGTCCCTTCATATTTCACCTCGGAGTCGGACTACGTATAAACGGGGTTCCTTCTGTTAACCTTACTTGTACTTAGAGTGCAGTCACCGTCCTTCCTAAAAAGTACCGGTCTGGTCGGTAAATTTTAAAGGAGGTGTAGTAGATAAGATATAAGGGTTCTCTCCGAGGACCTATAAGTACACTATTTATAGAGGTACCCATCCACCATCTTTCTCCATGAGTACGACCCCCTACGACGTATCGAATGTTTCCTCTTAATGTCAAAAAGGACGTAGAAAATAAAGATGACGGGTAGTCGTAGAAGATGAGTTGTCCTTGTACATACACGTACGCTCGTACGTACGTGTATGGAGAATATGGGAGGTTCAGGATTAGTCCTTGTGTCTCGAGTCCGGCGTTGGTTTGTCTCTCGTCACGGAACTTAAAGGAGTGATTACAATACCTAACGAAATGTCCTTTCGTACCTTTCCGTCTAAAAGGGATGTCCCCGTACAAAGGATTAGTCTACATTCGTCTTCATGGAGGTCCCAAACATTAGATACACGAATAAAATAAATTACGGACCTGCATACCGACATAGACACGATTGAAAGGAGTGAACCCAACAGAGACTCGGAGGAGGAGTAAAGACACTTGTAGGCCGAGGGGTCCCCACACCTCCGATAATTTAATCGAATCTGTCGTCCACCCGTGACTTCTTTAACCTTTTGTTGTCGACTAGATTCCGTGTTACGTGACACGTGAGGACGTTTCCCCTGCACTCTATATCGGGGATAGTGTTCTCGGGTAGTCGTTCCCTGGTGGCGGGGGAGGTGTCGGGGTCTTTGTAACCGAGGTTTGTGAGTCCTCGTCTCCTTCCTCCTTCAGACCCAAGGGACTCGAGGAAGAAGTCACAATAAAAAGGCACCCCAGTAGGGCGACAAGTCGACCAGGTGTCCGAGAGGACCCGTCACCTTACACACATACACACACACACACACACACACACACACACACACAAAACCACCTCACCTATACCCTATACTAACTAGGACGGAGGATAACCGTATTTTTAGGTCCTCGAAGACACATTTACCCTGACTCTTTCCAACACCCCTTTCCTAAATTTTTCTCGGTCGTACTCGGCAAATAGGTGATCACACGGTCCGTGACACGAAATGGACGTCACAAAGTAAATCGAAGACATTACTGACGTACTACATCCCTGATAACAAGTATACGTAAAATGTCTCTTCCTCTGACTCCGTGTTACTTCGTTGTGGGTAGTCGTAAACGTCGAGCCGCGAGAGTGAGGTCTCGAAGATTAAAAAGGACGAGATGACCGTCCGTCGTTTTACCTCTCCCATCGTCGTCTATTTCTTTACGGAACTCACCCACTAACGAGACCCGTCCCTATTTGATCGGGGTCAAGGACCCTTTTATGGTTCCGTCCTGGATCTTATAAGTCACCTTGACTCGCTTCTCTTGGTAATGACGGAAACCCAGAAACTGAGTGAGCCCCCGTCCTACATCTATTCCCGATCGACCGAGACGTCTTTACTAAAAGACGGACATTCGAGAGTCGATTGACTTCTATCTAAGGAACCTAATCCACCCACCACTCTCCTCTATTAAAAGGGTCTTAGAAGTCTTACCGACCGGACCTTAATCTGCTTGGACTTGGCCGTCGACGTCGGACCAGGTCCATAACGAGAAGAGTAGTGTCTGGGAAAATACCGTAGTCCAAGGACCATTATGTATGACATCATCATCATTTGTCGTTTCTGAGTAACCTTTTCTAGGACTACCACCCTTTCTACCTCCCGTCCTCCTCTTCCACCCCTGTCTCTTACTCTACCAACCTACCATAGTGACTGAGTTACCTGTACTCAAACTCATTCGAAACCCTCTACCACTTCCTGTCCCTTTGGACCGTACGACGTCAGGTGCCCCAGCGTTTCTCAACCTGTGTTGACTCGTTGACTAGTTGTTGTCATCATTTGATGATCATACGCTCACCACCCTGAAGGGTCCACCACGGCCGCCATTTCTTGAGCAGACGGTCAAGTCCTCTAAATTCTCTACGCCCGAACTAGGGGTCCAACCCTTCTAGGGGACCTCTTCCCTAGGAGACCTCTTCATGTACCGTTGGGTGAGGTCATAAGAACGGATCTCTTAGGGTACCTTTCTCCTCGGACCACCCAATGTCAGTATCCTAGTCTTTCTTAGCCTGCGTTAACTTCACTGATTCGTGCGTACGCACGTTCACCACGAAGTAATCTACGACCCCGAGAAGATTCATAAAGTGGAGTAATCGGTGAAGTAGGACTGTTTTTTTAGACACTCCATCCACAATAATAGTAAAGGTGACATCTCTACTCCTTTGTCTCCGTGATCTTCCAATTCACAAAAAAGGATTCAGTGGATCGATCTTTCCCCGTGTCGAACCAAACTGAGTCCGTCCGTCCATGGTCTCAGGTTCGGAACTCCGTGAGTTCGGTGGAAGTCCCCAAACAGTACACTCTCTACAGTGTCGCCAATCCCTCAGGAACGTGGGTCGATCTCTTTCGAGACGTGTGCTCGTCTCCTCTCCTTTGGAATAACACGTAAATCCAACTCCTCTTATAACGGTCTCCTCCCGTACTGTGTACTTACCCACCGACCTCGAAGAACCCCACGGACCCCCCTAGACGAATGCACTCAGTAGAGACGAAAGACCTTGTCAGACCGAGACAACAAAGTTCTAAGATGAAACCCGACACAATCTCCTTTATGAAGGGAACCTGGTTTTCCTCGTCGTCGTCTACAACGGTCAACCCTCACCGTACTAATTCGACACTCATGTGGTGGTGGACAACGGGCTGAGACCTCGGAAACAAGAAACGAGTCGACCCTTCAATTAATTGTCTTCCGGTTCTACGGTTTAACGAGGACTGGACACGGTACCCCCATACCTCGAGTGGTGCTACCCTCTCCTCCCGGGTCATAACGTGACGTCCCTGGGACACCGTAGTCCCTTCATTCTGCCTCACTCATTACGTCTTTCAGAGGAACACCCCTTTCTCCGGTTCCCCGTCCAATTAAATGGGTCTCGAGTCATCCCGTTGGAGTGAGGTCCACCTTGTTGTGGTAATGCAGTTATAGGTACCTTCTCTTTCCCTCGCTTGCGAATGGTTTGTCGGGAAAGTACGGTCTCTAGATTGATGTGTATAACAGAGTCGGTTAGAGGAGTGGAAGACACACTCCCACCACCTTAAAATAACAAGAGTAAATTGTGTATTTCTTTGACCCAAGTCTCTCCAATTCTTTGTATGGGTTCCTAAGAGTTGATAATTCCCGTTTTGACCTTATACTCCGATCGACCCTAAAACGGAAATCTTGAAGGATTTACCACAGGACGCTAAGTACCCCTGCGTTTCTCAGCCTGTACTGACTCGTTGACTTGACTTGACTTGACTTACTGACATCTACGATTCGGTCACGTGGGCGACGAGACACGTCCGTTTTGGTCCCGTGGACGAGTAGAGACGTCCATTTGGTCGTGTGAAGTCACAAGACCTGTCCGGTTGATCGTATGGGGTAACTAGACATGTGCACCTGTCGTGTAGAGTGACTAAACATGTCCACTTGTCGCGTACGGTGGTGAGGCGACCAGACATGTTCATTTGTTACATGGAGTGACTAGACACGTCGAAGATTGGTCGTCTGTCCTAATAATGTCCTATCCTATACCTTCTCTCTTTGGTTTTACGAGTGATACATTTCCCTTGTAATACCCCTTTTCGACTTTCGTAGGACGTCCCTAAACTAAGTCCTAATTCTTTGGACCTCTCGACGGTGGTGTTGTCAGAATTCCTTAAACTTCAAAGGAACCACCACGAAATTTCTACGTAAACAGGACTCTTATCCTCTCCTCTCTGAGGACCCACATAAATCCAGTCTTCGGATTTCCCTTTTAAGGAAAAAGTGACGCCTCCCTTAAAGTGAGACCTCTAACATATTAGAGGAAGGGAGTCATGAATTTCATTCTATCCGTAAAATGGATAATCACTTCCTTCCACCTACGACTCCAACAACTGAGGTGGACCCGAAGGGTCAGGAACGGACACTCGACACACTTTATGTCTGAAAGTCCAAGGGACTGTCTGAAGTACCCAGTCTGGACCTCCACCCGGGTCCGTAGACTCACACTAAAACTGAAAGTCTCTAACTGTAGGTGACGACCTTCAGAATTTGGACGAGACTTCGATATTAAAGGTTCACTCGTACCTCAAGAAGTTTCGATGAAGGTCCGTTGGTGAATCCGTAAGTCGATTTAATCCAAAAGAAGTGGATCCTAAGTAACGACTGAAGTAGGCGACTGAAGTAGTTGGGTCCTTAGAGCATTTCAACCTCCATTTAAGACATACCTACACACAAAAACACCTCTCTCCTAGAAAATATAAGTAGTCTAAGTGACTCTCTAGGTTCAAATGTTATCGAATTCTTGGAACCCGTCACATACAAAACCATTGGCGAGACTTGAATAAATTCTAGGAATGTTCTTTTCTTCCGAGTAACTAAATAAATATCTGTGTAAAAACTAACACACACACGTAAACACATACACACACACATATACATACATACATATGACCACACAAACTACCGTATGTCTTACTAGGATGAGTCTCTTTGGTAAGTTCCACAAGTGATGTGAATTGAGTTTAATGAATTATTTTTTCATATACGTTAGTTTTCGGGGTTTGTTAGGTAAATCTTTTACTCGTTTTCTGTACTTATCTGTAAAGTGGTTTCTTCTGTATATCTACCGTCGCTCGTACACTTTTCTACAAGTTACAGTAGTCGGTAATCTCTTTACGGTTAATTTTGGTATCACCATATAATGATATGGAGAGCATTACCGATTTTATTTTTCATCAGTGACCACTCATACGTCTATTTGACCCAGTGATTACGTAACGACTTAATCACGACTATCTTTATATTTTACCATGCTGGTGGGACCTTTTGACAAACCATTAAAAATTACGTTAATTCATATATTAATGACATGTTGGATCGTTACTGTGAACACATAAATAGAGTCTCTTTAATATTAAACCCAAGTGTATTTTGAGAGATGTATTTACATTCACCATTGATATAAGTACTATCAGAGATCTTTATTGGGTATACAGGAAGTCATCGACTAACCAACCAACTTGTTCTTCTCCCTGTAGAAATATCACCTTATAATGAGTCGTGGTTTTCTCATTAAATAACTATACACATTACTGAACATATTTAGAGATCCCTTAAAACAACGTACTCTTTTCGGTAAGAATGTCCAAAATATGATAAACGAAGGCACATTTCTGCGAATGAGGAACCTTCTTTTCAATACTCGTTGGATCTATCATATAAGTTTTCGTCTCTGTAATGAAACGGCTGATTCCAGGCAGATCAGTTCCGATACCAAAAAGGACACCAGTACATACTTACACTCTCAACCTGACACTTCTTTCGACTCGCGGCTTCTAAACTACGAAAACTTGACACCACAACCTCTTCTGAGAACTCTCAGGGAACCTGACGTTCCTCTAGGTTGGTCAGGTAAGACTTCCTCTAGTTGGGACCCTAAAGAAACCTTCCTTACTACGATTTCGACTTTGAGGTCATGAAACCGGTGGAGTACGCTTCTCAACTGAGTAACCTTTTCTGAGACTACGACCCTCCCTAACCCCCGTCCTCTTCTTCCCCTACTGTCTCCTACTCTACCGACCTACCGTAGTGACTGAGATGTCTACGCTCAGACTCACTTGAGGTCCTCAACCACTACCTGTCCCTCCGGACCGCACGACGCTAAGTACCCCAGCGTTTCTCAGCCTGTGCTGACTCACTGACTTGACTTGACTATATTGTAAGAACTTTACTGTCTTAATATCTTTACCTATTGTCTAATTACCGTCGTCGTCCCAAATTCCTCTCCCACCTCCCCCCACTCCCTCCATCTACACCGATATTTTACCTCTGAACTCTATAGGAACACCCTTACCTCTCTACTAGATAGGAATTACCGTCACGGGAGTGGCACTATGACATGATACTAAACAGTCCACAATGGTAACTCCCCTTTGACCTATCTCATATCTGTACTATTTTTTCACTTTCACTTCAGTGAGTCAGTACAGACTGAGAAACGTTGGGGTACCTGATATCGGACAGTCCGAGGAGGTAGGTACCCTAAAAGGTCCGTTCTTATGACCTCACCTAACGGTAAAGGAGGAGGTCCTCTAGAAAGACTGGTCCCTAGTTTGGACCCAGAGGGTGTGATGTCCGTCTGACAAATGGTAGACTCCCTTCGTTATCTGTCCTATAGAGGTACAATAAAGAACATTGACACACATTTAGACGTTAATAGAGTTTTATTTTATAGATTTTGTAGTCCAGATGGGGATTTCCCTATTTCAAAATGGCGATGACTCTAATAAATTTTTTTACACGGAATACGATACTCCCGTTAAGACTCTCTTCGTAATGTCTCCACGGACCCCGTCCCTACCGTTAAGATCCTGTCACAAGTTGGACTGTCCTGAGGGTCCTTCCCTCAAGAAGTGGACTCAAGTAGTCGAGACTGGACAACCAATCTGTCAGAATAGTGGAATCGGACCAAGACACAGTCTTTCTTCTTCATGTCAAGATATCCTAGAGTACCCGAAGGGTCCATCATGATCACCATTTCTTGGACGGACGGTTACGTCCTCTACATTCTCTACGTTCAAACTGGGAACCCAGTCCTTCTAGGGGACCTTCTCCCGTACCGTTGGGTGAGGTCATAAAAACGGACCTCTTAGGGGTACCTGTCTCCTCGGACCGTTCGATGTCAGGTATTCCTGCATTTCTCAACCTGTGCTGACTTCACTGAAGCGTACGTATATGTGGGAGACCCCGAGTCTAAACGGACGAGAGAGAGGTCACAGAACCCTCAGACTCTGTGATTAGGTTCCACCCGTACTTGTCGAGACTTACTTGGTCGAACCACCAGTGTATTAGTTTACTTTCACTGCCCTGAATACCTCAATCACACTCACAACACATGCACGGGTACACGGACACACACGTATTCGTAGTGTAAAAGACACACAATCGTTCTACAACCGATTCAAAGAAGTGTACGTAATAAGGTCACTTAAAAGTACCGTCTGAATACTCAGTAAGGGTAGAATGTCTACCTCTTTACCTCCGAACCTTTCCATTTCACCGGACGAAATCCAGCGTATTTATCTTTATTCGTGTCAGTCAAACTTTGGTTAAAAAAGACTGAAACTTTAGAGACCCCGGAGGTCGAGTGACCACGTCCATAAGTACTCACGAGTAGACTTTTCCTCTTGGACGTCCTTCGTTCTATCCCTTCCTTTGGATTCCTGAAAAAAGGAAAGATTCGGATTCAAAATTCGACCACCAAACTTACTGTCACCTTAATTTCTTTTCGACACAGTCCCTTAGAATAACGTGTCTTTATTTTTCTTACGTAAAAGTCCTAGAGACACTTCGGTTTCAGTATGACTAAGGAGACCAGAAATAGTCCTGGAAAGGACACGAAGGACGACCTCGACATAGACAGACCGTAAGCCAAGGTACAGGATTCTCCTCTCACACCACTTTCACACTTATCCGTGACAACCGGGTAGGGTAGACGTGAAGAACAGGACCTGACAACAGACTCCGGTGTGGTCCTCTGACGTCCGTCGAACTAAGACGAGTAGTCACACCTCACCAACCCTGTCCCCACCGACGGAACCCCGTAGAAGACACACAATAGTCAATACAGACTGAGAAACACTGGGGTACCTGATGTCGGACGGTCCGAGGAGACAGGTACCCTAAGAGGTCCGTTCGTATGACCTCGTCCATCGGCAAGGGAAGGGGTTCCCTAAAAAGGTTGGGTCCCTAGTTTGGGCCCAGAGGACATAACGTTCACCTAAGAAATGGTAGACTCGGTGGTCCTTTCGGGTCAATTGTTACAACACTATCAAAGTCTACTTGTCTCCTCAGAGTTTATATGTACATAGGTAAGAGGGGGTTTGAGGGGAGGGTAGGTCCGACGGTGTATTGTAACTGGCGTCAACGGGCACGATATATCATCCAGGAATACCCAATAGGTAAAGTTTATATCGTCACACATGTTTAGGTAGGGTTTGAAGGATCGATAGGGAAGGGGAGAAGGAAGGGACAACTGTTGGTATTCAAGTAAGAGATTCAGACACTCAGAGAAACACAAAACATTCAAACATAGTAAAGAAAAATCTAAGGTGTATATTCCCTACAGCATGTTATAAAAAGGAAGAGACAGAATTAAGTGAGTCATACTGTTAGAGACCCAGATCGACACAACGACGTTTACCGTAATAAAGTAAGAAAATTTACCGACTCATTATAAGGTGACATATATACGTGCTGTAGAAGAAATAGGTAAGGAAACAACTACCTGTAAATCTAACGAAGGTACAGAACCGATGACATTTAACACGATGTTACTTGTGACCCACGAACGTAGGAAAACATAGTACAAAAAGAGGTCTATATACGAGTCCTCACCCTGACGTCCCAGTGTACCATCGACGTCAAGATCTAGAGGTATCATCGACATGGTTAAATGTAAGGGTGGTTGTCACATCCTCCTAAGGGAAGAGAGGTACGAGAGAGGTCACAAATAACGAACAACTAAAAAACTACCATCGGTAAGACTGGTCACAATCCAATATAGAGTAACATCAAAACTAAATGTAAAGAGGTTATTAATCGTTATAACGTGTAGAAAAGCACACGAAGAACCGGTAGACATACAGCAGAAACCTCTTTACAGATAAACACAGAAAACGGGTCAAAAACTAACCCAACAAACGAAACTACGATAACTCGTAGTACTCGACTCGACAAACATTTAAAACCTCTGATTTAGGGAACAGTCAGTGTAGTAAACCTTTATAAAAGAGGGTTAGACACCCAGTAGAGAAGAAAAACAAATAACAAAGGAAACGATACGTTTTCGGAAACTCAAATTCATCCAAGGTAAACAAATGAAAACACAAATAAAGGTAACAAGACCCTCTGTCTGACTTTTTCTATAACGATGCTAAATACAGTCTCTTTCCTGGAGAAACTGCGTCATTTATGACCTTCAAAGAACTTAACATTCTAGGTTTGTTAATTGAACAGAAAAAAAATTGTACACATATTTCGGTAGTCCCTTCAGGTTCCCAATCTACTATGAGACTCTTCATAACTGCATATCGTGGCTCAGTCCGAACGACCTTTCAAGTAAAGAGATCATGGGTCAGACCACACCAGAAACCCCTGACCCATCTTTGTCGAGACGGCGGTCTTCTGACCCTTAATTGAGTCAAATGTCTTTGTTCCGTCCCGTTAACACAACGACTGACGTCACCAGTCCACCAGCCCGGTCAGAGGAGTCCCTGGGATCAAGTCCTAATTCAACACGGAACGTCGGATCTTCGGGGACTTAAACGTGCGGACTTATTCGTTACCTCTGTCACGGAGTGGTTATTAAGTCAGTATGAAAGGGACTACGGAACTTCTCTGGGAACACCGTATGTCATGAATTTATATCTACTAGTGTCTGGGAGTAATCCTCACCCAAAGTCATTAATTTGTTTTATCTTTAAAATAAGTCTAACTTGTAAAGGGGAAACATTAATAGAAGAACTTCAGGGAAACATTAATACGAAAAATTTTTAACAGGAGACTTAATCGTATAATTTAGATTTAACAAATTAATCTACTTCCAAACGAGTTTAATCTCTACTTATTCAAAGGTTATATTGGGAGTCTTTTCTAACAAAATACGAAACTATGTAGCTACCTCTCTTGTAGTTTTTCGTTACCTCTTTCGGTCCTAACACGTCTGAAACGGTCCATTACTCCGTTTAAGGTGTAGGTGTGAAAAAATAAAAATGAAATAAAATGAAATGTTATGACATAACCAAAACGGTATGTAACTGTACTTAGGTAGTGCCCACATGTACGTAAGGGTTTGTACTTGGGGGGAGGGTGGAGGGAGGGGTATTGTGGAGAGACCCAGTAGTGGCACGTGGTCGGGGTTCGTACGACATAGGACGCAACCTGTATCTGACCGCTAAGCTAAGAATGTACTATCATATGCACAATGTTATGGTAAGAGGGTTTAGTAGGGTGGGAGAGGGAGAGGGAGACTCAGGTTTTCAAGCAATATGTGTAGACACAGAAAAAACGACAGAACGTATGTCCCACCAGTAACGGTAGAAAGATTTAAGGTATATATACACAATCATATGACATAACCACAAAAAGAAAGACCGAATGAAGTGAGACATATTAGTCGAGGTCAAAGTAGGTAGAGTCGTCTTGACTAAGTTTACATAAGAAAAATTACCGACTCATTATGAGGTAACACATATACATGGTGTCGAAAGAATAGGTAAGTAGACGACTACCTGTAGATCCAACAAAGGTACAGGACCGATAATATTTGTCACGACGCTACTTGTAACCCCATGTACACAGAGAAAGTCAAGACCAAAGGAGCCACACATACGGGTCGTCACCCTAACGACCCAGTGTAGGTGTGAATTTCGGGGAGATGGAAATATAATATCCGATTACACTTTGACCGGTAAACGTAAAACGGTCAACGGTGATCAATCCGATGGGTAACTAGGTAACTCATACATGTGACACGACCTGAATTTGGTCCTCGACCCGAACTACCTTCCTTTTATCGTTCAGTGTCGAAAGTAATAGAACACCAAAAAACTTCTCTATCTGTAAGCAGTGTATTAGTCTCACTCAAATGAAAGTTTGACTTTAATTCCAATCCTTCGTTTGATTATACCACAGTACTCTCTGATACGTTTCCTCACAACCCTCTCTCAAGAAGTAACCAAGAAACGTAAATACGAAAAGAACATTATCGAGAACAATACCCGATACAAAAGTTTCCATAAACGTATCCTTCGTCGGAATCTCTTATATTTATCATAGAAGGAGACCCCGTCTCCAGTCACAACAAAGGACCGGTCATGTTATTTTTACAGAGGTAGACCCGTTTCTAACCCGTCCAAACGATCGTCGGGGAAACATTCTGGTCCCCTAAGGATACTGACCTCACGGAATCGACACTACATTTGGATTACGTACCATAGGTGGACCCGACGAAATGTGAGGGAACACTCTGAACGCCGAATCCCTTTCTTATGCTCGCACCTCGAGGACGACGAACGACACGTTACTCCCTATTTCAAGAGATATAGACTAGTAACCTAGAACACAAAAGACGGGTGTAGATACTTTGACTCCATCCTACTAAACTCTCGAACGTTCATCCCATTCAAGGGTCTAGAAGATGTCAAGAACCGTGTTTACCTTCATCCCGACCTCGGGTCGTAGTAAGTATTCTTTACGAACGTCCGAACAATTATAACTCTATCGTTTCTGACCAGTGACCCTCTACGAAAAGAAAACCGCGTCTTTCACTTGTCCTATGTCAACAGTAGGACTGTCGAGGGGGTGGAGGTGTGTCTGGCCCCATAGGATCCGAAGGGATGACGACAGCTCATAAATCTTCATATCTCCTTCTTGTGTCACGACCTGCCCGATGAGTAACAGTAGTTGCAATATCTTCTCTATCTCTCGTCTCGGGAAGAGGACCTTGAAGTAGTCCTTCCCCAGTCCAAGAACCCCTAGGGACTGTCTATAAGGGGTTCTTTTCTAAATACCAGACTCTGACGAAGGATTACAGACTTGAGTCCCAGTGCGGTGGGAGTTTGAAGATGAAAGACAGAAAATACTTTACCTTCGATAAACAAAGGACGGGAAGGACGTCCGACTCACCCTGGTACTTGGTGGTAGGAAAGGGGTATCGACACATTTCACATTTCATCACTCCCTTACACCATTTCTGACCCCGGGTCCCGACCCAAAACTAAAAAAAGTGAAACTGTTCCGAGACTTATGTAAAAATTATTATCAAAAGGAATAGTAAAAAAGGGTTACTGTCCAAGTGTGTGTGTTTAATACATAAAGTTTTTATACAGTAAAATCGTCTACTTAGACATCCTTGGACCCTACCACTACTCGTACGTTTCGGGGAGAGTCAGAGGGAGGCATACGGACCGGTGAGGACTCAGAAGAGTTAATACAAACTACTAACTTCGTTTTGAATATTGGACAGACTACACTAAGATTTACATACATCTCCTTTATAAATTCTAATACAGTATGTACTCTGTCTTATTTTAAAGACATGAAGTGCTACATCTTTAACCAATTTAAAGTTGTGGTTGTCAGCGTCTCCTGACTCCTACCGGGGCCGGACATCATGGTCCGTGTCCCGGAACGTTGTTGAGTCTATGAGGTTTTTATAGAATCCTCATTTGGTTACTCCTAATTTTTTATTAGAAAAGAGAGAAAAACCGGCGTGGTGTATCATACACCCTAGAATGAAGGGACTGCTCCCTAACTTGGGACCGGGGACGTAACCTTCGAGTCTCAGAATTGGTGACCTGGTGGTCCCATCAGGGAATTTTATATCAGAATTCCAATGTGTGACTGAGTTAAACAAAAAGGAGTGTAGTTAGATGGGTAGTCCGGCAAAATGGGGTCTGTCTGGAAGGTGTCCTTCCTTGGAGTCTTAAAAGGGAGTCCACCAGATCGACTTAAACAAAAACGAGAATTCCTTATATGGTAGGAAACTCGGTCCTTTCATTTTTAGGAATCTTCCCGACCATGGCCGGGGTAGTTCCCATGAGATATAAGACTCTTGAACACTTACAAAGATCTCGTGTAAACGTCATCGTGTTCTTCGTATCCGGACGGCGAAACCCCCACGCAAAGTACACCCGGGTTACAATAAAGGAGGTCTGGTGTAAATGGAACTAGAAGTGAGAGTTTCTCGAAAATCAAAAGTTTCCAGTGTCTTGACACATCTGTATTATGACAAGTGTCGAAGAGTAAAGAACCACCATACCAAATATTCAAAGAAAGAAAGTTATCTGAAAGGAAAGAGGAGGAGGAGAAAGAAGTGGGAAAGGGTGAGGAGGAAAAATTGTATGTACGAAGGTTGTCTAAAAAAAAATTTACCTTGTAAAACCTCTCTCTTTTTGTACCCTAACTCCTCTTCATACTTTATGTTTTATTTGTGTTTACATTCTAGAGACTTATTAACAAAATATTGGTGTTGGTTGTTCATGTCTCTTACGGAACATATGTTGTTGTGTCATTTCCAAACTTCTACCTCCATAAGAGAATCGTTCCTACTGCTAAAGTCTCAGACCATAAACCTTGAATCCGACGTCAGAAACGAAAACCGATCTAGTGGTCTACACACCGTGAGTTAAACGACAACGATACCGAAAAAGATTCCTGTTTACTCTCCGGGAGTCCCGGGACAGTTTCCCTGTCAGATCACTACAGTAGAAGTAGAGGGAAGGTTCGTCTGTCAAGTCATAAGGACAAAAAGACCACACCTACCTCTTCCAGACGAAACCAAAGATTTCGAACCAGTACCTTGATATATAGATATTATGACAAGTGTCGAAGAATGGAGAACCACCATACCAAATAAATAGAAAGAGTATCCCATCTTCTCTGTAAACTACAAACAACTCTTCGTGGACCCACACCACCATTTGGGGGAGATCTCCCTTGAGTCCCGTATTACTATCTCCTTTTGATTTGACTTTGTCTAGGCACCACGAGACATCCACTTTCGATGGAAATCCTGGAAAACAGTTCAGGAAGACTACGTCTTTCGGAACCTGTCAGACCCTGACTCAAACTCAGTGACTTTCCTCCACTCGGAAACCCGTTTAACGAATTGGGAGAGACTCTATGTCAAAGGTTTAGGTACTTCGTCGGGAGAGTTTTCTCCATCTAAGGTGTTTGACTGTACAGACCATTATCTATGGGTTACCATCCACCGGGTCTCAATAATGTCGTTGTCGGGACAGAAGTCACGAGGGATGGTTAGAATAGTCGTACACCAACGGTTAAGAGTACGGTAGAGAACCGGATTCCACGACGAAGGGAGGTTCCCTTCGACCCTTTTTATTAGAAAATCAATTTGATGTCCACAAAGTAATCATCCCATCCCGTCACACCACCCTCCTCTACCTCTGACCCACCTGAGGGTCGTCAAAGACTGTGTCCTTTGTTAGGTCTAACCTACCCATGTCCCTTATCATCAGTGTCCCAGTCCCAGTCCCTTGTAATAGGTTCTCTCCCACTTATAAAAAGAATATCGTGGAACCGGAAAAAAAAAAAAAAAATTTAAGACAGTAAATCAACCCGTACTTACACTAAACGGGACGTCTTCCCTGAAAAAACTCCGAAAAACCAGGTCACATCCTCTATCTTCCAAAGATAACTTTTGTTTGTCTGGTCGACCGTCGACTCGTGTGTACTATTTAATGACGGCCCAACACCCCTCGTGTTTCCTCGAGATTCGTCATTAAGAGTCGGTAGGAGGGAAGACACTTGTGTTCCGGTGTGTTTCAGAAAGCGTCACTGTCAAGATCGTGGTACCAAGTCTGACCGGCTAAAACCTCTTAAAGTCTTGTCTTACGGTACACGGCAAAGAGAATAGACCTTCTGCATTGACTCTGTTCTATCCCTATAAAATTCACCCTTAAAAGTCGATATCCCTGAGTTCCAGTAAGGGTGACGGAAGAGTAAATAGGAAGTTTGAGTCAGTTAGTTATTGTAACCATTAAAAAAAAAAGAAAGTCAATAGAGGACGGAAGTAGACACCGGAGTAAGGATTGTCCAGATCTAATGACAGGGTGGGTGGAGGATTGATCATAGGTGTACATAGGAGACTTCGATCGATTGGATGGTTGGGAGGTCTCACCTATCGAGAAGTAGTTTATAAACAGTAAGACAAGGGGTGGACGAGTTTTGAGAAGACGCACTTTTATAGGTAAATAAACCCGAGGGGTCCACCACCACGACGACGACGACGATTCAGCACAGGCTGAGGTATCTGCCGTCGGGTGGTCCGAAGGGGTGATCACCATTACTTAGACGGACGATTACGTCTTCTACATTCTCTGTTTCCAAGGTAGCACCCAACCCTTCTAGGGGACCTCCTCCCGTACCGTCGGGTGAGGTTATGTGAACGGACCTCTTAGGGTACCTGACTCCTCGGACATCCCGATGTCAGGTATCCAAACGTTTGTAAGACTGTGCTGACTTCACTGTATCGTTCGTGTGTGTGTAGGTAAATACGTTTTTATTATTTTTACCAACCTCCCCCACCTGTATGTCTAATGAGTGTATATTCTTACGACCTAAAGAGGTATTCTGAGACATTCTACCGTAAGGATCCGAAATAAAAGAAAGAAAAAATTATTATTAAAAATAATCTCACATCAACGAAATGTCAAACAATCAAAGACGACATATCGTTTCACTTAGTCGGTACACATATGTATATAGGGAGAAAAATATAAAAGAAGGGTAAATCCGGTGATGTCTTGTAACTTATCTCAAGGGACTCAATGTATCGTCCAAGAGTAAACAACAACAAGTCCAGACGTCAACACGGAGTGAGAAACTTTACGATACCTGAATTTGTGTGGTCTGAAGGAACAGGAAGTGATAGAGGGACTCAAACGAGTTTGAGTACAGGTAACTCAGTCACTACGGTAGGTTGTTAGAGTAGGAAACACCGGAGGAAGAGGAGGACGGGAGTTAGAAAGGGTCGTAGTCCCAGAAAAGGGTACTCAGCCGAGACGTGTAGTTCACCGGTTTCATAACCTCGAAGTTGAAGTCGTAGTAAGGAAGGTTACTTATAAGTCCCAACAAAAGGAAATTCTAACTAACCCAACTAGAGGAACGTCAGGTTCCCTGAGAGTTCTCAGAAGAGGTCATGGTGTCAAATTTTCGTAGTCAAGAAGTCACGAGTCGGAAAAAATACCAGGTTGAGAGTATAGCTATGTACTGACGACCCTTTTGGTATCGAAACTGATCTATCTGAAAACAGCGTTTCACTACAGAGACGAAAAATTATACGACAGATCCAAACAGTATCGAAAGGAAGGTCCCTCGTTCGAAAAAAGTTAAAGTATCGACGTCAGTGGTAGACGTTACTAAAACCTCGGGAGGTTTTATTTCAGACGGTAACAAAGGTAACAAAAGGGTAGATAAACGGTACTTCACTACCCTGGTCTACGACACAATCAAAAAACGTATAACTCAAAATTCGGTCGAAAAAGCAAGAGAAGAAAGTGAAAGTAGTTCTCCGAGAAATCAAGGAGAAACGAAAGACGGTAATCCCACGACAGTAAACGTATACACTCCAATAACTATAAAGAGAGTCGTCAGGATTAAGGTCGAAGAGTAAACAATACATAAAATATACATCATAGTTATCACATATATACAGTTAGGGTTAGAGGGTTAAGTAGGGAGGGGAGGAAAGGGGGAAACTACCGGTGTATAAACAAGAGATGTAGATACAGACATAAAGACAAAACGTTTATTCTAGTAGACATGGTAAAAAGATCTAAGGTGTACATACTCAATTATATGCTATAAACAAAAAGAGTGACTGACGTAAGATATATTGTCAGAGACGACGACGACGACGACGACGATTCAGTGAAGTCAGCACAGGCTGAGACGCACTGGGGTATCTACCGTCGGGTGGTCCGAGGGGACAGGGACCCTAAGAGGTCCGTTCTCTTGACCTCACCCAACGGTAAAGGAAGAGGCTACACACTTTCACTTTTCACTTTCACTTCAGTGAGTCAGTACAGGCTGAGAAGCTCTGGGGTACCTGACGTCGGGTGGTCCGAGGAGACAGGTACCCTAAAAGGTCCGTTCTCATGACCTCACCCCACGGTAACGGAAGAGGTATTGTCAGAGATCCAGGTAGGTAAAGAGATGTTTACTAGATTGAAGTAAGGAAAGATACCAACTCATTATAAAATAACATATATACTTGGTGTACAAGAAATAAGTAAGGAACTACTCGATCTAAAATAAAAGATACAACTATTTTTTTTAACAAGTAAAATGGTAAACGGAGGGGGGTCATCTTATTGTCGACCACAACAGAAAGTGTACCTAATGAAGTATATAAATCATGTTGGGACAGTCAAAAGATTAAATACACATGTGTGTACATACACGTACGTCACACACACACACGTACCAAGAAGTACTGTCACACATCCGTACACGAAGATGGGAGGTAAGACATGAGTAAGGAAGTAAGTGAATAATACATACGAATTACTCGTGAGGGGGGGGTGGGGGGTCTGAATAGATTTAATTTAGTAGAAAGTTCCAGGTGAAGATTAAATTTACGATAGTCTTAATTAAGGAGGTAGAGAGGTCATAAGTGTCTAACTAACACTTACAAACACCTTCACACTATGATGATATAACCAGTATGTCTCGAGAAACTCACATTCACTGTCTTTAGGTCGAGTTGAATCAAATTCGGTTTTCCCCAACATATCGGAGAGTCTCGGTTTAACACCTCTCCCGTCCTAGACTGGGAATCTAATAAACTTCACTAAGTCAGATTCCGAGAACTCCTAGAGAGAGACAAAGGGAGACAAAGATAGAAACGAACAGAGACTGTAAAAACAACAAAAAAAAATAAGGATCCCGTGTGATTACCTGTTGTTTACGTGTGTTTACGTGTATAAAGTCTACCTCGACTTTATACTGGATATAATCGAAACTTGATGCAATACCGAAACATTAGTCTCTTTCTTTTCCAGGGTCCCCTCCTAAGACTAAGACAAACCAGATCGGTCTTAGGGTTCTGGTAGAGACACCGGACAATGTTATTCTGTCGTGTAACTTATAACCCAACTGTCCTTGTTATCGGTGACGTTTCCAAAAGGACTTTTTCAAAGAAGATCAGAACAAAACTTTTTTCAATTTTCTGAGGACACAACCAATAAGATACAATTAACAACGGATAACGAGTTACACGGTAGATATTCCCTTCATTAGTGTTAGAACATAAGAGGACAATCCCGTCCAGACTAGGATCAATTAAACTCCTTCTAAATTCCATCCCGAGTAATCTACGTTGGTAAGAGTCCTTTCTCTAGTACTTCTCGGGGACCCCAGAGAAAATAAACTCTTGGTCTCGAGAAACCTCTGTTTTCAGTCTCCCAAAAGTTTGTGACAGTTATCGACAACATAGGGTTCAGTGAACCTCTAACGATGTGTAGACGAGGTTCAACTCAACCTTAGTCGTTTGTAATAAGACCAGGAGAAATCAGACTCTCTACCGGACTTTCTACCACACCGTGGTCACTTGGGTCCGAGTACCATCAATGATACAAGGTAACAAGGACGGACCAGGACCACAGAGAGTATCCTGGAAATAGGAACCTCAGTGGGTTTCCGGTCGAAACAGGTTCGTCGACAAGTGGTCTTGACTAGTTCCACCCAGTCCTCCTGTTAAACCCTACTTGAGGGTAACTCTTACAACTACAAGTCAGGTATTCCATACCACCGGTTTAACCTCCAGTGTGATGACTCAAATTTAAAACAAAGACATCGAATAATCAAAACTCCAGACAGAATTCAATGAAACCAAAACACACGGAGTTAAAGGACTGGTCATTTGAGTCCTATTATTCCGTATGACAATTTGAAGTTGTTAGAAGTGTCGATGACTGGTTAATCTGGTTTGTACCATCTGTGACCGGTATCAGGACCTCACCCTTAGACCCTGGGAGACGAGACGACTAAGAAATCAACAATTTGTACCACTCAGGTCTCAGGATTCCCCCTCAGGTGTACTGGTCCCACCGACGTCTTTGTAACTTCCCAAGTTCAAAACTCAAAATAATGGTCAATTATAAAACTATAAAAGTCGACGGCATGGACACCCTAACCACTTTATAATTCGGACCCCTATCACTAACATGAAGTGTCTCGAGAACAGTGAGGGAGATCAATAATAAGATATTCGGTAGAAGAAGAGTTGGGATGACCGTAGTAAACGGAACCTGGGTGACATCTACACACCTCAATATTACTGTTAAAAAACCCGTCTATCTTCATTTAACAGAGTTCCTTTCTTACGGAAAAAGATCAAACGTTACACAACGGTGTACCCAATCACCACCCCCACCAACGACACTTCCAATTTACTCTATTGGACAGGGTACACGAATACTATTACGTCCACATATCGTTTTGGAGTCACATCCAAGGAATAAACAGAGACATTTACTTCACTACGACTGTGTGAGTGTCGTACGTTTCTTCATCGAGAAATAGTAAGTCGAGCTTTGAACATGGTGTGAAGGACGTTATATTTTACTTGAGTGTAATTTTATTTAAGATAGAAATAGAAAAAAGGAGTTATAACTTTTTACAGTTTGTAAGTCGGTTCAATTTTGTTAATATGCAACTCGTAAGTACCCAGATGTTAGATCTGAATTTTTAATTACAAAAAGACATAAGGAAAACAGTGTATGGATGGATAGGATAGGTAGGTGGTTAAGTAAATTTTTACGTAAAGTTTCACTCGACTTCCACAGTCATATGAAGTGAGAATTTGAAGTTATACGTATAAAAATTGATCTGAAGTTAAAAACAAAAACCACAAAAAAAACAAATCCATTTTAAATGTAGGTCACTTTACGACGTCGATTCAGCGAAGTCAGCACAGGCTGAGACACGCTGGGGTATCTGCCGTCGGTGGTCCGAGGGGGCAGGGACCCTAAGAGGTCCGTTCTTGTGACCTCACCCGACGTTAAAGGAAGAGGCTACGTACTTTCACTTTTCCCTTACACTTCAGCGAGTCAGCACAGGCTGAGAATCGCTGGGGTACCTGACGTCGGGTGGTCCGAGGAGGTAGGTACCCTAAAAGGTCCGTTCTCATGACCTCACCCGACGGTAACGGAAGAGGCTATGTCACTTTGTCTATTTTAAATTACATGGTAAACTATTCAAAACTATTTAATATCTTCCTAGTAGTTCTTTTGTTCTCTTACACTGGTGTCCGACTGGATGTTCTCGTTGGGACCCGTTACCTCCGAGGAGTGGGGACGGAGGGTGACACCCACGTACACGATTCAGTGAAGTCAACACAGACTGAGAAACACTGGGATACCTGACATCGAGCGGTCCGAGGAGACAGGTACCCCTAAGAGATCTGTACCTCTTACCAACGGTACAGGAGGAGGTCCCCTAGAAGGGTTGAGCTCCTACTTTGGACTCAGAGAATGTAGATGGACATAACCGTCCTTCCAAGAAATGATGATCGCGGACGTAAAGGTTTATTTAAAATCTTATTGGAACGATTAAAGATGTTTTTTTCCGATATCGCATAAATGACCCTAAACCCCTTTTTACAGTAGTATATTTACATCAGAAGGTTAAGTACTTGTACTTTGTAAAAGTTGTAATAAAATTTTATAAAGGTTTAAAAAATATCATCATTTCAAAAGGAACTCTAAGAAAATCGTTATATAATATCAAAAATACAGAATATGTAGAAAACTAAGTAAATAAGAATTCACAAAATATAGAAAACTTCTATAACATTTATCTTGAAATTCCTTAACAGGTAAAAAACCGATGTATTAACTAAAACATACAACTGGAACGTTTTAATTAAATCATCAAGATTATCAACTAAACATCTGAGGTTCCTTTATTAATGTAGTAGACACTAATATCTCTCAAAATGAAGAAGGAAAGACTAGAAATAAGGAAAGACAGAAGAACGGAATGACACGATCCATCCTAGAAGTCATGTTATGACTTGTCTTAACTATTTTTAAAAGGACTAAAACATCCCTTTCACAAGTCATAAAATAGTAACTAATATCATTATTATTACGACAAAAAAAAAGGAATCTATGTGAAATGTCAAACTCCATCAAGGACAGATAAGGATTCAACGACTCTCTAAAATCGTATTACCCTTAACTTAAAACAGATTAATGAAAAACACACACACAGTTGACTTTATTATTTTTTAAAGAAGGAATTAGACAATACTATTTAATGTAACTAAAAGGTCACAATCTGGTTTGAATGTATAGACCTTATTCGAGGTTAAACAGTACTGTATAACGGTAAAAAAGGACATAACGAGATAAACTAAATGATTATAAAGTGTCTTAAAAAACAACTACAAGTACTCCCGATAATAAAACATTAAAAAAAATGGAAAGAAAAATTAAAAGAGTAGTTTGAAAAATAGTTTCAATACGTTCAGAGTCCTTTACTTAACTCTTAGTTGGAGGATAATAAAAGACTTTCTCAAGCACAATTGTAAGTATAACCAATTAGATATTTAGAAACTATGTTAAGTAGTCATTTTAATAGACCCGGACCTTCTAACACCCTTTCAAAAACTATTATCTGAATTAAAATATTTACCTATCTTTACTCTAATAAGTATAAGGATAAGTAAAACGAAAAAATAAAAAACCGACGTGGTGTACCGTAGTCAGGGTTGGTCCCCGACTTGGACACGGGGGACGTCACCTTCGTCTCCCAGGATTGGTGACCTAGTGGTCCCTTCAGGGGTAAAACGTAGTAAAAACATTCAAAATAAAGAACTCCTTAAAAATGAAAGTAGATTCAACATTTTTTTAAAAGAAATGTAACAAATATTACAGGGAAAAAAACAAGAAAATTACAAACATCCCAGTCATTACTAGAGAGGAAATGGAAGTAGGACTTCCATTGCACACAAAAGAGAATTAGTCAACCCAATCCTTAAATAGTTAAAACAATTCCAAAAGGTTTGTTAGTACAAAACCAAATTGAATAAACAAAGAAAAATAAATGAAGATGAGAAGAGACATAATAAAAGAAGGAAGATGAATGAAACCCAAATCAAATGAAAAGAAAAAGTTGGAGAAAACTAATTTAGAATCCAGTAACTAAAAACACTGTCCGACACAAAAAGTTTCTACTAGTATTGTTGCATAGAATAGGGTGGACGAGAAGATCTTGAAATAATGTCAAATAACACTCACTTCATCTTAAAGGGAGGGGAACTTAAACCCCACCCCTCTCGAATACTAAGTGAACATTGATTGTGTCACGTCATGTTCTTTACGTCACACTCAAAACTCTATCCAAAACTTTTTCGTTACGTCGTAGACGGAACAATCGACAATCAAAATACAAACCTTAGATTCAGAAGTACATTATTCCGTTTAATGGGACTTTGGAACAACGATGCTCTTTCGGTTCTGAACACATACATAACCCTGCCAGGATCGAAAGTTCAAGAGGGTCAGGTCCTCGGTCTGTTCACTCACTTACTCATAATTCTACTGAGTCGTAGATCGGACTCAGGGGGAGTTGGAATTACAGAAGGGTGAACTACGGAGAAGTGAAAGATCTATCATCGGGGGTTAAGTCGTAGGATGTACCACGAAGGACTCCGGTCCTCTTCTGACACCTTTTGTGTCTGGAGTAAATCCGGGTTACGGAAGAAGGTTCACAGTTGTTAGGAGATTAAAGACAGACGAAGACCGATCCGATTATGAAATCCCATACAACCGGATTATCTTCGAGGAATCGGTAAGTAATGGTCTTTACCTTTGAGTCGTAGATAGAAAATTTAGGTACTAACATAATGTACGATATAAATGTCTCAGTCAGATTATGTCTATAAATCATAAACAGTGTCAAAACCATTCGAACAAATCCCTAAAAAAAAGTTAAAAAATTGTATAACCCTCAGAGAGAGGACCTTCCGGAGACCAGGGAGACTCGGGTCAAGAGGTAGTCCACGTTCTCTCGTCGGTCTCGTCTTGACTGGAGGTGAAATCGACGAGAGTGAGACCTCATGTCCTACCTCCAGACACACAGAAGAGGATTTATTGACCGGAACCGGTGAAGTCGTCTGAATGGAACGAGGAACCCATCTTAAAAGTCTCTTATCTATATGGGTTGTTTGGGGTTTACGTTTCTTTATTTTTGACTTCTTAGAATCCCGGTGTCCGACCTCCCCGACCCTCGTCAGTCTCTTCCAGAGTGGAGACCGGCACCATCTACGATGTGGACCTCCCTTTCTATATGGGTTGACTTACGTCTTAAGGTCTCTTATCGTTCCTCTCTGTCTCTTTTTGTCATCTTACCCTTTCTGATCTCTAAAGAAGTTCTTTTAAACTCTATGGTCCCCTTGTAAAGTACGTTACTACCCGAGTTATTTCCTGTCTTTATCGTTCCTGTATTGTCTACGTCTTCTCTAATTCTTCTCCACCATTCTTATGTGTCTTCTCGACATGTTTTTTCCAGAATTACTGGACCAATCGGTGTTACCACACCAGTGAGTAGATCTCGGTCTGTAGGACCTCACACTTCAGTTCACCCGGAATCCTTCGTAGTGATACTTGTTTCGATCACCTCTACTATTTTAAGGTCGACTCGATAAAGTTTAGGATTTTCTACTACGACAATTTCCCGACGTGAGTTATACGGTCGTTTAACCCTTTTGAGTCATCACCGGTGTCCTGACCTTTGCAAAAGTAAGGTTAGGGTTCTTCCCGTTACGGTTTCTTATAAGGTTGACGGTTTGTCAACACGAGTAAAGTGTACGATCATTCCATTACTAGTTTTAGGAAGTTCGATCCGAAGTTGTTATACACTTGGCTCTTAAAAGTCTGCATGTTCGACCTAAATCTTTTCCGTCTCCTTGGTCTAGTTTAACGGTTGTAGGTAACCTAGTATCTTTTTCGTTTCCTTAAGGTCTTTTTGTAGATGAAGACGAAGTAACTGATGTGATTTCGGAAATTGACACAAGTCAAGTCAAATCAGCGAGTCAGCACAGGTTGAAAAACACTGGGGTACTTAGCGTCGTACGGTCCGGAGGGACAGGTAGTGGTCGAGGGTCTCAAGTGAGTCTGAGTGCAGGTAGCTCAGTCACTACGGTAGGTCGGTAGAGTAGGAGACAGCAGGGGCAGAGGAGGACGGGGGTTAGGGAAGATCGTAGTCTCAGAAAAGGTTACTCAATTGAGAAGTGTACTCCACCGGTTTCATGACCTCGAAGTCGAAATCGTAGTAAGGAAGGTTTCTTTAGGGTCCCGACTAGAGGAAGTCTTACCTGACCAACCTAGAGGAACGTCAGGTTCCCTGAGAGTTCTCAGAAGAGGTTGTGGTGTCAAGTTTTCGTAGTTAAGAAGCCGAGAGTCGGAAGAAGTGTCAGGTTGAGAGTGTAGGTATGTACTGGTGCCCTTTTTGGTATCGGAACAGATCTGTCTGGAATCAGCCGTTTCATTACAGAGACGAAAACTTATACGGTAGACCCAACCAGTATTGAATTAACACACCTAGTGTTGTTTGACACTTTTTAAGAATTTCTCTAAGAATTATAGTCTGGTGGAATGGACAGGGGACTCTTTGGACATACGTCCAATTCTTCGTTGTCTTGACCTGTACCTTGTTACCTGACCAAGTTTTAACTGTTGTCTTACATGATTCCCATATATAACAGTGGGACAAATAAATTGAAGTACGTCTCACGTAGTACACTTTACGGTCCGACCTACTTAGTGATCGACCTTAGTTCTAACGACCCTCTTTATAGTTATTGGAGTCTATACGTTTACTATGGTGAGTTTACCTTCTTTCGTTTCTTCCTTGATTTCTCGAAGAACTACTCTCACTTTCTCCTCTTACTTTTTTCCACCGAATTTTGAGTTGTAAGTTTTTTGATTCTAATACTGTAGATCAGGGTAGTCAGGTACCGTTTATCTATCCCTTTTTCACCTTTGTCACTGTCTATAATAAAAGAACCCGAGGTTTTAGTGACGTCTACCACTGACACCGGTACTTTAATTTTCTACGAACGAGGAACCTTCTCTTCGATAATGTTTAGATCTGTCACATAATTTTTTGTCTGTGTAGTGAAACGGTTGTTTCCAGATACATTCGTTTCGGTTCGAAAAAGGTTATCAGTACACACCAAAACTCTTAACCTGGTATCCTTCCGTCTCACCACTTGTTAACTACGAAAGTTTGACACCACGATCTCTTCTGAGAGAACTTAGGGAACTTATCCTTCCTCTAGTTTAGTCAGTTAGGATTTCCTTTATTTGGGACTTATCAGTAACTTTCCTGACTACGACCTCGAGGTTATGAAACAGGGGACTACATTTCTCGACTGAGTAACCTTTTCTGGTACTACGACCCTTTCTAACTCCCGTCCTTCTCTTCCCCCACTGTTTCCTACTCTACCAACCTACCGTAGTGACTGAGTTACCTGTAATCAATCTTGTTTGAGGTCCTCTATCACTTCCTGTCCCTTCGGACCGCACGACGTCAGGTACTCCAGTGTTTCACAACCTGTACTGAATCGCTGACTTGTTGTGGTGGTCCTTCCGTAACTTAAGACGTAAGGACAGACATCGGGCGGGGTAGGGTTCCGACGTGACTCGAGTAGAGACGTCGTGACTTACGACAGACAAAAAGACACTACAAAAGAAAACCCCACTTAATAAAAACCGACACTATCTTATAACACAAGGGAAAATGAGGTCCTCCACCCTTGTCTCTACCGAAAACCCTTTGTTTTTCACTCCAGATAGGAGTTTCAATTAACTTCGGTTAGTAATATTAAATAATTTTCACGTTAAGACAAGTCTTGTACTTTACCCCTATTACCGAATTATCTGTGTATTTACTCACACTTTAGTACGTGTCGACTCTTCCCTGGGTTCTATTTTCACCTCTTCCTCATTACCACGTCTCTCCCCTGGTATCAAAGACTAATTTCGGTGTCCATGGGTAGACACTTCCAATAATGGTTCTTAGACTCCTTGTCAGGAGACCATCCCTCCAGACACCCCGAAGGGTCCACCGAGTCATCATTTCTACGTGGACGGTTACGTCCTCTACGTTCTCTACGCCTAAGTGGGGACCCAGCCCTTCTAGGGTACCTCTTTCTTTACCATTGGTGAGGTCCTAAAAACGGACCTTTTAAGGTGTCTGTCCCCTCGGACCGTCCGACGTCAGGTACCACAACGTTTCTCAGTTTATACTGACTCGTACGTGCGTGTCCCTCCAGACGTCACAACACACACAAGTACATACATACACACTCGAATCCCCTTCTTCACCCACACCCTCGCGACATTATACTCTTATGTTCGACTCATGTCTCTAACTCCTTTTTATTTGGTCTGTAGACGGGTGAGAGAGAAAATGAAAAGTCGGAGATGTCAAAAAAAAAAAAAAAAAAAAAATTTGATTTTCGTACCTAGGGATCCAACCCTTCTAGGGGACCTCCTCCCGTACCGTTGTGTGAGGTCATACGAGCGGACTTCATAGGAATACCTGTCTCCTCGGACCACCCGACGTCAGGTACCCCAGTGTTCCTCAGTCTGTGCTGACTTACTGATTCGTGTCTTGTCGTGTATGAGGAACTACACCTTTCTTAGGATCTTAAATTCTCTTAATGGTCTGTGGAAAGTCGAAACATAACAGTGTTCATAAATAAATTGTGAGAGATACACGGTTGGTAACACGGATCTCAACCTTAAGTCATAACTTGTAATAGTTGGGTCAAGGACGGTAAATACGTCGAATGTTAGATCACTCCTTTCTCCGAAAGAAACTCGTCTATAATACGTCTATTGATAAGTTAGTATTGTTACGATTCACCGTCTTTCTTCTTCACTCACGAGACATACGTTCATGTCACCTTGGACTACATCTTCGACCACATCTGACCTCCCGGTCACGTCCCTTCCCACCGGGGTCTTTTCACCAAAACCTAACTCTGAAATCCCTACTCGATCTCAACCGGACCACTTCTCACCCTCCTCTTTTCCTCTAGGTAGACTCTTTGACTCTTTACAGTCACTTCGACCTTTCCCCTCCAAACCCACCCCTCCAAAGTACTTGAACCCACTCAACCCACCAACCCATCAACCTTCGACAACTCTTTTCTCCGAATTCCTTCGACTTGTCCTCTCCATCCGTCCCCGATATGGGACGACACCTCCGTACCGGTCCCATGACTGTCCTGTTTGGTTTTGTATTGTATCGTTAATAGAAGGAAAGGAATCCCAGAATACCAACCAAAAGAAGACGAGAGGTACCGTTAGGTTCCGACACATCCCATTTGTATCTCAACTACTCCCGCACTTCGATTGTGAAATTTCCTCAGTTCTTCAGTAAAGAAAAATTTATCCAATTACATTACGGTTTGTTACTCAGATTCACCAGAATCTTTAAACAAAAAAAAAGTCAACCCTTGACCAGTTTCACCTTACAACTGGCTTTTAACATATCTAAAAGTAAAAGAATTTTTTGTTTGTTTGAATAAATTGGACAAAACTCTTGTAAGAGTTTCTTACGAAGAAATCTTAGAAAGATGGGTCAAGTGATAATTGACGTCCCTTGGGGAGTGTCTTTGGACATTTATTCGTTGAGACCTTAATTTAACGGAGGGTCGATAGAATTCGTTTATAGGATGTTCCCTTTAACACAATAGATCGACCGGTCAACTAAGAACCGAAAAAAGTCGAAGTTCTTTCTTAAATTTACCTTAGGGACACACAATGAGAGTAAAGTTTAGGAAACCTCGTCTATTTGTAATAGTACTTTGACCGGTTCCTACTTTAAATTTATTCATCACTAACCTTTCCTACTGTCATTCTCAAAGGTTGAGTGTTTTTGTCTGTTTAATCAAATTAATTGACGTTTTAAACCTCCTGTTTCTATACCCCCTTTAATAAATACAACTACACTTTACGTACGAGTTATAAAAACATTTGTTTGGAGAATCCCCTGTCCTTGGGGTACTTATATTAATAGGGAGTTTTTACATGGTTGTTTCTCGTTAAACCTCGGTTTCTGTATTAAAAGGGAAACATTGAAATGACAGGTAAATATACCGTCGTATCCACTGTCCGGAGAGGAGTGCTCTCACCTAGAAGGAGACAACACGGTAATATCACGACCAGACTGACACACACACACCCCTCCCCTGTACCACCGGCGAGTACACCAACTTAGTAACAGACTTATCTCCTCTATCTCCGACGGAAATACAATCTTCGTCGGGGGGAAATGACTACAGACCCCACCTTTCCTGAAACTTATCTGTCACCTCGTATCGTACCTCATCACCTTTCATTAATGGAAACGGGTCACCGATCGTTCCCTACGAAAGTGTAGTTTTACCTGTCGATTAAAGACGACAGGAAGGAAGGGGTACTACTTCGATGTTTTCGTGGACTTAGAAGTTAAATAAGAAGGTAATGAGACCAATACATCTGTTCCTGATCAAGACTATGTCATTAAGAAAGGACCCTACCATTTGTCTGTAACCCCTTCTCTTATAGAAAGACAACCTCTTCTATTCGACCCTCCTTCAACTGAGGTCCCGACGACGATGGTACAAAAAAAAAAAACGTTAGGTCTCTCTGTGATTCGACTTTTCTCACTCTGTTCATTAAAATCGTAACAACTTAGGGACTCCAAGACCAAGAATATCGTAAACAGGAAGGATGGAAAAAAGGAGAGTTGTCAATGAAGTCAAGTCAAGTCAGAGTGTCCGTAAAGTTTGAGAAACGTTGAGGTATCTGACGTCTTGCGGTCCGGAGGGATAGTTGTTGACGGCCTAAAATGAGGTTGAGTACAGGTAACTCAGCCACTACGGTAGGTCGGTAGAGTAGGAGACAGCAGGGGAAGAGGAGGACGGGGGTTAGGGAGGGTCGTAGTCTCAGAAAAGGTTGCTCAGTCGAGAAGCGTACTCCACCGGTTTCATGACGTCAAAGTCGAAATCGTAGTAAGGAAGGTTTCTTTAGGGTCCCGACTAGAGGAAGTCTTACCTGACCAACCTAGAGGAACGTCAGGTTCCCTGAGAGTTCTTAGAAAAGGTTGCGGTGTCAAGTTTTCGTACTTAAGAAGTAGTGAGTCGCAAGAAATATCAGGTTGAGAGTGTAGGTATGTACTGATGACCTTTTTTTAACCGAAACGAATGTATCTGGAAACAACCGTTTCACTACACAGACGAAAAATTATGTGACAGACCTAAACATTATCGAAGAGAAGATTCCTCGTTCGTAGAAATTTAAAGTACCGGTGTCAACGGTAGACGTCACTAAAACCTCGGGTTCTTTTATTATAGACAGTGACAAACGTGAAAAAGGGATAGATAAACGGTACCTGACTACCCTGATCTACAGTACTAGAATCAAAAAACTTACAACTCAAAATTCGGTGGAAAAAGTAAGAGGAGAAAGTGAGAGTAGTTCTTCGAGAAATCAAGGAAGAAACGAAAGAAGGTAAACTCACCATAGTAAACGTATAGACTCCAATAACTATAAAGAGGGTCGTTAGAACTAAGGTCGAACACGAAGGAGGTCGGGTCGTAAAGAGTACTACATGAGACGTACATTCAATTTATTTGTCCCACTGTTATATGTCGGAACTGCTGAAAGGGATAAAAAACCTTGGTCAGACAACAAGGTACAGGTCAAGATTGACAACGAAGGACTACCCGTATGTCTAAAGAGTTCTCCGTCCAGTCCACCAGACTATAAGGGTAGAGAAAGTCTTAAAAGGTGTCAAACAACACTAGGTGTGTCAGTTTCCGAAACTGCATTAGTTATTTCGTCTTTATCTACAAAAAGATCTTGGGAGAACGAAAAAACTACTAAGTGGCCTACAACCGTTAAACTAGAGACCAAGGAGACGGAGAAGTTTTAGGTCGAACTTGTAGACCCTTTAAGTATCAAGTGCATAACGACTTCGGACCGAACCTCTTAAAACTCGTAATGAAATGATCGTACACTCTACTCATGTTAACACACCATTAAACTCGTAAGAAACCGTAACGGAAAGAATACCTAACCTTACTTTTGACTGGAAAAGATCAAGACACCGGTGACGACTCAAAAGGGTTAAACGACCGTATAACTCACGTCGTGAAAGTGTCGTAGTAGAAAGTCCTAAACTTTATCGAGTTGACCTTAAGGTAGTGGAGGTGATCGAAACAAACATCACTACGAAGGATTCCGGGTAAACTGAAATGTAAGGTCCTACAGACGGAGATCCACTCACTAGTGTGGTAACACTAATAGACCCAGAACTTCTAGAAAAAACATATCAAGAAGACACATAAGAGCGGTGGAGAAGAATTATAGAAGACGAAGACAATCCAGGTATGGTAAAGACAGGAAATAACACGGGTAGAAACGTACTTTACAAGGGAACCACAGAGATTAAAAGAACTCTAGATTTTAGAAAGGGTAAGACAACAAGAGGAGATAAAGAAACGTAACTAGCGACTCCTTCCGAAAGAATAGAGAGGAATGATAAGAAACCTAGAGACGGAAGTTTACCCATATAGAAAGGAAAAGAGGAAACGAAAAGTGAAGAGAAGAAAAGTGTCGATAAACATTCCCGAGGAGTCTGTCGGCAAAACAAAAAAACGTAAAGAAAAAGAACCCCTACTAGAACTAGGGACAGAGGACATGTTACAGCACTTGGAGCAGGTATCATGAAGTCCGTGAGATAGTCTAGATTAGGGAACTTAGATAAACAGTGAAGGTGACATATTAGTATTCCCTAAAATAAATTCAGTATGGACTTACCGGATCACCAAAAGGGATGAAAGAAGTCAAATTCAGACTTAAACCGTTATTCCTCAAGTACTAGACTCGGTGTCAGTCGAGGACCAGAACAAAAACGACTGACATATCTCGAAGAGGTAGAAATTGACGTTTCTTATATTAGTTAGACGAAAGCCACAACTGGTAGACCACTACAGGTACACATCTCAGAAGAGAACACAACAACCTTCTCCCACAAACGATACTGGTCACACAAGAGAACCGTTTTGAGATAATCAGAAACGGGACGAAGTAAGACATGAGGTTCCGGTTTAAACGGACAATGAGGTTCACAAAAAACTGAAGGATGAAAACGTAAGGTCAGGGAATATTACTTTTCCTGTAGAAAACCCCCACAATAAAGATCTTCCAGAACATCCAGAAGTATCTTGGAAAGTTGAAGTCGAAGAAGTCGTAATAACCAGTCCTGTAGCTGAACCTAATGACACTATAACTAAACAAACTGAACCTTTGTTTGTCTCCAGTAAGACAGTAAAAACTCTGACACAGGTTCATGACATGAAACCTGAGAAAACAACTGGTACTACCGATGAGGTAAAGAAGATGCCCTAAGAACGGGTGTCATCATCTATATTACCAGTAGACTCAATTTAAGTGGGTAAGGTCGGGTTGTTAATAATAATAACAATAATAGTTTTTAAATATTATAAAATCAAAGATTCCCTCCTCCGCTAATACTACTTGTTCTGTCTCTTCAGGAACGACAGAACCAGAAATGTATGACAAAGAGAAGTCAGCGAGTGAGCACAAGCTGAGAAGTTGGGGTACCTAACTTCGTACGGTCTGAAGGTACAGGAAGGTACAGGAAGTAGAGGGTCTCCAAACGAGTTGGAGTACAGGTAACTCAGTTACTACGGTAGGTCGGTAGAGTAGGAAACAGTAGGGAGAGAGGAATACAGAAGCTAGAAAGAGTCGTAGTCTCAGAAATGGTCACTCAATCGAGAAGTGTAGTCCACCGGTTTCAAACCTCGAAGTCGAAGTCGTAGTCAGGAAGGTTACTTATAAGTCCTAACTAAAGGAAATCCTAACTGATCAAACTGGAGGAACAACAGGTTCCCTGAGAGCTCAGAAGAAATCGTGATGACAAACTTTCGTAGTCAAGAAACCACGAGTCCGAAGAAATCTCAGGTTTAGAGTGTAGACATGTACTGATGACCTTTTTTGGTATCGTAACTGATATTCCTGGAAACACCCGTTTCACGAGAGATGAAAAATTATGTGACAGATCCAGACAATATAGAAAAAAAGGTTCCTCGTTCGAAATTTGTGATCCCACTTCTTTATCTGTTGTCTAATAATTCGTTTATTATTAACATTCTTGTCGTTTACTATTATTCAAGAAACTTCCTTTATGTCATCCTCTACTACACTATTTCAGACTGAGGTCCACCCCTCCTGTCGAATACAACAGACTCACCAGTCCTGGTCGAAGTGACTCCTCTACCATGAACCCGATTACAGGTTTCCCGTTCTTTCTTGTCCGGTACACCTCTAAACTTCTCGTTCTTTAAGTTCTCTTCTTTGTCGGTCTTCTTTTGGGGACTACTCCTTTTCGAATCACAAAATTTTTGTTTGTTTGTTATTTTTTCACTACCATCTTTCTTGTCTTCCTCTTTCATCTCTGTCTACTCTAACCTTTGATACACTCCAAATGTCAGGAACCGGTCCTCTACTTCAAAACAAGACCCTCAACTCCCTATACAAACCTCTTAAAATTTATTCTCCTATTGTCATAAATTAAACTCAAATTTTTCCTCATAAAACCGATGATATGTCTCTTATTAATATTCCTCCTTTCTCTTATACGGTCTTTAGACCAAGTTATAAAACAAGGAATAATTAATCTTACTAATATTAATATTTTTTTCACTTATTCTTATACTAATATAATAGTTATGTGTTTGTTAAGGTCTTACTAAGAGACCAGAGTGTTTAGGGTAAGTCCTTGGTCCCAGAACGGTAGAAAATCGTCCAACACGAGTCGTATAATTGAACCAAGAGTTCGAAGACAAGAGAACAAATGGTCTGTCGACGGAGTCAAGGTCCGTAGAGTGCATCTGTGTGTGCATCCACTGTCTCCCTGACAGGAGATCACTAAGAGAAATAATCGTTCCCTTTTGAGAAAGGCTTCGGGGAAGGATCTCTGGTCCTAACTCTATGTACAGTTCCCCCTGATCTTACTAGTTTCAACACAATTTGGGAGATACCAAGAGAGGAAAGGGACTCGTGTATCTTTCTGTTTACAACTTGTTTTAGTTCTGAATAGTTGTTCTTTCTTCTCTCCGTTGAGTGTCACAGAGGACACTAACTAACCTAATGAGACTCATTAATGAGACTTATTAAGTCTATTGAAAATTTGTGGAAACAATTTGATAAAAACAGTCTCCCCTCTACAACCCATTGATATATATATATGAAATTAGTATCAGATCTAACTTAAAATCTTTGTGACATTAAGTATGATCCAGAAGGACTCAAACAGTCAATTGTAGAAGAACTAGTGACTCGAGAGAAAACAATAGAAACCCAGACTCTGTTTTCTACCATTGACCGTTCATACCCACTGTAACAACGACGAGTACCCAACCAGGTAGACTCTGACTATACTTTAGTTAAGTTTAGTAGTAGAGGTCCAGGTGAGGGAGTAGGAGAAACAGTAAAAGTAGAACGAATACTACACGGGTAGAAGTAGACGTATACTACCACTGGACTGTCAAGGAGAGGAGGACTTTAGTCGACCGTAATAAGAGAAGACTAACGGGTACGAGACCGAAGGAAACCGGCTCCAAGACCGGGACGTTGAAACAGTACTTTGAGTCACGAATAAGAAAACAGAAGTGACGACGACGACTGGGGAAGGTGTCGTGACGGTTAGGAGGTACATCGACCTTCTCCCGATAAAGAATCCCTCGGAGGTCTGACGTCAAGACCTAAGGAAAGACTTCGGTCTCACGATGAAGATAGGATACTCCACAGAGTAACGACAGTATTGTGTCGGTCATATCATTAAAGATCAAGCACAAACTAAAGACAGGGAAGAATGGTTACAAGTACTGATTTATATGAATGGGACTCATCTGACATAAGATCTACTCTTCTCCTCCATTCATATCTATTCATTCCTAATATTTCCTTCTCACGGAACAGGATAACTTAGTCGACTCAGTCCTTGTCACGACCCGTCTTAAAAGACCCGACAGTCAAACCATTAGGATGAACGAACTTCGGACACTTCAAAGAAAGGGACAGGTCGAAGTCAGTAATAAATTTTAGTAAGTTCAGTTACAGTGATCCGAGAGGGTTCTCTTCGTCCGTTAACGTTTCAGCTGAGAACATACACTGAGGACATTGAGATGACAGTCCGAAATAACTCAACGAGTTGACATTCACGGAAAATCGACCTGTGACCCAGACCAATATACATGTATAGTCCGTTTATTGCTGGGTTGGTCTTTCTAAGTTCTTCTTTAATGTTCTGGGAGAACGAAAAGTATAAAGGTATTTGTCGACTTCAGTGTTGTAGGTATTTTCTTCGTTTTAGGCTGACAGTAGATCCTCTCTACTTCCCGTATATCGTTGAGTAATAGTATAGGAGAACTTAAACAACTGTCGTAGTCGATATTTAACTCAGTGAGTCGTACCATCTTCCTTTACCGTTGGGTGAGGTCACAAGAGCGAACCTCTTAGGGTCTCTGCCCCCTCGGACCACCCGACGACAGATACCCCAGCGTGTCTCAGTCTGTACTGACTTCGCTGAATCGTCCTCGTCGTCGTCTTATTTTTCGTCTCTTCCGTTACCACCACTTCATGACCTCTTGGGTGAGATCATGAGAACGGACCTTTTAGGGTACCAGTCTCCTCGGACCACCCGACATCAGGTACCCCAGTACTTCTCAGTTTGTGCTGACTCACTGAAGTGAAAGTGAAAAGTGAAAGTACGTAACCTCTTCCGTTACCCTTGGGTGAGGTCACAAGAACGAACTTCTTAGGGTCCCTGTCCCCTCGGACCACCCGACGGTAGAGACCCCAGCGTGTCTCAGTCTGTGCTGACTTCACTGAATCGTCGTCGTCGTCGTCGTTCCATCCCCGGTGTCTGACCCATGTAAAACTATTACGACTACTAACTGACTTTGTCAAGTCCTGTTCTAGTATCTGAGAAACCTACTTTCCTTAGGAGTCCATACAAAGTAAAAGACGGATTCTGGTACATCAGGTCCCTACGAATTAAATTTAAGATTTGAAATCCCTTGAATGTCTGGACGATTTTATTATACATATGAAATATTCAGACCCGTTAAAAAATATTTCTTCTAGCAATTATCGAAGGTAAGTCAAGTCAAGTCAGTGAGTCAGCACAGGCTGACAAACGCTGGGGTACTTAACGTCGTGCGGTCCGGAGGGACAGGTAGTGGTTGAGGGTCTCAGGTGGGTTTGGGTACAGGTAACACAGCCACTACGGTAGGTCGGTAGAGTAGGAGCCGGCAGGGGAAGAGGAGGGCGGGGCTTAGGGAGGGTCGTAGTCTCAGAAAAGGTTACTCAGTTGAGAAGCGTACTCCACCGGTTTCATAACCTCAAAGTCGGAGTCGTAGTCAGGAAGGTTACTTGTGGGTCCTGACTAGAGGAAGTCCTACCTGGCCAACCTAGAGGAACGTCAGGGAGAAGATTCCCTGAGAGTTCTCAGAAGAGGTTGTGGTGTCAACTTTTCGTAGTTAAGAAGCCGTGAGTCGGAAGAAGTGTCAGGTTGAGAGTGTAGGTATGCACTGGTGTCCTTTTTGGTATCGGAACTGATCTGTCTGGAATCAGCCGTTTCATTACAGAGACGAAAACTTATATGATAGATCCAACCAGTATTGAAAAGAAGGTTCCTCATTCGTAGAAAATTAAAGTACCGACGTGAGTGGTAGACGTGACTAAGACCTCGGGGGTTTTTATTTCAGACTGTGTCAAAGATGACAAAGGGGTAGATAAAGGGTACTTCACTACCCTGGGCTACGGTATTAGAAACAAAAGACTTACAACTCGAAATTCGGTTGAAAAAGCGAGAGGAGAAAATGAAAGTAGTTCTCCGAAAAATCGAGGAGAAGTGAAAGACGGTATTCCCACCATAGTAGACGTATAGACTCCAATAACTATAAAGAGGGTCGTTAGAACTAGGGTCGAACACAAAGAAGGTCAGGTCGCAAAGAGTATTACATGAGACGTACATTCAATTTATTTGTCCCACTGTTATATGTCGGAACTACATGAGGAAAAGGATAAAAATCCTTGGTCAGACAACAAGGTACAGGTCAAGATTGACAACGAAGGACTGGACGTATGTCTATAGAGTTCTCCGTCTAGTCCACCAGACCATAAGGGTAGAGAAAGTCTTAAAAGGTGTCAAACAACACTAGGTGTGTCAGTTTCCGAAACCTTATCAGTTATTCCGTCTTTATCTACAAAAAGACCTCGAGAGAACGAAAAAGGTACTAGGTCGCCTACAACCGTTAAACTAGAGACCAAGGAGACGGAAAAGATTTTGGTCGAACTTGTAGTCCCTCAAGTGCCAAGTGTATAACGACTTCGGACCGAACCTCTTAAAACTCGTAATGAAATGATCGTACACTCTACTCACGTTAACACACCATCAAACTCGTAAGAAACCGTAACGGAAAGAAACCTTAACCTTACTTTTGACTGGAAAAGGTCAGGACACCGGTAACGACTCAAAAGGTGTAAACGACCGTATAACTCACGTCGTGAAAGTGTCGTAGTAGAAAGTCCTAAACTTTATCGAGTTGACCTTAAGGTAGTAGAGGTGATCGAAACAAGCATCACTACGAAAGATTCCGGGTGAACTAAAGTGTAAGGTTCTACAGACCGAGATCTACTCACTAGTGTAGTATTACTAATAGACCCAGTACTTATAGAAAAAACATATCAAGAAGACACATAAGAGCGGTGGAGAAGAATTATAGAAGACGAAGACAATCCAGGTATGGTAAAGACAGGAAATAGTTCGGGTAGAAACGTACTTTACAAGGGAACCATAGAGATTAAAAGAACTTCTCTAGAGATCAGAAAGGGTAAGACAACAAAAGGAGGATAAAGAAACGTAACTAGTGACTTCTTCCGAAAGAATAGAGAAGAACGATAAGAAACCTTGAGACGTAAGTCTACGAATATAGAAAGGAAAAGAGGAAACGAAAAGTGAAGAGAAGAAAAGTGTCGATAAACATTCCGGAGGGGTCTGTCGGTAAAACGAAAAAACGTAAAGAAAAGGTACCCCTACCAGAACTAGGGACAGAGGACATGTTACAGTGCTTGGAGTAAGGTATCAAGTAGTCCGTGAGATAGATAGTCTAGATCCGGGAATTTAGATAAAGAGTGAATGTGACATATTAGTATTCCTTAAACTAAACCCAGTATGGACTTACCAGATCTCCAAAAGGGATAAAAGAAGTTAAACTCAGACTTAAACCGTTATTCCTCAAGTACTAGACTCGGTGTCAGTCGAGGGCCAGAACAAAAACAACTGACATATCTCGAAGAGGTAGTAAGCGACGTTTCTTATATTAGTCAGACCAAAACCACAATCGGTAGACCACTACAGGTACACATCTCAGAAGAGAAAACAACAACCTTCTCCCACAAACGATACTGGTCACGTAAAAGAACCGTTTTGAGATGATCAGAAACGGGACGAAGTAAGGCGTAAGGTTCCGGTTTAAACGGACAATGAGGTCCACAAAGGACTGAAGGATGAAAACGTAAGGTCAGGGGATATTACTTTTCCTGTAGAAAAAACCTACAATCAAGATTTTCCAGAACATCCAGAAGTATCTCGGCAAGTTGAAGTCGAAGAAGTCGCAATGACCAACCCCGTATCTGAACCTATTGACACTATAAATTACCAAACGGAACCTCTGTTTGTCTCTAGTAAGACAGAAAAACTCTAACGTAGGTTCATGACGTAAAGTCTGAGAAAACAACTGGTACTACCGATGAGGTAAAGAAGACTCCCTAAGGACGGGCGTCATTATCTATATTACCAGTAGACTCAATTTAAGTGGGTAAGGTCAGGTAAAATCAAGTGACTAAGGATTTTACAGCTGTAAGTGGGAACGGTAGAGAACAAACTGGTGAAGGTTAAACGGAACTAAGTACCTGGACTGTAAGGTTCAAGGATACGTTATAACGAGAAATATCATAGCCTAGAATGAAGACAGTGGTCAGTGTAGGTGTTGACCCATAACAAAAACGAAACCGAGGTAGGGAAGTAAGAAAGACCTTTATAAAGATGTGACTAGAGGTCATCGTATAACCCGTGGATTTCTGGACCCCTCAAGGAGAACCATAGGATAGTAAAACGGAAAAGTATGACAAGTCGAAGGTAATCTAAGAATTTTACCCGGACACTGATTTATCTCAATCAGCAACTCCAGGTTGGAGTAGGGGAGGGCACACACCCAAGAACGTCGTAGGGAAGGGTACACACTTGTGAGATCAATCTCTTGGGAAGAAGGGAGGAGGACGAGGGGAGAAAAGGAAAACTTTTCGTTGGTCAAACCACGGTCGAAGAGTTTGATATCATGAGTCTCGGCACTCCATACACTTCTCCCTACCCTCGAGATCCTATTTGGTCCTGGTAGAAGGGTCTTCCTTTGACAGTGATCTTCTAAACCTGTTTTTGAGTAAAAGTATAAATTCCTGTTTAGTGTATATACTACTATCTCACTTGTACATGTTAAATGTACTGAAACATTCAATCTTGTACTTCGAACGTGGGTCTTCAAGGAGACCTTAGAAGGGAGTCGGTATTTTATTCCGATTATTTTACGGGGTCACACAACACCTGAGATTCCTTTACTCCTGACTCCCCACGGACCGAGTGACATCCGGACAAGAGTTACCATGACGGGGGGGTTGGGGCGGGGATGCTGAATATACTACTCGACTTTAGACGGAGGTCCTTTGATCAGGATCAAGACAGAAGACCCCGGAACCCTAACACCTATCGGTAGAAAGGGGAAGGAAGTCATGTTAAGAAACCAGCGTAATTTTTTAACACCCTTTTATACGTAGTGTATTCGATGTAAGATTGGGGGAAGAATTTCACGTGGTAAGACGCCGTAAGTCATGGAAGTGTCACTACCCGCTGGTAGCGGTAATAGATCAAGGTCTCGAAAAAGTAGTGAAGTTTACCTTCGGGACACGACCACTTCGTAGTGAAGAAAGAGGGGAGGTCGGGGACCGTTTGTTATGGGACGAAAGACAACGACACCTAAACGGACGAGACCTATAGAGAACATTTATCTTAGGATGTCATACACCGGAAAACAAAGACCAAACAAAAGGAACTCGAGTCTCTTTATTTCCCTGGCTCTCTGGAATCCACTTTCTTTCCGGATTCCCTGACTCTTCACCCCTCCCCGTGATTCCCTAACTGTTCCCACTTGTGTTTGTATAAACCGGAGTATGACATCGGGGTCCAGGACCGAAAATACGGACCGATAGTCTCAGGTCGGGACAACGACGTCCGTGTGTTCCGGACCGTTCTAGTAGTGACGGTCGGCAGACTTATAGCTCAGATCCGGTCTCCGTAGACAGTCTAGGTTCAAGCCGAACCCGTCGTGCACGAGTCCTTCGTTCGAAAGTTCGAGTGACTCAGGTCGACCTACGGTACGAGGCAAATAGGAACATACCGTGTCACCTCGGAGCAATATCCTCGACGCGAACGGACTTGTAAGTCTCCTTTCCGTTTGGTCTGACCGGACCGGTAGCACCGGAAACCTTTTCGTCTTTCCGACGAGCACACACGTCGGTCGTGCGACGGACCCATTAATTTAGTGAGGGTCCCTTTTAGAACAAACTCGTGATTTCCAGTGCCGATACTAAGCAGACACTAAGAAACAGTTATGCAAAAAGATTGGTTCATGGTGTATTTCTCAGGTAATATACCCGAAACCCCGACGGACGAACGGGTCCCTACCCTTCCTTTTTTAAACACCCGACCGGGACAATGTACGTGGTAAATTGTGTCGTGTTAACGGGAGGGAGGAGCTCCTCAGACGGAAAACAACTGAGTTCAGGATTAAGTACACCCCCCTCAAATCACATTGATCTGCAAATCCCAGAGTATTTTCCAAAGTTGATCAAAGTGTTTCTATGAGTGTCTACGGACTTGTCATTTGTGACCTTTCCGAGTCGTGACCCAATCTTCAACCCTCTTACTTCGGACTTAACACAAACACAAAACGAAATTACCAAGGTCATTTACTGATCCGATTTGGGTCCTAAACACGAAAGGGGAACCCAGGATGGGATAGGAAAGAGTGTGTCTCGTGGTCTTTTTGGTGACCTAGTTTGAGCCCGAATCCCGAACTCTCAACCCCCGTAAAAGTCTCCAGAAACTCCTTTGACCACAACCTACCGTCGAGTTCGTTAACCGGGGGGACACCCTCGTCCTTCCCTCCACTTGGTGTGACGGAACTGACACTGTCGGGTTGGGAGGTCTTCCTTTCCTCTTAAGGGTCCACGAGTCCATGTCAGGTTCACCTACCTCCTCGAAGAGGAGGATACCTTTGAGGTCGAGTTAGGGGTGGAGGAGGTACTTTGGGATTTATTACATTTCAAAATAAAAAGAGACTTCATTTCAATTCTGGTCCCATCTACCGTCGAAGTATTGTCGTAGTCTCTGGATCCACGGAAACTAGAGAGACGACGAGGTAGGAAGTCACACACCCGGCACACGATCGACCCTGACGCAGACAACGTAAATCACATTTTTGTCTTTTTATACAGGAAAATTAAAAAGGAGAAGGTACTTTCTTCAGACCTCCGTCTCTTACGGAACTTCCCTAGTCTGAGGGAGGTCCACTAGTGAGACGACAAAGACCCCACCCCAAGGGTAGGAGTCCCACAGGATCGATAGTCTAGACTCAAGATCCGTTGAACCATCCCTTTCTCTTCCCATGTGAGACTGGAACAATTACAATAATTTTTTTTTTTTTTTTCGGGTCTCAAATCTCCGACCCCTCTACTGACACTAATGGTCGTTGACTCTAGTTTGATTCTACTTCACCACTAAAATAACTAAATAAGATAGATTTTACGTACTTCTTCTTACTCGGGTGTTTACACACTCAGACGTGAACCTCGGTCCTACGACCCAAGTGTAGAATGAACCATTAGTTACACTGGAATCCGGAGTTAAAAGGGTAAATACGTAGTTTCCCCAATCTAAAAGTTTTTTGGTCTAGAATTTCGACCCGAGGGAATCTAATTCCTACTTACTTGGTTTTGCCCGAGTGACCGTCCAATCCACAGGTGGTTCTCCTACTTAGGTATCGTTTTACGACTCACCTTAGATCCTTTACCTCGTCTTTTCATCTCCCGGTCATTCCGTCCTGTCGATCGTACACTTCGATCTCTACCATCCGACGTCTCCTTTACCTTCTTTGCGTAAACCCTAACTCCATCGGTCTTTAGTGTCACACAATCAACGAATCAGCACAGGCTGAGAAACGCTGGGGTACCTGAAATCGGGTGGTCCGAGGAGACAGGCACCCTAAGAGGACCGTTCTTATGACCTTACCCAACGGTAGAGGAAGAGGTCCCCTAGAAGGAATGGGTCCCTAGTTTGGGTCCAGAGGACGTAACGTCCACCTACGAAATGACAGACTCATGATCCCTTCGGACTTTAGTGTCAACGACGACGACGACGATTCAGCGAAGTCAGCGTAGGTTGAGACACGCTGGGGTATCTGCCGTCGGGTGGTCCGAAGGAGTAGGGACCCTAAGAGGTCCGTTCTCGTGACCTCACCCAACGGTAAAACAACGAGTCAACACAGGCTGACATTCGCTGGGGTACCTGACGTCGGGTTGTCGGAGGAGGCAGGTACCCTAAAAGGTCCGTTCTCATGACCTCACCCCACGGTAACGGAAGAGGACCCCAGTTTACTCTGACGCACTCTTGACTAAGTCACGTCCCCGCGGTAGACGGGTTGTGGGGAGAAGACGGACTCGAAAGACCCAGACTCTCTTAAGGAGTTTCACCCACCTTGGAGAGTCAAATCTCAAGGTACCACGAGTCTAGAGGATGTCGAGATTTTACCGACAACCAGATTCAACTTAGGTCTCCACTATTTTTACGATTCCTTTGTATCGACCGGACCCTCGACTACGGAGACTGGGGAGACCAGGAGGGGCTCGAACTTCACTTCGGTATCCGCAGTGACTGAGACCTTATCCTTACCCGTTCTGACCAAAGTTCTATAAGTTCCCTTTTGTCAAGAGAGAGTCAAACTCTACTTACCCAATTACGTTTGGTTTTTTGGTACCTCTTAAAGACTCTCCTTAACACAGTAGACCGAAATTTCTACTACTCTGAACACACCATAAAGACAGACTAAGAGTCCTTTCTTTTCTAACTCACTCTTACTCGCTTCTGTTTCTTTGGAACGTCTTCTTCTAACTCCCAACCCAAAATTTGGAGGTACGTCCGTTTATAAGACACAACTCCTTCCACTAAAAAAAATTATGAAAGACTTCTACGGTTCTCAAAAAGTCTGAGAGTTCATTTGTTTGTCTCAGTCCACGTACGAACGTTTATCAAAGAAGTCGACAGGCACCCGATCCTTAAGTCTTCAGAGGTCTTTAGTGACACAAGAAGTTGATGTCAGAGACATTAATGTGACGTGTCTTATACGTGATCAAGAACTATGAGTATAAACTAAACTAACTACGGTACACGTTATCTCTCCGTCCTAGTCCTCTTATTTTGTCCCGACACAAAGGACGTTCTTTGATCGGGGATAGAGAGTTCATTACTCGTAAATAAGATAACCCCTACCCCCACCACCACCACCCTCACCTTCTACCTTTCTCTCCTAAAGACTTCCCCGGCACCTAGTTAGGTTGTACGACTCGACATGACGTCAATTGATTTGGTCTACCTTAAAAGACCATACTACTCTTTTTGACTCTCATCACATCACAAAGTCGTTTTGATTTCCCGTAAAAATAAACGAAGAGAGAACATACAGAACACTGATAGTTTTTTATCTTAGTCCTGCACGAAACCGTCAATCTCTAAAGATATAAAGGTCCACCTCCGCTTATTAAATAATCCTAGATAAATGTTGTCCACTTCAAGGAAAAAAGTACAATCCTTTTTGATGGAACAACTGTTTCATTTATCGTTTACTCAGGTTCCCGGGACTTTTTCTTACAAACCTCCCAAACGTTATTATAGAACTTCCAATTTAACTGTTTATGGGTACTAAAGTCAAGTCAAGTCAAGTCAGTGAGTCACTAAATTCTATGTAATTAAAGTAGGTCAAATATCAAATTCATCACTTCTTTGTTGTAACTAAAAGAGATTAGTTAAAGAGAATTTTTAAAAAAAACTCCTTTTACCTCGTTATACTTTAAACTCGTTATAAGACGATTTACCTCTCTTCAGTCACTTGTCCTATCTCCAATAGAAAGTACCGTATAAAAGTCCTTAATGTCACACATAACCAAAAACAATTCCAACGTTCCATCTATGTACTCATTTACTTACTTATTTTCCACTAGAGACAAAAATTCTTCCGTTCTATATAAGTTTTTTATATTGTGTACCGACGGTTTTTACTTCCGATTAACTCTTCGGAGTCAACACAAGTCTCGAAGTGGTAGACGGACGATGGGGTCCTTATCTTTGAACCCCAGTAGAAATTGAATGAGGAAAGGGAACAAGGGATGTACACAAGGAACTAAGGAGGGGGACCTTAAGGGAGGGAGTGGACTAGGAAGGGTAGGGAGTTCTGGTTCCAGTTTACAGCTGAAGACGTGTCTCTGAAGGGAGTACAGGAGTCATACTTGATTGAAGACACCGAATTTAGATGAACGTCTAAAGATCACTAGATCCCACCTGGTGTACCTCTGACGGAAACCGGGTCCAATCTATTTTCTCTTCTCTTATTGTCTTCCAAAAGAAAAGTAGACTTCTGGTCTCGACTTAACTGAGTAACTGGAAGGTGGTCTCCGTAAAAGTCCGGTCGACAAGCGTGGAAGTATGGAGTGGACAGACTATCCTTCGTATGTTTCACCATCCATACGTAGAGGAGTCTTCTTAGGACTCGAACACCTGATGTGATCCTCCCTCACTCTCTCTGTCGTTCTGTCTCTCTCTGTGTCACTCTGTGTGTGTGTGTGTCTTTGTCTCCCTTGCTCCGACCTTGTCCGGGATAGGACCTTCCTTCGTCCGAGTTTCGTAGGGTGAAGAAGTCGAAGTACTACTTTGGTCACGTCGTCTGTCACATTATAACTCACGACTCAACGAAGTCAACACAGACTGAGACACGTTGGGATACCTGACATCGGACGGTCCGAGGAGACAGTTCTTATGATCTTACCCAACGGTAAAGGAGGAGGTCCCAGTCCTAGAAGGACTGGGTCACTAACTTGGGTACTGAGAATTCAGAGGACGTAACCGTCCACTCAAGAAATGGTGACCGCGGTGGACCCTTCAACTTATAACTGGCACATTATTACCCTGTGTCGTTGACGACACAAAGAGGGAGTCACTTAAGGACACTAGAACCAAGAAAGGGTAAATCAGTCACTATCTGGAACGAAATCGTGAGGTTCTCTACTCTTGGAGTTTCTTGTTTCTTCGTCATGAACCAAAAAACTTTGAGTATTCTCGTTATTCTCAGAACTCTCTATCTCCACTCCCTTTCGAAACCCCAGACACACTTAGTCTTCATTCTCCGACCCCTCTGTTCGGTCGAAGTAGGGGGATAGGCCTGGTCTCCTTCTAAGGACCCGTACTCGTTGACCCATCAACTTAAGACCCACCACTGACTCCGGGGTCGAAGTCCGGGGATCGTATCTTACCTGGTCATAGAACGAAGTGTCCACTTCGGCTCCTTCTATAATTCGAAGAGTCAAAAGAACAGGGTCAGTGGAACCGTGTACTGTACAGAGAGTAGTTTCTCTTAGAGTCCACCGGGGTGGTTAGGAGGTGCCGGGGTCCCGTTGTACGTTTTTGTGGGGTGTCGTGGGGTAGACGGGAGATGGTGGAATCTCTTCCGAAGAGTGGATAGTCTCTCCTGGTCACTTACACTCCGGGTGACTTACACCACGAGTGGATCCCTAGATACTGTGGGGGTCCTTACGGTCTCGTCTCTCTGCGCCCACTGGTCCTGACCCCGTACGTGTGGAAGTAGGGTCCCTTCCTGGACCACCTCTCCACTACCACCAACTCTTACCCTACGGAGGAGGACTGGTTTCGTCGAGACGTGTTGAGTCACCCTGTACTTGTGTTTATAGACATTTATCTTTCTTTTAGGACGAAACGGACTCGAATAGGATTTTACTTCAAAGAGAATGGTGGTTCTTCACCCTAAACTCTATCTTGATATTTTGACTTCTTGTCATATAAATAAACAAGTAGAGTTAAACACCGGATTTTGTTAAGTATGGACGACATGTTTCATAATGTATGAGAACTCACAACACAGAGGAGTGAATAACTGTCTTATTTTCTCGGGGTGGATAACCATGTTGACGACTGTTTTACGAGAATTTGGACTGGTCGAGAAGAGGAACCTCCACTCGACTCAAACGTCCCCCACCCCCCTCACCCCGTAACCCCTTCCCCCTCCTCTGGACTCGGAGGTGATCTCCGGTGGTCTGTGGTGTCTCGTCGTGTGACGACAGACTAAGTTGTAATCGGTGAAGTCACCTCAAGAACGTTCGGTGAATCACCTTCTGACACAGTATGGTTCAGAATCGGATTTGACCGTGGGATGGGAGATAAACGTGACTTTGAAAACCACGACCTAATTCTCCCTGAAAGGAAAATCTCTCGAAACGATTTTCTAAGAGGAACTCTCCTTCCTTACAAAGTAATGACTTTAGACCAAAAAAACGTTTACCAAGAAAAGAATGTCTCTTCGACTATTGTATTTTTGATGATCCGTGTCAAAGACCACAAGAGTCTCCATAATCTCTACTGACTCAACAGTCATATTAGAGTCCCCGTCTCGGAAAAAGTGACCTGAAAACTAACTAACGCAACCTACGAACAGTCAATGGTGTTCTTCAAGGACCTAATCCCTTGTCGTCCTTCTACGAAATGGAAACGGACAAAGACGCCGTGCATTCGTGAAGTTTTCGGTAGAGACATCGTGAACTCATGGATTAGTTAACGCATAGAGTTAAAACTAAAAAACTATGTCAGAGAACTCAGAATCCACAATCTATGTTACTTGTACTACTCATCGAACCTTTACGAGAGGACAGGACAGCTTCACTCGCCAATCGTAGGAAAGACACCGGGTTCCGGGCACGCGTATGCACAGTTGAGAAAAGTTAGTACAGGCTGAGAAACACTGGGGTCCCAGACATCGGACGGTCCGAGGAGACAGGTACACTAAGAGGTCCGTCCTTATGACCTTACCCAACGGTGTGGGAGGAGTCCCTTCGAAGGGCTGGGTCCCTAACTTGGACGTAGAGGACATCGAGGACGTAACGTCCACCTAAGAAATAGTAACTCGGTGGTCCCTTCGGTTCCGGACTGTGGGAGGAATTATCAATAGAGTAGAATTCGGGTCTAATTTTTGGAAGTTACCTAGGGGTGACTCAGGTTTGAGGAATCGGACCCTAGACTCCCGAAGTAATCGATTTCAAACAGAACTACAGTCGACAGTGGACCGTATAGGAGAATCGGACTATGAGTTCGATACCTTTTTCCTCACAACAAGTACCTTGTGTGGTCCAAATAAGGTGCGGAAACACGAAAACACATATGACCATGGGTTTTATAGGAAGGGGAAACAGGTAGATCATTTTTGGGTGAACATAAAGTCATGAATGGGGGAGGGATTTAAGAAGGGACCTGCAGATTCTTTAGGGTTGAGATATAGGGAATATTATGAAGACCACGGGGTACAAATATCGGAGAAATCCCGAAACAACCGTACGAAAATAGTACACCGACAGTGGTAAAGATCTTTCTTGAGATTTCCGTTCCCGATGTAGGATGGAACGAGACACACGGATTACGGACCACAGATTGGGAGTTCTTCACAAATGACTCATTTACGTCACCCGAAACTGAAGACGTTTTTAAAACATCATAACGATCAAACTGTTACTCCTGTCCATCGAGAAAAGGTCCTTCGACCTACACCGACATAACTCCTCTTTCTAAAGTCGAGTACTAACCCTTCTGAAACTGAAGTCCAGTTTCCTTGGTGACTTAATAGTGGTAGTTTTTTGACCCTTTTCTTAAAATTACATTAAGTAGTACATACCAGAGTAAATTTCTCTAAAATAACGGTAATCGTCCAGTCGGTTGGTTCTGGTGTGGGAGTAAACTCTTCGAGGGTTCTTCAAGAACTTTAATTGAAGACCTCTTCGGACCGAACTTCCCATCCAAGGTTCGTTTGACATTGTGACCCCTGTAAACGGAAATGGACCGTTGAAAAGGAGGAGGGAGTAAGGGTGGGACTAGAAAGTCTACGATGATTCTCTAAGTTCCACGGGGAAACTGAAGGAAAACTTCTAGTACTAACTTATGAAATCTAATAATTAAACGGAATGTCACATAATATTAATGTACAAATATACCAATATTGTGGATACTCTAGAAACCCGAAGACCTCCAGTCCTTTCATATAGTACAAATGAAAAAGTCCATTTGTACTTTTATATAGTACGAATAGGAACCCGAGATATATCACGATGGTACTTTCACTTTCACAATCCGAGAGTCAGCACAGACTGACAAACACTAGGGTACCTGTCATGTCGGGTGGTCTGAGGAGACAAGTACCTTAAGAGGTCCGTTCTTATGACCTCATCCATCGGTAAGAGAAGAGGTCCCCTAGAAGGACTGGGTCCCTAACTTGGGTCAGAGGACGTAACGTCTACCTAAGAAATGGTAGACTCGATGGCTATTTACAATCAACTCTCTGTAGGGACCGTCAGGTCACCAATTTTGAAGTGGAAGATTACATGCCCCATGTCCAAGTTAGGGACCAGCCCCTCGATTCTAGGGTGTACTGACTTTTGGTTTTGTATTTTGTCTTTGTTATAACATCGTTTAATGTTTAAATTTTAAGATTTTTTACAATCAACCTATTTACATATTTATTTTTCATATCTCTAAAGGATGGAGCATGATACAAAATTCTTTAAAGGAACTTAAAAGGACCTTTTCTGATAAGATAAAAAGATTAAAAATCTAATTCGTTTTCGTGTGTTTTGAATCGTGTGAAGAGTGTTAACGGGATTAAGTGATCACCTTGACCTTCTAAAATATAGGAGGTAGACACCTCACGAAATATCAAATTTTCCGTATTAGTGGTGGAAAAGAGGATAAGCTGGAAAGATTACTGGGACACTTTCTTCACAATGAGAGTCGTCAAATGGTTACTTTTTTGACCACGAGTCTCTCCAATCGTTGTGGGGACTTCAACGTGTCCATCGTTAAAGGACTCGGTCCTGATCTTGAAGAAAACTTCTATTGAGTGACAGGTATCCCAACGTGTCTCAACCTGTGTTGACTTCGTTGAGTCGTACGTACGGACGTAACCTCTTCCTTTACCGTTGGGTGAGGTCATAAGAACAGACCTCTTAGGGTCCCTGTCTCCTCGGACCACCCGACGGCAGATACCCCAGAGTGTCTCAGCCTGTGCTGACTTCGCTGAATCGTCGTCGTCGTCGTCGTTAAAAGGAAAGTAATATTATGTGTCGGAAGGGTCGAATCAGTGACGACCCGGATCACCCCAGAGACTACCATTCCGTTACGGTTAAAACCTACGTTTAAATTAACTTTACAGAAATTTGTACTCCGACCATAATCACAAAAGGTAACAGAATTCTCAATACATCATTTAATAGGATTTTCGATACGGACATAAAGTCTATGAAACAATTATCATGTGTATGATGTTTTGTCTTAGTACTTTTATGAGAACCGAGAGACGACTATGTCACATACATTTTGTACGATATGCGAGAGTTGAAAAGTGAATTTGGATTGTATTCTTGTAACCCTTTTAAGTCATTTCACTTCTATAGATGTCAGAGAAGTTAAAACACATAAACGAGATAGACATCATAATCCGTTTATACTTTGAAACAGTATAGATACGTTACAAATTGTTACTTTATGAACCCTTTTATCGTTTGGTTTACGTACAACACGTCATTTAATCCTTTAAACTGAAAAATATTGGAACCCGTAACAGTCTAAGAGATGTTACGAAGATTTAGGAAAACGAAATACCAAAAGTATATAGACGATCTCTATTCACATACATTTTAACCTATAAAAGGTCCGTTATACAGAAAGTAAACATCGAGAACTTCTCAAGTCGATATACGTCATTACATAAACACAAAATCTTACGACTGATACCCTATTTCATGATGTGAATTTATATGTTATGAAGATGGTTGTAAGGAATTTGATAAACCTATTTGTACCGACACTGAAGATATATTAAATAACGTGAGACTTTTAGTATCAATATTGAGGGTGAAACATAAAATCTTTAAACTTTTGCATAGAATAAAGATGATGATCTTATACCAAAGGAACTCCCGTTGTAGACATTGTAAATGTTGACACAAATCGATGGTCATCGTCTTTTCAAACGATTTTCCGACTTTGTTTATCCCCAACTTAATAAAGTATCTTGTTATGTGGGTCTCCTTTCGTCGCCGTTCCCAAGTGATTAATATAATCTCGTTTAAAACAACGTCAAAAGAACCAGAAAAGGAGTACAACAATAGAGTACCAACGTTCTCCCGATGACAGGGAGGTCAGTAGTTCAGTGGTGATTCCCGTCTTTCTTCCCCTTCATCCGTCCTCGATAAAGGTAGGAAAAATAGAGAGTCTTTGGATGATCATCTGAAAACTGAATGACAGAGGAACCGGTCTCGGTATGGGACTGGTGAGAGGTAACGTTGTTTCCGACCATTTCACGTATAAATTGAAAACTTCCAAATGACCCCCTTTCACCGTTCCGTCTTCCACCAACCCTCCCTGGCAACCAAGTCGGTTGGTCGTCAGTAGAGGGACTTAGAGGACATCGAGATTTTGACACGAATTTGACGTATCCATGAAATTTACCTATTTTAGTGAAGTAATATTAGGTTAAATCCCTAATAATACAACCGAAACAACGACATCCGAAAGTCCCCTTTTCTTGATTACACTCACGGACACTACACGATCATCCGTCAGGTGTACGAAACTTAGTAAATTAGGAGTCTTGTTAGGGGTAAAATGTCGATTCTTTTGACCTCGAGTTCACCTAATTCTTCGAACTCCAACATCAATCACTCCACTTCTCTGTGAAAAGTTTGTGTAGGTAGACTACGGTTTCGGGTTCGATAGAGATCAGATGGTGGACTGAGAACTTACTAAGTTTAGTGTACGATACTTCTAGTAGGATCATACGACCGTGTCGGAAGTATAAGAAATATTAACACTTTACCTTTCAGACTGAGTTATGACAGTCACTGAAAGACCCTATTTCAGTATCCGACATTGTAGTAATCTGTAAGATTTGATGTAAACAAAAGCTTTTTCATACAGACAAATTCGTCTCCAATTTACTTGAAGGATCAAACCCAACTCACTCTCCATTCCGAATACGGTCAGAGACGATGTAAATTCCCATCTCCGTCGTGTAGTGGAACCTAGACTAAAACACGTCCCTTCCCAGTAAAGGTACCACGAAGAATCAATACGTTTGACTTCCACTCATGTATAAGGAACGAGTTCCTCCCGTCTTCCTGGAAAACACCGAAGGAAACCTCTCAGTCGGACTTAGGTTTCGGAAGTCCGGTCTCCCGCGACTCTGAAGTTGTGGACGAAGACTCTAACCATAATCCCTTTGACTAACCAACCAGGTGACCGTCTTCTGTGGTCACCTAATTTCTGTCAAGGAGGTTTCCTTCAAACTCTACCACTCGTCTCGGTTACGTCGTACACCGTTTCTAAGTCCTCAGGAGACCATCCCACTGGATTTGTCGCCTTGTCCTGACTTATTTACTTATCTCTGACCCTCGTGGTCCGGAGGGGTGTCGTGCGTTTCGTGACTCTGTCGACCATCTTGACCAGGAGGAGACGCTGTAGAACGTCGACATCCTCCGATATCGTCGTCACCTGACGGTTTGAGATGTCAAGAGACGAACGGACCCCAGACCAGTTCTGTTACAGGGACACGTGACCCATTCGGGTCCTCGAAACCTCACCCGACACTCTTAGGTTCGTCCTTTAGGGGTCAAACGTGGAGGTGTCCCAATTATATCCCAGACTTCAGTACGAGACCCCTTCTTCGTTGACATAAAATATCCCTCAAATAGTAAATACCCTCGAAGGGTCCACCGAGTCACCATTTCTTAGACGGAAGTCACATCCTCTACGTCCAATCTAGGGACCTAGTCCTTCTAGGGGACCTCCTCCTTTACCGTTGGGTGAGATCACAAGAACGGACTTTTTAGGGTACCTGTCTCCTCGGACTACCCGATGTCAAGTACCCCAGTGTTTTCTCAGTCTGTATTGACTCATTGGATATTGGATATTGGCTCACATCCAATATGGAACTTTCAGTTATTGTTTTTATGACGAGACGACTACTTAACTATAATTATATAAAGGTCCGGATGGCCACCTCCGTCTATTTTCGTGTCGATCTATTAAACCATAATTTAACAACCCAGACTTTGGATCTCCATCTCTTTTTACAATTATTTCCGTAGAGAAAGTACCCTTCGCTCAGGACTACGTGTTTCTGTTCTGTCTTTCCCTCTAATGTCTTCTTGTGAGGTCCCCCAGTCACACACACGTGTGTGTCTTTCGTATCTCACTGATGTAACTATCCTTTGTTCCCCACCTTGTCTACCCTCGTCTCTAATCACCCCAATTGATACATTAAATAATAAACATAAACTTATTCATTATACAAGTGTACAAGTTTTAAACTTAGTAAACTTTAGCACATTGTTTTCACTTAAGTAAGGACAGGATGGGTGAGTCAAGGAATGGAATCTCCGTTGGTTCTAAACTCCAGGAATGTGTGGAGACCTCTCTATGAAATACGTATACATTCATTCACACACACACACACACACACACACACACACACACACATCGACGTTGCAAATGTACCAACCAAAATATCGTGTATATAGTAAAAGGTAGAACGAATTTTTTGAACCGTTATACTAAACCTCTAGTAAAGTATGATCATATCTCCCTCGAAACGGTAAACAAAAAGAAAGAAATCTCGAAACTTGTTGGGTAACGACCTACACGGTATGAAATCGGTCAGGAGAGAAATACCCGTAAAAACTCACAACGGTTACAAAACGTTAGTAATCCGAACATACATGGAGGACACACACACACATACACTCTCTCTCTCTCTCTCTCTCTCTCTCTCTCTCTCTCTCTCTCTCTCTCAGAACGATCGTACTTCTAAACAAATATTCCTAGGGTTGAGACGAGACGTCGATGATTTGTCTAGTACTTCCGAGGTCAATCTAAACGAGTACACACACGTCAACAAGTCAATATAAGCTGAGGAACACTGAGGTACTTGATATCGGGTGGTCCGAGAAGACAGGTACCTTAAGAGGTCCGTTCTTGTGACCTCGCCCAACGGTAAAGGGAGAGGTCCCCTAGAAGTCTAAGTCCCTAGATTGGGTACAGAGTACGCAGAGGACGTAACCATCCGTCTAAGAAATGGTGACGTGGTAGATCCTTCGTCAATAATCTGAATCAACTCGGATTTTTAGAGGTGATATTACCAATTATCCTTCCAAACCTCTCGGTACGAACAAAAGGTAAAACGGAGAGACTCTGAAGAATTAAAAGGGAATGTCAAACCCCTACCTACTGTAGTAATAAAAGTCTGACATCATTCTTTCGTCGGATTCATCTATGGAGATCTAGAAGATTCTAACCAATGCGTCCATTTCCTCTACAAACTAAAATTTACGAGGATGAGTTTTCTGTAGGGAAAGTATTGTCCACATTCTTTCTCCGTTTCATCTCTAAAACCATCGTTCCTCGCAACCCGACCCTCTCGTCTATTAGTCCGGTTCCTCTTCGACTTTAATTCTGAACAATACCACCTAGATGAACATCTATAAACTCTCAGTCAACATTAACTTAAAAAGAACAAGTCAGTCTTACGTCATATAGGTGACGGGAAATTTTAAAAATCAACTCCTCTGTATAATTTCAAAATTTAATGATCTAGATAAAACGGAACTAACCGGTGATATATTTTCGTCCGTCTCGGGTAGATATCGTCGAGGATTATCAAGGGATGGTAGTTAGTTTCATACAAAGAGGTAAAATAAAGAACGGAGATGATAATTGAACAGTGATGGTTGGACGAAAATAAGAAAGTGTACGACACACTACCAATCAATCGATCGGTCTATCTAATATTCCCTATGTAATTGTGAATCATAAAAACTGCCTCGGGACTCGGTTTGTTTTCGATAAAGAATGGCTTCTGTTACTTCGGACGACGAGAGGTACACAGGCTGAAACACCAAGAGTGAAAGAGACTCACCCATCTATTATCGGTACATTAGTAAAATCACGTCTGCGTAAATTAATCGTAGAAAGAATTGTCCAAAGATAATAGTAGACTACCAGTCAAGAGACTCATCGGTCCTAGTAATAAAGTCCGAAAGGAGAGGCGACGGGACCCTAGATAAAAACCGTCTTACTTACTCTTTGAGGACTTCGTTTGATTCAGGTAGTCCAAAACCAAGGATTCTTTACCTGGAGACCCAAAGACTCGTCCGTCGAGGTCTCCAAAAGAGGTCCAAGAGTCACAAAATCACCGGGGTTCATGGACTTCAAGTAAAAGCCGATAAACCTCCGGCCTAGTGTGGCGGTCCGAGGAGCCGTCTATGGGACTGAGCACGTGACGCCTAGACCCCGGACCGGCGAGCGAGACGGAGTAGTCCACTCTGACGACCGGACACTAACCGGGGGTCCACTAGGAGTAACGACGAGTTCTGGGTGTGGGCACGCGTGTTCTGTGGCCGAACCAGACTCACCGAGACTAACCAGACGGAGGGGTCTCTTCGGTGTTGGGGGGGGAGGGGGGCGCCGCCAGAACCCTTCCCAACTCTTTCAGAAACTAAGGCGAGGGGCGCTGGGTCACTGACGAGGTCTCCCTAAGATTGTGGAAGCCAGTGGACCTGGGTATAGAAACCATTACAAACCACAGACCCACGTCCCGAGTCAATATAGCAGACCGAAAGTATGAAGGAACACTTAAAGTTTAAGGGCCCCGACCGAGTAAGCTCAGATCCTCCCTTTTTTTTTTTTTTTTTTTGACCTTCCTCGACTCTCTTTCCAACCAACAGACAAAAGACTAGTGGAGCCAACAAGCCCTTTCGGTAGGTCTGGGTCTCGGGACCACGACATTCGAACGACGACTGAGACAGTGACCGCCCACCATCAACACCTTACTTTTGACTGGGGGGTCGTCTTCGTGGGTCTTCGACCGGACGCGGTGTGACCGATCGTTCCACCCCGTCCATCCCCTACTCTCACCCGTCTCGTTGACCCCCGAAAGGAGGAACAAACAAGAAGACCCGCCTCTGACCCAATGCAGGTGGAGAAAGTGGTGTCTTCTCCTTGCCGTCCTGAATCTTATACGTCGACGAACCGATAGTGAGGTGTAACGACAGACTAGAATCAAGGGGATGGTCCCTAACTTGGGTCCCGGAGTCGTCACTTTTACGACTCCGGACTGATAACCTGGTCGGTCCCTTAAGGGGGGACAATGGAAGATGACGACGACGATTCAGTCAAGTCAGTACAGGCTGAGACACGCTGGGGTCTCTACCGTCGGGTGGTCCGAGGGGGCAGGGACCCTAAGAGGTCCGTTCTTGTGACCTCACCCAACAGTAAAGGAAGAGGTTACGCACTTTCACTTTTCACTTTCACTTCAACGAGTCGGTACAGGATGAGAATCAACTGTACCTGACGTCGGATGGTCCGAGGAGGCAGGTACCCTAAAAGGTCCGTTCTCATGACCTCACCCCACGGTAACGGAAGAGGCATGGAAGATGATCATTATGATAATTCCCAACGTTGTCTTTGGTTACTATATAAGACACCCTTACTGTCACCCCGGAGAACGGTCCTAAAAAACTTTGAGGTCCACGGGGTTGCTGGGTAGAAGTACAGCAAGTAAGGGGATCTCCATTGTACGACAGAGTGTAATAACAAGATGGTACACGACCATGAAATGTATGGTCGTGATCCTGAAGATTCGAATTCGAACTTCTCGGACGAACATTGTCGGTAATATAGTGTCCACGATAAAATCCAATACGTTTAGAAAGTCAGGAGTGGTATTGGAACATAACATCCCGAGAATAGATAGGGTACCGTGGTAAAAGGTTGTGGACAAAATAAAAAATTTGAAAAATAAAACATCACCTCATATCGACTAATTGTTCGTCACAAGACTAGCAAAGTCCTCTTGTCACTTCCCTGAGTCGGTGCACGTATGTACATAGGTAAGAGGGGGTTTCAGGGGAGGGTAGACCGACTGTGTATTGTAACTCGTCTAAGGGTACACGGATATGTCATTCAGAGAGGTTATCGGAAAAGTCTAGTTTCTACAAACTATTTAATTATCTTTGTCGTCTCGTCGTCTACGATGGTCAACAACATGAATAATACATAGTCCGTGACAAGTTTCGGGAAACATATACAATTAACTAAATTAGAGGTGTTGTTGGAATACTCGACACTCCTTCCACAGTAATAGAAGTAAAGTGTGTATTCTTTTTACCTCGTCTCCAATTTATTCAAATGGTCAGAGTGGGTGACTATTTCGAAAGATCGTGACGATGTTCGATCTATTGTAATAATGACAAAATTTACAATTATTATTCTTTTAGTTACTATAAATCTTTCAAGTGACTTAAACTCGTCTGACTGGGTTCTCCTTCCATCTTAATTAAGGAGAAAGTCTCTGTCTTAATAAGAAAACAAATCCCTTTACGGAATTCCTCGGATAAAAAAACCAACTTTCATTCCATAGAGTCGTACGGATCTTAATTTTAATTTTATATCTACTCCTTTGACGAGACGTCTCATTTTATGTCCTTCAAACCCCAACACGAAACCGTGGAACTCTACCATCTTCCTGGACGTCCTCTTCTTTCATCCTTACCCACTCTCTCTGTCAACTCGAGTCATTATACCACCCTTCAATCCTAGGAACTTCCTTTCATCAGTAACTGTTTAAGGGACACCTCCCTTACCGGTTGTTTAGAGAACCTTGGTCCTATCAACTTCAAGAAAGATGTCCGCAATGTTGACAAGAGACAACCTGAGTTTGGAAGTTATATTCTAACGATGAGTGAGTCACATCACGAGGACGAAACCTCTTCATTTCTCTCTCCTGTACCCGGTCCGAAAGATCTGTTCACTGGTCGTCACTATCCTAAATCTGAGGACCCGGTATCGACCCTCACTCAGACTCAGTCCACCGTTGTCTCTTTGTTCGACTTCAATCCGAGAGAACCTTTGTCCACCTTCCCGAGGTGGGGACGGAACGGGTGTTCCCTACACATAAGAAAGTCCAATTCTGGACTTCATTGACTTTCCCAACAGAGTTTACCTTGATTTGTCGTTCCTTTAAATAATAGAGGGTGTAATCCGCCAGGTCTCTATCCCACTGAAGGTCAACCAACTAAGTCATTGAGTTAATACAGCAATTTCTATATTACGAAGAGTGACAGGAGACGATAGAAGTCCGACCCATAGTAGGGATCCCACCATCACCCTATCGACGTCTCCGAAGGACGGTCGGAACCTCGGACCTAAGGATACCTTAATTCAAGACGACCTGTATTTGAGAAATCACAGTCTGGATGATGAACAGTAGTGGTTTCCCGACGGTTAACCATGGACTACCGAAAAGAAACATCTTGAGTAAACAAGGAATCGGACACAAGAGGTCACCTTATTCCTCTTTACCCTCCATCCCTCTCGATTTTGTCAGAAAAGATCTTCTTTTGTCAATAGTGGTGGTGGTGGTTTCGGGGTCCTAAACACCTTTTTTACCATTTAAGGTACAAACCCTATCATTTACATATTCCACTCAGACTTTGTAAAACATAACCTTTTGTTCCTTTGGGAGTTTCTGAAACCCCCAACACAATTTTTCTAAGTCCTCGGTTGAACTTCCTGAGAATAACCGGCTTCTACCTTTTGAAACTCTTAGTTTTTCTTATATTGACACTTACCTAACTCTGTGTAAATATATATAATATATATTATATATATAATATTTAACATATATTATATGTTTTTTATCAGTGCATACTCCTTACGATCTCTTGGTCAGGTAATAAGACTTTGATCCACTTTTTCTTTCACAGGTTGAGAGACACTGACGTATCTGACATCGGGCGGTCTGAAGAGACAGGCACCTTAAGAGGTCCGTTCTTATGACCTCACCCATCGATAAGTCCATTTATTCTCGTTTCTTGAGTGAGAAATTAAACAAAAAGGACGTATTTGACAGGGTACCTCGTTGGTTGATAAACTTTCAAGAGAAATATCTTTTTAAGGTCAACCACTCCTCTTACTAACTAAATTTTATAGTTCTAGGGTTAGGAATTACACTATTAACTAGATTCGTTAATTGTAGTCACGGGTGATTCCAGCAATCAACTGTTCGACTATCTGTTGAAACATTACCTACTTAGTCCGACCGTTGAGGACTTGCGCAACTAGTTATAATTGTAGTCCACAATACATGGAGGACTACACTACGGTATCCTTCATGTGTTGGTAGATACTTCAGAAGAACGGTTTTTTTTTTTTTCTTACATTTATATTAGTTCGGAAGGTCGAACGTCCTTTATAACCCCGTATCCTTGTCTTATATCATGTACTTGAAAATTTTTAAGAAGAAACTTATCGGGTTGAAGATTTTTATACTCTGTTATGTTGTGATTGACTTATCAAATACTATATTTCCATAACAATTTTTTTTTTCATAACAATTGAAAGAGTTTACACTAGTACCATAATCCCAATATAAAAAACTTCTCGGGATTAAAATTTATCGACGTATTACTTTATAAGTGTGAACTTCATTGAAGACCTTAAACAAAGTTTGATTATTTTACATACACACCCCATTCACTTACTCCCACATCCAACTGCACGAACCGGTATATAACTATTAACGACTTCGACTCACTACTCATGTACAAGTAAGATCCAAAGATAGACCGTGTACAAACTAGAAAAAGTACTATTTTACAACTTAGTCGACACCAGTTGTTGAAAGCTTAGAAACGTTAAGACCGAAGTTATGAAACCGACATCCGTCCCCTGAACTACGTTTCTGAAGACCGTCTCTGGTCATCACTGAAATATCTCCGACAGAACACTCGCTCCGAACGTGGGGTCCCGGACAAATTTATATACCCTGGTAACAAAAAGTCCCGAGTCGGTGTAACCACATAACTAGAATGAAAAGAACAAGAGGTGAGGGGAGGAGGGTGAGGACGGTATAAGACCTGACCACTGTCCTAAGTCACGTTATTTGACCCATATTTGACACCGTAACCGAGAATTAGTCGTAGGAGAGGGACGAATGTGAAACTAAGACCCTTAATTGGTGTCTGGCGTTCAGTTTTTGTCGGGAGAAGATAATCATCGATTCTGAACTGTAGTGAAGAGATGACGATTTGTCAGAAAAAAAAAAAAAGGGGTTAAAACTGTAAAAGAAAAATAACTCGATATCAACTAAATGTTACAACATAGTTAAAGACGACATGTCGTTTCACTAAGTCAATATATACATATATATGTAGGAAAAAATTTTTTTTATGAGAAAAGGTAATACCAAATAGTATCCTATAACTTATATCAAGAGACAATATCTCATTCCGGAACAACAAATAAGTAAGATATATATTTTAATTGTAGACGATTGGGGTTGAAGGGTGAGGAAGGAAGGGAATCGGGGAAGATGGAACCGTTGGTGGTCAGACAAGAGATACAAGTACTAGGTCTATACTTCAGAACATAGGACAATTTTTCATTTTGGGTACTATTCACCGACCAAGACATTTGATAATCAAAAGTCCAATTTCAAGGTTCCTTGAATTCAAGAGTCTCCAAAGAACGACGAGACCTATATCGGTAAAAGTAACTGAGACCAATTTTAACAATTTCCTACCCTATAATAGTCAACATTTTAAAATAGATAAGTTGAGAAAAGTTTATAATACTTTTTTGAGAATCGTATATGATTATGACCTTAGATTCTACCCTAGACTAAATTATCTCTTAACATATTAAAAGTTTTAAAATCAAAAATATTCAAAATTTACTATAAAGTTCTTCTTGTACTAAAAGTCCCCGAGACGATGAACCAGTCTAAACTTTTGTCTTGTGACTCAACATCAATAAATGTAAAATCACACTCACTTCCTAAAGCCCCTACTCAAACTACCTTACGTCTTGTCGAAATAAGACCCATTCTTGACTCTGATCTTTTGGGGTCAGGTAAAGAAAAGGTCAAATTCTAACACAAAGGAACTGTCGTTATAACTTTATCTTACTGAATTCACTCCTAATTTGAGAGAATCTTCGTAGTGGGTTCGGTTCTCTTTACTACAGATTCAAGGTTCTGAGGACCCATAATCACTAACGTTGACGGTCCAGGATCCGACACTCTAAATAAAGAACGAAATCCCCTATTTCGATCAACATTACTGTGTCTTTACCTTTAATTAGTCTTTCAGAAAGTAAGAAAGAGTAGAAACCAATTCATCAAGTTTTAGAATCGATTCCCTACCTCGGTCAACAACCGTTCTCCTTCGAAAGTCGGACCCACACTTGTAACTTACTCAGACTCACCTTTTTCTCTGTAAATTAAATTAACCGTAAAAATTAGACCTTTTAACCTTTCTTCCCGTCCTTCGTGAATCCGGTAGTCAATTAATTAACAATAACAGAATCCGTAAAGAGAATCGAGTTGTGGAACCGGTCTACAACGGTTCCTTTTAGTACGAATTCACCTTATCGACCTTAGGACGTACGAGACTAAGAAGTATCATGAACCACAGACACCTAACAGATGTTAACAGGAGACGTCCATTTTAAACAGTAAATAACAACGTTCCTACTTTTGTGTAAAATTTTTTATATGAAATTTAAAGATACTATGAAGGGTAAGATTAACCAAGATTAGACACATAATAGTAGAAAGAGAGTTTAGTCAAAAGTATGATTGAGTGAAGAGAGTGTCATCTGTCGTCTTAACATGACAAGTGACCGGTGACATCGACAACTCGTGAACTACACACCGATCAGGTTTGAATCTACACTCATAATTTATTTGGGGTCCAACCCTTCTGATTCATACCTCTTTTCTTATATTTTATAAAGTAGTTATCAAAAAATTTTATCGAAAATTTTTCAACTAGCGTATATCTTTACTTTTATAAAACCCATGAACCCAATCTATTTTGTATAAGTAAAATTAAAGTAGACAGGAAATTTTAAAAAAAGTTATATAGGCAATCTTGTGAATTTTTAGTGGTATACCCAGTGTAATATAAAGAAAACCCGTCACGATGTGACCCTTTATGAACACTGTACAGATTAAACACCATAGAACTCTAGTCACCATACACTAGTACCAACCTAAAGAACCGAACTTTAGACAAAGAGGTAAAGTGTATACACACCGGAATCCGTTCGAGATAAGGAGAGGTCCGGAGTCAAAGAATCAGACACTTTACCTGTCTCCTTCTCAACGACGACTCAACCCACCAACTCTAGTGGACTCTACCACCAACCCAGTCACGGTCAATGCTCATAATGGGAAATGAAAGACGACTATGAGGACGACACAACGAAAAGAGGTCTCAATGAGAGAAGAGAACGACTCGTAGTGTCTGAGACAACTTTCCACCACATCCGTGCTCTGAAAGATTCGGAAAGAAGGGGTGGTAGATGAATAAATATGAACGGAAGTAGAAGTATAGATACACGAGGAACTCACATACTCCTACCTCTGACGTGTAAGTTAAACAAAGTGTGTGTCACAAGAGGTGTTATCTTTCGTGTGTGTTTTATTAACAAAATTTAGCACTTTCTCACTGAATAGACCCTTTATGTCTAAACAGTCAATATCGTTCAAATTCACCGAGTCGACCATTTCTTAGGTGGACGTTACACCCTTTGGACCCAAGCTAGGGATCCAACCCTTCTAGGAGACCTCCTCCCGTGCCGTTGGGTGAGATCATAAGAATGGACCTCTCTGTCTCCTCGGACCACCCGAGGTCAGGAATCCCAACGTCTCTCAGTCTGTGCTGACTCTCTGAATCGTGTCGTGTTGCTCAAATTCCCTATGGAAACCTTTGTACGACTCTGAGATAGGTAACTGTAGTGTTACAGAAAAGCAAAGAGTACCGTCGGATATCCAAACAGTCTAATAGATGACTGAAGACGAGATTTAGACACAAGTCGTTTCTAAGGGAGGGTCTTCCTTTCGATACGTAAATTTTTTTTTACTTCTGACACATTATAGACTTTTCAGAAACAATTTGTAGTAACCGACAAGGTTTTAGTACGAATGGACGAACGAAAAGATCAAGATAATTCTCATTTCTGTTCGAGGAAATACGGAGTTTACTCGATGTTATTACTACCATCCTATAACGGGACTTTAGACCGAGTACCTTTTCCCTCAATCCTACTCCACTGGATGACTAGGAGTTAGAAACGAGTCTCCTTCGTTAGTTTTCCCCCTTGTGTCCGGAAGGAGACGTCATGACTTCCTCCGAAACGACATCCATGACCCATGGGGACGAAAGTCGATACGGGTCTCAGTTCACTCGACGAGTGTCAGACCTCAGGTCCGGGTAGACCTATTTACTCCTCGTGTGTGAAATCCGTCTCCCTGTCTCATCTCTTCCTTAACAGGACGCCAGACCGGAACATAAAGGATCCCTCGTTTTCTTACCATTTACTGTAACTGACTAGAGGACAGGGATTGTTGGTTTAGTGATTCCAATTTATTTAGACTAATTCACGACCGGGTCTGACCCCACCGAGACCGAAGGGACCAAATCGTGAAAATTTTTGACCGGTGGTGTCATAAGACACCTCACAACAAACAGGTCATAACACCTCATGTTCTCTTGATAGGAGTCAGTAAAGTGGGTCTACATTGAATGTACATGGGTGGATTCACCCATAACCACATCGTACTCTTACCGGGGTTTAGGATGAGTTTCTTTGAAGTGACATTCCGTATAAGTCTTTCATTTCATATCTTTTTGAGATTTATAATCCTCTAAAGTAAATAAGTACCATTGACATAGTCTCCTTAGGACTTAATAACCCACCTATTTTTTTTATGAGATAAGGAGAAACGTTTTACGTCTCTTGTTTATTAAAATGTGTTTGGAATCTTTCGGTGTAACGTGTTTCCTTGTCCACTGGTCTTCCGGTGAACGAAGACTGTCAAAGGAATCTGTTTAAACTTTTATTCAATGTCGGCTGAGTTGTTGGTCTCCGAGACCAGAACAAAATTTACAAAGAAGAGACCTTGACCGGAAAACGGATCAAAGGAGAAACCTGGATTTGATAAGGTACAGAGATAAAAGAAGAAGATCTACTTCTTTTCGACAAAAGACAAGTCTATGTTACACGAGAACACTCTTACTTTGATTATTACAAAGTCATTGGAAGTCTCTGAAGTTCCAAGGGTGGTATAGTCAAAGTTTGAGAAACAGTACGAACCCCTGGGAGGTGATAGCAGTTTTGTGTATCAGAAAACGGTACGAACGCAAGGTACGGAGAGTAGACTTTAATGGAAGACGAAGAGTCCAAGATCGACTGTAAACCCGAATCAAATTCAAGACGCAGGGGACTCTTCTGAAGCAACAAAGAAAAGTCGGAAGGACTTACGTAAATTAGTCAGACGTGTGGTACGCGTGTGACGGGACGTAATAAGTGATAACGAAGTCTACACGTTTAATATAGAGGGTCGATCACCGATTCGTGGTGAACAGTGAAATGAAAAGTGGGGGGTTTGGATCGATGAGTAATCCTATGAACTAAGAATGACGTTCTCTCTACAAAGACTGTTAGTCTTTACGTGGTCTATCTTACATCAGGGGGTCCTGTATCACTTAAAAAACAGTGACGTCCTATAGGTACTGTCTGGTGAACTTTCCTGGAAGGAATCACCTGTCCACCATCAAACACAAAATATGTAAAAACTACTTACTTATTTACATCCCATGACCTTTTCTTTAAGTTTGTAGGCCAACCCACAGAAAGTCTTAAGATAGTCTAAAGAAATTACAACTCGAAGATAATAAGACATTTTACCAACAAGAGATTCTTTATTCGTAAACAATGTAAGTACCTTTATAAAAGAGTAAACTTTTAATAAAGTATACGTAGTGAGTAAACCAAAATCGTTTGAACACTCTCCACACTTAGAAGAGTCAATAGATTGACCATATGTACTTCTATTACTACCTTAGGATCGTTCCAACACGTCTTTTGTGTACTCTCTTCTCCTTGTATTTATTGGTCTTGAGCGACAAGAGGTACGAGTCTATAATTCGGTCAATCACCTCGTCCCTCCTAAACCCTCTCTCCAGTTATAAAATACCTATTTTATTAGGTGTCATCTTGAATGAGAAAACCACACCCAGACTGGAGGGGTAAACACGAACCCAGACAACTTAAAAATCTTTTATAAATAACTCCATATCAACTAAATGTTATAATATGTTCAAAGTCTACATATCGTCACTAAGTGTTAAAAATTTCTAATATAAGGTAAATATCAATAATATTTTGTAATTGATATAAGGGACGGAACAAATTATATTAGAAACATCGAATAAATAACCACGAAGGGACCATCGAGGCACCATTTCTTAGACGGACGTTACGTCCTCTGGGACCAAACTAAGGACCCAACCCTTCTAGGGGACCTCTTCGAAATCCGATGGGTGACGTCATAAGAACCCGAAAGGACCACCGAATCTACCACTTCTTAGACGGACGTTCTAAGACCCAAACTAGAGACCAAACCCTTCTAGGGGAACTCCTCCCGTACCGTTAGGTGAGGTCATAAGACCGGACTTCTTAGGGGGACCTATCTCCTCGGACCGTCCGATGTCAGGTACCCCAGTGTTTTTCAGTCTGTATTGACTCACTGATTCGTGTGTCGTGTCGAATAAATAAGATATGTATCATAAAAAATGGAGAATTAAGGGATGGGATAGAAAGAGGAGGGATGAAGGGAGAAGAGTGACCATTAGTGTTCAAAACTTGATGGACAATTCAGTCTTGAGATGCATCGTCACCAGCTAAAGTGAGAACTAGTCTCTTCAATCTTGACGTAAACCCACTTGTAAAAATCGACTTAACATCAACGATAAAACAACGAATCACTATCTCAGATTTTTCGAGTCTTTTAATCTTTTAAGATTTGGTACCCAGAAATCTCCCACATGTATAAACCTTAAATAAAGGACGAAACCTTTACTATAAAATTACCTTACCAAATACCAATGCAGTAGTATATTATTTCCTACAAATAAAATTTTCATTTTACACAACTTCCGGACTCCATTTTGGTACATTATAAAACGATACGGAAGGACATTTCGTACTGTCATATTATAGTTAAGTCGTTGTTTTAATAGTCAGTATATAATACACGTTTAACATTTTGAGGAGAACTTCTCCGGTGGGACTCTCCTGGACCCGTCGTAGTATTTACACTTCATCCCCTCACCGGTCAACTAGTCACACATACTACATACTAACAAAAACAAAAGATAATGACGGGTTGTTTAATAGTGTTTAAATCGTCCAATTTTGTTGTATAAATAACAGAGTGTCAAAGACACTCAGTCCTCAAACCCGTGTAGAATCGACCCAAGAGACGAAACCTAGACCGTTCCGACGTCAGTTTCATAATCAACCGAACACAACGAAAGATCTCGAGTCTCGGGAGAAAGTTCGAGAGTCCAACATCTGTCTTAAGTCAAGGAACACTAACATTCTGACTTTAGGGGTAAGACATCGACTGAGAGTGTACCCCAGACGAAAGACTAGGGTCTCCGGTGAGACAAGGAACGATGTATCAGGAGAGTATCCGGAAGAGTCACACCGTCGAAACCCGAAGTTCGATCGTCGTCTTAAGACTGAAGGAGATACTGAATGTCTGGGAGAAAATTTCCCGAATAGAATATAAGACACACACGTGTATTGATCAACACAGGCTGAGAGACAGTGGAATACCTGACATACAGCGGGTGATCCGAGGAGACAGGTGCCTTAAAGGGTCTGTTCTTATGACCTCGCCTAACGGTAAAGAATGAGGAACGACGTATTGTACTAGATTATTGTCTTCATTTTAGAACAGTATCAGTGTCCAGAACAAGTGTGACTTCCTTCCCTAATACATTCTGTACGTGTGGTCACCACCCTCAAAACCCTGGAGGAATCTTGAAACGGATGGAGTGACCCGTTAATTCTTTCGTTTTTGTGATAAACAATCCCTAACCCTACCCCAATACCCTCCCATAAAAAAAGGGTTGTGGTTAAGAAAATGTGTTCGACCCATGTTACATTACATTACACAATCATCGAGTCAGTACAGTCTGAGAAAAACTGGGGTACCTGACATCGGACAGTCCAAGGAGACAGATACCTTAAGAGGTCCTTCCTTATGACCTCACCCAATGGTAAGAGAAGAGGTTCCCTAGAAGTGTTGGGTCCCTAACTTGGACCCAGAGCACGTAACGTCCGTCTAAGAAATGACAGACTCGGTAGTCGGACTGCTTGACCTATACGACATCAACTTAGGACTGTGATGGATGGACCTCAATCGTAATCTAGAGCCCATTCCAGAGTCAGAGTGATCTGACGAGAGTGGAACCTACGGTCGACGTTCAAGTCTTCAGAAGGACATGAAGACGGACCTCTTGACGTTTGATAATCCCCAAGGGTAGTGGTGGGAGAACCCAAGTCCTTAAGTGATCTTACTGAGTGTCTTGAGTCCTTCCGTGACACACATACTTATGACAAAATTATAGTTCCTAAGTTCACTTGTCGGTCCACTTCTCTTTATCCCGTCGTCCCAGACGCATCAGGTCCCGTCTCGTGAGGTCCGAGAGAGACCCACGTGGTAAGACGGTAATATAACAACATAGGTGGTAGGACTTCCGAAGGACTTGAAAGAACAAGGTCTCGAAAATACACTTCGAAGTAATACATCCACAATACCTGACTTACACAGGGAGGTTCAAGTATACACTTTCGGAATTCAGGATTACACTACCATAAACCTCTACCCTCTATTAATCCCAATCTAATCTAGTACCCTCATCCCCCTTGTATTACCCTAATCACCGAAATATTCTTCTCCTGTCTCTTCAAAGAGAGATACAAGTACGTGGTTCCTTTCCGACACACTTCTGTATGTTCCACCAGTAAATGTTCGGTCTTTCTCCCGGAAGTCATTATTACCTTAGTCGATCGTGGAACTAGAAGCCAAAAGTCGGAAATCTTGGGATTCTTTATTTAAAGACAACAAATTCGGTGGATCACAGACCGTACAACAATACCGTCGAACTTGTCCGATTCTCCCATCCATACCAACTACTGCAACAACCGGGGTACTGACTCGAGGCAGAGGTCGGGGACAGGGAGGACTCCTGAAGGAACCATCTCATCCCAACGTTCTAGGTTGGTACAGTAGTCCACCACCAAAGGAGATCACTGACGGGGAGGGGGAGTAGAACTTCAATACATCCGAGGAAGGGTACTTGGTAGAGTAATCGTATTCGAGTCCATACCAGTTCCCTCAGGGAATCCTTATTGTTTTTTGTGAGAAAGTGAGTCCTTTAGAGTCCCCAAAATCCTCGAGACACGGCCAATGATCCCTGTTTCTGGCTTATATAAGAGATAACATGGTGTCTCCCATAATGGAAGAAACCCGTGGTCTTTAAACTGTCTTTCACAGTCAAACCGAGTTGGTTAAGTCTATGAAGAATCGTTGTGGACCTTTCCAATCATTCGGATATATATATATATATATAAGTAATCGTTTATGTGATATGTATCACATATATATCATATAATATATATCATATATAAATTCGATGACATATATATAAATTAGACACATATAGATGTGTAACTTATCGACACTAAAACAAATTGTGTTTTAAAGAGGTGAGTTCCTTTACCAATTGGTCACAGTGATTCCCCTATTGTGAAAGGAACAAAACAAGATGTAAAAGAAGGAGTTATGTAAGTACCAATAAGGACTAGATTATGGTCCGATGGAGACTGTACTTAGGTACCATCTAACCTTCAGAGGAAACCCACGTTCCTGACTACTTCCTGGAGACCTCTTCACAATCGGACGGACCTACATGAACGTAATACAACTTCGAAACACCTTCGCAGAAGTCGTGGACCCTCAGAGGTCCACATAAAACAGGTACAGTATAAATATTGACGGAGTCACGACTTTGACTCCGTTTAACGGTAGTCGACTACGGACGACTATAAATTATTCTTGACGAAATAAGGAGTGACAATAAAATCACCCTAAAATATTAGATAAAAAACGAAACTCTTGTTCTTCCCATTAGAAGTACGTCTCTTTACGAAGGTTTTCAAAAGTGGTAAAGGGAAGTCTATACAGGTATAACGTGAGAGTTTACACAGGGAACCGACGTCGACACAAACAGCAGTAAAGTAAAGGTATACACGAACACGATATCTACATTTGACGAAATTTAACAAGGAGTTGACAAGAAGTCACTGAATTGTGTTGAAACTTGACTGAGACACACATGCCTTACTACTCACAGAAAAAGTAGGAACTCGTAATAGTCCGTTCATTCGTTACGGACAATTTCCTACAGTCTTTCCAGGTCCATTAACAGTCCCCGTTCTTTCCCTCTTTCTTCCCCCTCCTTTTCTTTCCCTTCCTTTTCTTTCATATCTCGTTTTCCTCTCTTTTTCTTTGATCAGATGGAACATCGTCTCCTGGTTTCACGGGGGTTTTGGTAGGTTTATTTGGGGTTCAATGAGATCCACTGTTAGTAACTACTTCGGATAAACTTTGTATCAAAATTTTCATTAAATCTAAAGACTCCACAAGAGAAGATCTTCATCGGATGTGTCCTAAGGTCTACTCGAGTACTTTCTGGTCCTTGGATCAATCCCCTGGTGTACTCCGTCTCTTTGAACCTTCTCATTCTTCACTCCACACCCTTCGGACCTTTTCTACCGTCCCAACCCACGTTCTGTCAGGACCAACACCAAATACCCCGAGGAACGAAATCCCGAGTCTCACTCGTCACTGTCTCGTCCTATCTCTTCACGGAGGACTGGGGCAACACTTCGTGTGACTAGAGACTCCGGGTCTGGTGCTTCCTCCCGTCGTGTAGACTAATACACTGAGACTGTCGTACAGTCTCTTTACTTTTATTTACCGACTTGTCAGGGGCCTCCCTATTTCTCAAGTCAATAATTCGAGGGGCTGGTCTTTGTAACGTTAAATCAGTAGATCTTACTAAAATAAGGTAGCAGATAATACTCGACGTGGCGTATTTAGACACAAAATAACGACCTCACTCTACGACCTCTTAAAGTTCTAATGAAAACCGTGACAGACTCAGCCGAATGACGACACGGCTGTTCACGAACACCTTTTAATCGTCGTTACTATAATTAGTGGAAGAAACCCCGAGAGGCGGGGGTGGGGGGGTGAGACAATCTCGAAACAAAAACAGGAAGAAACTTTTGTTCTTTGTTTTCTCGTTTTGGGTTGGACCCGGGACGTTGAGAAATTTTGTTCATATAGTCCACCTTAATCTCTCACCATCAGTCTTCCTCTCGACCAACAGTCCTCGACCCTACCACCCACCCTCCTCACTCCACAGTAAACATACTACGACAACGATACAGTGTAGAATACGGACCTTAAGAGACCCGACACCGAGAACCCTTCTCCTTCATTTTGTCTCTCTTCACCACAGCTCTTTGTATTTTCTCATACCGGTCAAAAGAGACTAGTCGTATAAGTTGACCATGTAATGTTCTCACATTTCCTTCCACTCTTTATCCTTCACCTATCCACTCCCCAAACTTGTGTGTCTATGTGTTTGGATCTATGTGTGTAAGTAAGTGAATTCCCGATATTCTTCCGTCAAATTGACCCCCGGTTGACATACTTGTTGACTACGGGAATAAGAGAGAGGGTGTTTGTGAGAGGAAAGTTTTCGACTAAATTAAAGAGAGGAGATGATGACGATGGAGGATCAGTTAAAAAAAAAAAGTATTAGAGTTAAAATAAGGAAAAAGGATTTAATAGAGACGTTCCTACGAGAAGGACGGAGACGAAAACCCGTTGAAGTAGATAAACCAACCAAAGGCCACAGTAGAGAGACTGAAGGTCACATATAGGATTCGAAACGAAAGAGTTCGTCCTTATCCACAGTGTCAATTCGGGACCCACTCTTTCTTCCTCGATTCTGTTTTGTCTCGAACTGGAATATCAATGCATGGACCCAAACACTCCCCGTCCTACGACTACTCGATACATATCCTTATTGTCCGACCCAAAAAGGGTTACAAGACTACAGACCGATACGAATTAGACCGGATTAGTTTAATTTGTTCCATCCCGGACCACGCCTGAAGCATGTCCCTGAAAACTGTAAGACACGAATCTTTTGTTCACGTCCAATCACTAGTCACACACGGACCCTTAGTCTTACGAACCTAAGTAGGCCGAGATGGTGTATGAGCCGACACACGAGGTCGTGTTCGGGAGATGTAGAAAGACAGGAAATTTACGTTTTCTCTCAGTGTTAACCGAGTGAGGGGATGTCAACGGTACTCCTAATTTACTCTATTACGTACATTTTACGACTCGGGACGTGTTTCATTCCTGAGTGATTTAGAATCGAGAACGTTCAGCAAACCGAACAAAGAGAGGGATTTCTTTCTTCTTGCAGAAAAGGTTCTTTAGACACTGTCTTTCGTTTTCCGTAATTACACCTTTCGAGAAAGAAACCACTTTATTTTACGACAGGGGTCCAGATCCCGAAACATTGCCCAAGGAAAGGACGAGTAATACTTATCCAACTACTCTTCATCTACCCAATTTCTACTCACTTTTCGAAACACTACCTCAAATAGGACAAAAGACCCGGGTCGAGAGTCTTTCGACTAATTTACTCCGGCCCCGACACGTCCGACGGGATGAATACCGAAAACAGTCGTGAAGAAAACATCTAAGATTAAAGGTCCCGGATCTTTACCGACACAACTTTTATAAGAGACTCCCGAACTCGAACCACACCTTCTAGAAATAGTCCGTGGTTTATTAGAACAGTTCAAAATTTTCTCCTTCACTCTTTCTTTCCTTTTCTGACAACCGTTCCCTCCTACTTTCTCCTTCTGCCGCTTTCTCTTTTCTCTTGACTTCTCCATCTTTCCGCTCCCTCTTTCTCCCTCTCTTGTCTAAGAAAATTCTCAAAGATTCTGAATACGAAATTTTATCGAGGAGATACAGTCCATAAAGAGGGAAAATATTGTAGGAATAGGTCCGGAACATGACAATATTAATTAACCTTTCTCGATGTGGTGTCTCGAAGGACGACGACCCGACAGTGCTTCCGCACAAGGGCGAAGGGTATTCGACTTGAGCGGTAGCCAACGGACGGGAAGTAAGGACGGTCGTACAAGTGGTATAACGAAAGGGTAGTTTCTCGACGTAGTTGCACCAGAGACCGTAGAAAGTTTAAACCCCGTTCACAACCAAAGGACCTTCCTAGAAACGAAGGGAAGGACCTCCGATGACTCACCCGAACCTTAATTTCCACTCTGTGTCTATTCTTAGGAGTTTCCCTTTATTCCGGTGTCACTTCAGAGTGACAGACTTATGGGTGGGACCTTAACACTTTACAACCCACGGAACTCGTACTCCTCTGGGTGAACGATACCGTCTTAGACACCACTACTGAACTCTCCCAGACCCCAACCTCAGTGGACCGACCACGTTCGTACGTGTTCTCCCTACACTCATTACCACGGAGGTGGGGATGTCGTTTCACCCCCAAGAGTAGGGTAGAGTGACCCTACGGGAGAGGACGAGACTCTCGAGACCTATACCCATTAATCATTATGTGTCTTCGGTGTAGGACCTCGGGGGAGAAGGGAAGTAACAGGCCGGATCAAGAGAGGTGTGACCTTCACTATGGGTACTCTTTCTACGGACCTCCTACCTGACGTACCCTGATGAAAGGAACGGTTCGGGGTGCCATTGTGACATCTCATTATTCTAAACATGTTTGAACTTTCATGTCTCTCTCCTTGTTTCCCCTGTCACTTCCTTTGAAAGGTACATAAAATCCTTCGACCTTACACCTCTGACGACTGTCTAAGTTGTTTCACCTCAGCCACCGTTGAATCACAGCGAACCAGGACACCTTGCAGACTTTTAGAGCATCCTAGACAAACCACCCATTTCATCTTTAGACATTAATCCTTGTCAATACCTTTCGGACTCATATCCCATCAGATTAGGATTCGCAGAAAGGGAATATGTCAATCCGACAGTGAAAAGACTCATGCTCCCACCATCATTACTTTGAGTCTTCTACCTCCTTAAATTACTTCTGTGTGTGTCTTAGTATCTTGTGGGAGTCGGAGTGACAAAGGGTGTCTCGAAAAGGTCTATATAATTATCAATATCCGTCCCCCAACCTACTCCGAGTCGAGACTCAAACTTTCTCAAACCCTAGGGTGGTTTATATCCTCGGTCAAATGCTCTACAAGTAGGAGACCATTCTTAACATTCAACTGTTCAGAGTACGTATATGTGACAAAAAGGTCAGTCGAAAATCATTAAGTAAAGATTTAGACTTACCGGTTCGTTGTTTGTGTTCTATGAACTACCCTCAGTAAATCAGATATGATTTCTTTGGTTTTGATCCTTCCTTGGATCTTAGAGGAAGGTGGTTCTTTTTCTCTTACGTCTCTCGTTTTACTCCAGATTTTATAAGTATTAATATAAGATTCTCTCTACCTTATTTATAAAAACCGACCACAAGTCGGTAATTTCGACTGTAAACTCCGAAGTAAACGTCCGAAATAGACGAAGTAGAAGAAGACTTAGGATCTCCTCCAGGGAAGTAGATTGGGGATTGGAAACTGGGATACCAAATCCACTCAGGATTTTACCTATGTCTTCGGTCTAGTCTCGTATACGAAATAATTACTCTCGAGGAGTCAACGGTTTCCAGTCCCTTTTCGGTCCGACCCCTTGTGTCACCCCTGGACACCGGTGCCTCCTCCGACGAAAAGGTCTCGGACCCGCCACCGAGGTGGAAACCCCTTGACCGAGGTGACTTACCTGAGACTGTCGAGTCGGTGACGTCCTCCTGATGACGGGTGGAGTGTTTCGACCACGACCGTGTCCCCTACGAAGTCCCTCCCTCCTCCCACCACCGTCAGAAAGTCCACGACTGGCGAAGGTCTTTTAGTCCTCCTTACGACCTTTAAGGAGGAAGGACGTCCTCCGGTACATTTTCTCCTCCGTTTCTACCAAAGGACGAAGACAAAGAAGAGGTACGACCATACATTGAACTACCTAACCCAAGAAGTCACCTGTCTCTGGAAGAGGAGACCCCTCCACACCCGTTTCACCCCTTCTCCTTGGGATTTTTTCAAACAAACTTATAATAAGAGACGGAACCTCTCCCTGTACATTTGACCGAGGAGCTCTCTGGGTCTGTACTACCTTACGTTCACTCCTGGTACCCCTCAAAAAGGAGAGGGTGGTTGTCCATTAGTACATTTCCGTTATGTTACTGATTAGTAACCATCTTCTCTGGACCCTTCTCCTTGGAGACCCCTAAAACTGGGTTCGTTAGACCTACCCTTCGGGTTGGGAACCAGATAAACTATCGCACTTTATGGTCTGGTGGACTTGACGGAGAACTCTTTAGACATACGTCCAGTCCTTCGTTGTCAATCTTGACCTGTACCTTGTTGTCTGACCAAGGTTTATCCTTTTCCTCATGCAGTTCCGACATATAACAGTGGGACGAATAAATTGAATATACGTCTCATGTAGTACTCTTTGCGACCTGACCTTCTTTGTGTTCGACTTTAGTTCTAACGACCCTCTTTATAGTTATTGGAGTCTATACGTCTACTGTGATGGGAATACCGTCTTTCACTTCTCCTCGATTTTTCGGAGAACCACTTTCATTTTCTCCTCTCACTTTTTCAACCGAATTTCGAGTTGTAAGTCTTTTGATTCTAGTACCGTAGGCCAGGGTAGTTAAGTACCCTTCATCTACCCCTTTGACCTTTGTCACAGGCTGAAATAAAAAGACCCGAGGTTTTAGTGACGTCCACCACTAACGTCGGTACTTTAATTTTCTGCGAATGACGAACCTTCTTTTCAATACTGGTTGGATCTATCATATAAGTTTTCGCCTCTGTAATGAAACGGCTGATTCCAGGTAGATCAGTTCCGATACCAAAAAGGACACCAGTACATACCTACACTCTCAACCTGACACTTCTTCCGACTCGCGGTTTCTTAACTACGAAAACTTCACACCACAACCTCTCCTGAGAACTCTCAGGGAACCTGACCTTCCTCTAGGTTGGTCAGGTAAGAATTCCTCTAGTCGGGACCCTAAAGAAACCTTCCTTACTACGATTTCGACTTTGACGTTATGAAACCGGTGGAGTACGTTTCTCAACTGAGTGACCTTTTCTGAGACTACGACCCTCCCTAACACCCGTCCTACTCTTCCCCTGTTGGCTCCTACTCTACCGACCTACCGTAGTGACTGAGCTATCTACACTCAGACTCACTTGAGGCCCTCTACCACTACCTGTCCCTCCGGACCACACGACGTTAAGTACCCCAACGTTTCTCAGCCTGTGCTGACTCGTTGACTTGACTTTGACTTGACTTGTAGTCATGTAGTACGTTTTACGGTCCGACCTACTTCGTGTTCGACCTTAGTTCTGACGACCCTCTTTATAGTTATTGGAGTCTATACGTCTACTGCGGTGGGAAGACCGTCTTTCACTTCTTCTTGATTTCTCGGAGAACTACTTTCACTTTTTCCTATCACTTTTTCAACCGCATTTTGAGTTGTAAGTCTCTTGATTCTGGTACCGTAGACCAGGGTTGTGAAGTACCGTTTATCCACCCCTTTTTTACCTTCGTCACTCTCTAAAATAAAACCCCCCGAGGTTTTAGTGACGTCTACCACTGACGTCGGTACTTCAATTTTCTGCGAACGAGGAACCTTCTTTTCAATACTGGTTGGATCTTTTGAATAATTTTTTCGTCTCTGTAATGAAAAGGTTCTTTCGGGACAGATCAGTTCCGACACTAAAAAGGTCATCAGTACATACCTACATTCTGAACCTGATATTTCTTTCGACTTACGGCTTCTTAACTACGAAAACTTGACACCACAACCTCTTCTGAGAACTCTCAGGGAACCTGACGTTCCTCTAGGTTGGTCAGGTAGGATTTCCTCTAGTCAGGACCTATAAGTAATCTTCCTGTCTACGACTTCGAGGTTATGAAACCGGCGGACTACCCTTCTTGACTGAGTCACCTTTTCTAGGACTACGACCCTTTCTAACTTCCGTCCTCCTCTTCCCCTACTGTCTCCTCCTTTACCAACATACCGTAGTGACTGCACTACCTGTACTCAAACTCATCCGAGGTCCTCAACCACTACCTGTTCCTTCGGACCGTACGAAGCCAAGTACCCCAACGTCTCAGGCTGTGCTGACTCACTGACTTGACTTACAGTCTTAATTGTTCTATTCGGTGGTCTCAATCCTTGATCGTATCCAAGGATTTCTCAGTCTTTTTGGATAGGGATAAAGTCGAGAAGGTTGAACAGAAACGCTGAGACTCTTTCAGATACCGAAGAAGTTCGGAATCAAATGGGTACACAGTTAACAACGAACCTTAACAATGTTTTCATTTTACCCTTAAGTAAATGGGGTGAATAAACTGTTCAGAATTGAGGTTTTAAAAACCGTGGATAGTGCACAGTCCACGATATGATACCTATATTAATTTCTTGAACCGTGAGTATCATCAATTGTGCACAATCAGAGAGGAGAGTCTGATAAGGTCAAAAAAGTTATAGGTCGTCAGGGTCAATGTCGGAGTACTTAAGTCTCGAAGTCACATCCCAACCGACAAATCTTTCTCCCTCTTTCAGTGACATCTAGTAGTAAGTATGAGACCGATCCGATCTGAACGTAACTCACAAGACAGTGACAAAGGTAGGTAGTCTCGACACACGTAACCAAATTGTCAAGACTTAGGACTTCGGAAGATGGATCGTCGGCGGTAAAGGAGGACCGGAAGGGTCGGGGCCGTCGAGATTCGTCCCGAGTCGAGGTAGAACTCCTACGACAAATACCAACGTCCTCCGGGAAACCACAGACACCGGAAACGTGACACCTGCTGTCTTCGACTCCAGTGGAGGAAAAGAGTCTCCCCTTTACCAGACTACTCCGTGGGACTCAGTGTCCCATCCGGTGACAGACGAATGTTGAACTGTCTTACGTTAACTCATTCCTACTGATCGGTGAATTACCTACAATTAATACCGAACGTCGTAGGGACATCCAGTCCCCTGTCCTCCTGAGACTACAGTCCCGACTGTACGACACCGACCGCCGTCCAACCGTGAATATAAACTGCTCCCAACACCGATCAAATCGTGTCGGTGCCCCCCGGGTCTATCTTTCATGTCCTGACTGAACAGACTGAACGTCTCCCCGCTAAGTGCCAATATGAGAGGAGAAGTCACTTTAAAAGTCGTACACGAAGACGGAAACAAAGAAGGTAGGGTACGGACGTATGGGTCTTGGTCAAGTCTGGTCCTGAGTGTTCCACGTAACAGGTCAAAGGCTCGAGGGGAAAGGAACTACCTTTATTTTGATAATTGAGACCTCTCACACCCTAGTTGGGGTCAGGAGGAAACGGTTTAGGGACGTGACATTGAAACGTTACGAAAATTGACATCTCCGTCTAACTTTTTGTGTTCTCATTAATTACAATAATATTTAATCTCTTCGTGTACCTTCAGGAGAATTGCGATTGGAGGCCAAAGATGTTATTTCGTCTCGACACATATCCGAAGATACGTCACGTATTAAAATTTCGTAGTAGAGGATTCGTGAGTAATCAAGGCAAAATCGGCTCCACCGTATACCTTCCACAGTCAACACTTATAAATAACCCTAACTTTACCTGAGAATTCTCCACTTACGACTCCCCTTCGTAGAACACTATAATTATCTCGGGTATATACAGTGGGTCTCTACTGACTACCCGACCGGGAAGGGAAGAGGTCCTCGACCCCTTGCCAAGGGAAACCCTGGTCTCGTTTTGTTACACTCAACATTAGTAGGACATAGGAGAGGTCGACAAACCTGAACTCCCTATAAACTTAGTTGCATGTCTGACCCCTTTTCAATGGACCGTCTCTTCTATTCTCCGTTCCGAAGAGAGGGTACATTCACTCCTCAAACTGTAGTGACTCTCTCGGTAGTCGGAACCGTCGCGGGTACCCTGCGCGAACCGGAGAGAGGTAAAGACACCATTTAGGTAGTTGTATTTTCGCAAAGTCTTTCTCACGAGACCTCCACTGGTGTCAACTCGATTTCCTTCTCGAAAGTTAAAACTAAAGTGTTTACGTACCTTCGTCGGTTTCTGTAACTTCCACGGACTGAACGAGACTTCAAATTTTTATCGAAGTTACTCTTAGAGATTACATACATGTTCATATCAATTTATCGTTAATTATGTATTATGTGATAGATAACTATTTTCGTAAGTTGAAAATTTTAATTCTATATTAAATATATGTCATTTTAGGTGGAAAAAATCCCATGTCAAGACACTCAAAACTGTTTACGTATGTCAGTACATTGATTCTGAGTCGGGTTTATATGTTATCAGAGTAGTTCAGGGTGGGGGGTCTAAAGTTACCCGGGAAACATCAATTAAGGAGTCGGGGACTGTTGATGACTAAACTAAAAGTAGATACGAAAACGAGAAGATCTTACGGTATTTTCACAGTATACATAATACATCGGAAAAATCAGACCAACAAAAAGTAAATTGTCATCTTGTGACAAAGTGAATTATGACGTGAACTTTAAGTAGGGACAACACAGTCATTACACAAGTAAAAATAACGATTTATAAGACAAGATGGGCCTACATAGTTTCAAACAAATAGGTGAAGGAACTTCCGCTTATAAATCTAACAAAGGTCGAAAACCGTAATATGTATTTCGAAGGACACACGTCCAAAAGTTCACTTATATCTTAAATAAAGTGAACCCAGTCAAATTCGACACCCTACTGACTTAACATATCATTCACGGACAAAGTGAAATATTCTTTGACGGTGTACAAAAAGGTTTCACCCACATGTAAAACATAAAGGTGGTTTTCTTACTCTAAAGGATCAGAGGTGAGGAACTGTCATGAATTATAATCGATGAAAATTTTTTGAATTAGTAATATAATCCGCAACTCACCATAAAGTAGTACCAAAATTAAACGGAAACATTACTGATTATTACAACTCGTAGAAAAGGGTAAAAATAAAAGGGATACATATATATATATATATACAAGAAATTACCTTATAGACAAGTAGAAAATGGATGAACTATCATTCAACAAACTATCTTTTTTACCATAAAACAAAATAAAAATTAATAATGACAATGAAGACTAATCCACTCATAAGTTGACAATCAGACTGATCGATTTAATAGAGGGGAGTCGTGGTCGGAAATCGGTGGTCTTTCTGTAACTCGATTATCACATCTATCTCAGTACAAAAGAGTTTCGGTCTGTCGTCTTTTGATATATACCTTGTAAAAAAAGACCTACCGAAACCTTTATTTTTTATTGACGAAGATAAGAGAGACCTCCGTTGACGAGGGTGGGGTACTTACCACAGTAATTTGGTTCAAGGGGAACATCCTCTTCTTTGTTGATATCTACCGAGAAAATTCTCCTACTGAACAAAGAGGATCTCGATATTCCGTGGTCTCCTAATATCTTAAGACCAAAAATTTTATCGGGATGCTAAAAGAACCCCGTTGATAACTAATAAACACTGAACTTCAGAATTTAGTTCTTTCCGTTGTACGAAGTCTACAGTGAAATTTTTCATTTTTTAAACTACGTAGATATTCTAGACTGTATCGGGAAAATCTACCTTCTATGTTTATCTTCGTTGTCGTCGTGGACTTACTTCTTGTTTTAGTTGTTCTGGAACTTGATAAAAAAAACAGAACCACCTTGTATGAACATCGTCGGAAGGAAATCCTAAAAAGAGTCGATGGTCACAAAAGAAAGAACTCTAGATGGAAGAAAGAATGCAGTAAAGAGTAGACGGTCTCTGTATTCTAGAGTCGTTGATACAAACATCATAGATTAGGGTGGGTGAAGGAACCGGTTTAGTGACACTAGTCTATCAATGGATTAAGTTAGGCCCGGTTGGTCTATACGTCATACCTATGACTGAACCTGTACAGTCAGACCCCCTGTACCGTAAAGAACGGTTACTTGAACCTCAAGCTCCTCGGGTAAAATGTTTTTGTTTATTTTTACTCCGACTAAGAACGTTTCAAGTTCTAATTTCTGTCTGTTCTCCGTGAGCAATCTAAGGACTACCAGGTCCAGAGTTAAAGACGAGGAAGGGATTCTTGGAGATGTGAACTTTTGGGACTTCGTGAAGCTATACGAAGACAACTCAAGAGAGAATCTAACTTCGAACTAAACTGAAGATTCCGACGTCGGTTCTCGCAGAGTAGACTCCTTCGTCACCCACTAAAACCGATTCTTTGGTAAGACAGACTGGACCCTAGGACACTTCTTAAGACTCAATGTTCACCGTGTTTACGTCCCGAGTTATTACGGTCTACTTACTGACCTCAACTCTCCCTTGTCTATAAAACTTCCATACAGAATCACTTCTATACCTTAACGAAGAAATAAAGTTTGAGGTCAGTCCAAGGATCTTAGAATCGAAACCTTACCTGGAATCCCCAATATGGCCATTAAAACAAGGTGGAATGTGTATCTCTCGTCCTCCAGAAAGAACTTTGACCGTCTGTCGGTAGAGAGATTAATATAATTTAGTAAACCAAGTTACGTTCCAGATGTGTATGGATCTTTCTATGTACGACAAAATACAAGATTTTAAGTGTAAAGAGAGGAGTGGGTCTTGGAGAAGATTTATAAAATTCTGACAATAATAAAAATCATGAGAGAACTCTAAGGACAATAAATAAAGATTCCGGTAACCATCTATTACTTCTTTGAAAACGGTCGTCCGTAAGGTTAAACCTAAATCTTTGTGACTAGTTTAAATGAAAAAGAAGAAGCGACATACAACTACTGACTACGAGTGTTACCGAATCGAGTGTAGAAAACGTAAGACACGTGAGTATCTTTTGAGACACACGAACCCGGTGTAGTAAAAACTGTCACACTTTTTCTGAACTGAGTGTGTCTGAGGTAAATATAGTTTTCTCAGAGTGAGAAACCTCTGAGTGTGTCTAATTACGACTCTTCCTTTTATTCCTCCGTGGTTATTACCACGGACTTGTATTCTCTACGAGTTGGACAAACCACTTGACTGACTCACTCAATAATGACTAGTTCCGTTTTGAGAAGGTACATCTCTTTTAAACAAATTGGGGAAGGGGGTTTGACCTTTCTTTCGTCGGAACTTCGACCACTAATCTAAAGAGAAGGAAGTCTTGTTGTCGATTATATCTCGGACATTCTTATCGGGGTCAAACATCGATCAAAGTTTCACAGTATCTGGTCGACCCTAACCTACGAGAGTCTTGAGGTCTCCACAACCCGACACAGTCTGACTACTTAATACATTTTGGACAAAAGAGACTCATAATAATTAGTAGGAGTTCGTTTACTTCTGCACGATTAATTAAACACCACCAAAAATGGACGTTTACGGTTTCCTTGATTTGGTTTAATTTAGAAGATAAGGGAAATTCTGGTCGTGGGACAATTTGTGGACTACTGAGTAGGTTAAGTTAAACTTTCTACACCAAGAAACCTTTGAATCAAACGGACGTCAAAGTTTAAGGATTTCCTAGAAAGAACTTTCACATCGGGTTTCAAAGTACGTATTACCGAACCTTTTACTCACCTACCTTAATTCACACTAAATGTCTCCTAGGTCGTATGGAGACTGAGACACAATCTATTAAATGGACACAACAGAGTATCCATCCATAATAGTAAACTCAACACGTTTACTGCTTTGTCTGAGTCTCTGAAATATATTTAAAGGATCCAGTATGTTGAATTATCGTAAATCGATTTGGTGTTTACGATCAGACTGGGACATCCGGGATGAAAAAGATAGCGTGGTACGAAGAAGGTTCCTCTTTTAGGTGACATGGATACATGTCACGTAACGTGTGAAACTTGATATAAACTTCTTAATCCCAAAGGATAAAAGAAAGGAGATAACGTCTTTTCAGAATCTCTTTTCTCAACATCCCATAAGATTACTAAAGGTATCCTTGTCGTAGCACACACCATGGGGAGGAAAGAGTGAGAGTCGAGACACACATGAGACTACAAAAACTTGGTCCGGTAAAGGAAAACCATTGTTGATTTTATAATAACGAACTCCTTCTATATGGAAAGTAGGTACCGGTACTCAAACGGTTTACTCGGTACAAATTACACGGAGACTTTATTCACCAGAGACTTGTAGGGTCGTCCTGAGACCCCTCTGATTCTTTTTCATAGTCTGAGAATCGACTAGGATCTACCAAGCGTACCCTAACGTGACCCGTGGAATGTAGGAACAGATCAAGCCAAAGTACCAAAAGAAGGGGTCATGATGGATTCACTGATTTTTACTTTAATTTCCAATTAAAAACCGATACAACTAACGATAATGGTCGCAAAAAAAGGAACCGTTGATTGAACGTACGGGTGTCACCATTTCTTACCACCGATCACGAGGTATCTAACGAAACCACAATTTACCTTAGGAAATTATATAGAGGACTGTCGGTCAAGGTAGTTCCTACCTAAACGAACTAACGGTAATTGAGGTCTCGACAAGTGAGGTCTCTTCCTAGGTCCTTCGTTCCAGGACCGGTTTCACAGAACCCAGTAAAACCCCCCTGACCGTGAAGGAGAGGAAGTACGTACTACCCACCAGTAGACAGGAGAAAGTTCCTGAGTTTCCGTGATCCTGACGACAATCTCATCCTTGAGGTACCTTATGAAATGACTACTGTCTCTAATACATTTGACTACACGTGAAACGACGAAAAACCCTACTGGACTTTTAATAGAAGTGAGAATAAAATAAGAAGGGTTTAATATCTTTAGGACCCCGAAAGTTATTTCTAAAGTCTGATCCCGTAGAGAAGAAAAGTGACAAAATTCGTTGTCTACAGGGATAAAACAGTCTCTCGACCACTCTATATGTTCTCGTACATGAGGACTCAGAGGCAGACAGTGATTGACACAGTGTGTACCGTTCAGTGTAAGAGAGACCCGGTGTAAAAAAAAGAGTGGACACTTTACCCCACTAATACAGACGCAATCTTCCGACAAGACTTAATTCTAATTTACACCTACTTTAATCGTGTTTCAGACCGTATGTCTCCTACGAGTTTTTACAAACAAAAGAAAAACGATTTACTTATGGTAAAGACAAATAAAGATTTTCAGGGATCTTGGGAGGGAATAGTAGGGAAATGTGGTGTGTGGGTGTGTGGGTGTGTGGGTGTGTGGGTATGTGGTGAAGAAAAGGTCCGTTTGTAAAGTTATAACACACCATCACGAACGTTTAACATCAGTCGTAATAATTCAATTTTAAAAGAAGTGTAAAGAAGGGAGAGTGACAGGAAGAGGTGTTAACTCTTACTCTCTTTACCTTTAATCTTAACATAACGTATAGCGAACTAGAACCGAGAATTAATCTTGGAGGAACGTACGTGTTTATGTGTACGTGTGAGGGGTGGAGGTGGACGATACGGAACACGAAGAGGAGGAAGGAAAAGTCCACAGGAGTGACGTATATAAAAAGTAACAACCTACACAAAAACGGTCTTAGTCTTTATCACTCACACAGGAGAGACCTTACCATGTCATATCACAACCGATTACCATAGCTTCGGAATACCTCTTACACTTTTTACAGGAGGATAGAGTACCCGATCGACTTACCCTTTCACCCTCTCACCCACCAACATTCTCACTGTTCACCCTTTTTATAATGACGAAAGAGGTCCTCCTTTCTTCTCTCTATCAATGGTTACCCATTCAGAAGTAAAAGGATGTCTGACCTAACTCACACAGTTGATAGAGTCTTTCTTTTACTTTCGTTTAGGAAGACGTAGGGTACCGAGAAACATCCCTGTTATGATTGAACGAAGTGAAAAACCATCCGAAAAAGGTCTCCGAATAGAGGAACGACTTTATTAGAGAGGACCTCGGTAAAGGGTTAAAGTTCTGAAACAAGACTGACAAAAATACTCGATAAGAAAGTAGTCAAGATGGAAGGGGACCTCACTTTTATAGACAATTACGGTCGGTCTAAGAAACACACTCACTCCACGAGTGGACTCTCGTACCCACATCGTCTGTTAGAGGTTCTGACGGGATCACTGGGGACGGAACACTATAAGTGTGGGAGTATATCAAAAGAGGAGATCAGACGACGCCACCTCGACACCGTGGTTGTCTTATACCGTCTTCACTACCACACAGAGAAGACTCGAATCCAATATCTTCTCCGGAATCGAAGGTAAAACCGGTACGAATAAGGGAGAACCTAACGAAAGAGACGTCCCTTCGGTCGACGATACAAGACTCGAAGAGGTCTTCGGGAGACCTCTACGGTCACACCACTCCTTGACTCCGGAGGTTGACTGTCGGTATACTGATTTCGAAGAAATGTAAAATAGAAGGTCAGGGTCAGTTCGGAAGTCTACTGACGTCGAGGTCAGTTACCAAAGTGTCGTCAGAGTACTCTCTGGGACTCGGTCTCAGTGGGTCCATTCTTTGACACCCGTTTATGTAAACAACAAACTTCTAAGTCAACTTTTGACTCTTCCTACACTCTAGAATGTAACAGACATTCGATTTAGTCGGAGATCGTCAAAATACCTGTGATCATCTTCAGTACCCTGACGACTCAGTCTCAGTTTTCTGAACGTAACAAGTGTCGTGTCGACAGTCGGACTCTAGTATAGACGTGACCTAGGAGGACGGGGGATTCAGGATACCCCGAGAACGTCCCTACCCGTACCTATGGACGAGGTTTGTGTCATCCAAACTGAGTATCGACTCTTTGGCATCGTATCCTCTGGAACTAGAAAATATTAACTTTCACTTCAGCGAGTCAGTACAGGTTGAGAAACGCTGGGCATTCTCCCGAAGTTTTTTCGATGAGTTTGAAATGGAACCTCCCTCTGTAATAAAAATAATATGACCAACCTTTTGTCAAGACCGGAGAAGAGGTCTCCCTACGACAAAGGTAGAAAGTCACAACACATGATATGTCTATGGCCTTCTATTAGACTTGGTTTTTGACAGTCACGGGAACGAGTATTCCTTGTGCCACCTAGGTTACCTCTGAACAGATGGTCGTCTGTACCCCAAAACCTCATTCAAAGACACGTCGTCATCTATCGGTTACGCGCCCTATGGATACAGACACAGAAGTGGACAGTCTCGGTAACCTGACTACCGTTTACACCATCTCGATAAAAATAAATAAACAAACCGATCAACGTCGGACACCGTAGATCAACGGACTGGTTCTTACCTTGGGTTGGGGGGGACGTGACCCTGGTGTCTCAAAACACGGGGGATGATCTGGTGGTCGCTTCAGGGTTCAACATAAATACCTGTCTCTTATGTACACTCCAGAAACCTAAATCATTATCCACTTCTATGTTCCTTCAGGAGACTAAAACCTCCCACTACTTATCTTTCTCCCCCTTTTTCTCTACAATCCTTCCCCGTTTATCTATCTTGACTTATAATCTATACGGATCGAAGAAGACCGTAAGAACGGACCTCTTAGGGTCCCTGCCCCCTCGGACCATCCGACGGCAGGTAACCCAACGTGTCTCAGCTTGTGCTGACTTCGCTGAAGCGTCGTCGTCGTCGTCGTCGTCGTCAAAGGAGACCTTTACTTACAAAATGAGCTCTTATCAATCTAAACATTTTCCTCTATTAAGTAATGAATCATAGAACAAGACAAATTTTCTTCAGAAAAGTAATAGTGATCACTTGACTAAAAAACCCCTTAACACCCCAAGAACCATCACCAATGAAAAGTGCGATAAAGGGGGTCCCTTCATTATCCTCCCCGTCAACTAAAACTTCGATAGATATCTCTCGATTTAAATCTCTTAAGAGAGACTTTCGATGTACTTTCTTCTATGGATTTTCTAAGAAAAACAAATAAACAAAATAAGACACTTTTACTCCCTAGTTTATTTTCCATAGAACCCGAAAGACGATAACCCGTTATAGCAGAGAAGAGGAATACTTTAGTCAACTCCCTTGAGTCTTAACTCTTACTAAAATCCTTTACCGTTGGGTGAGGTCATAAGAACGGACCTCTTAAGGTACCTCCCTCCTCGGAACATCCGATGTCAGGTACCCCAGCGTTTCTCAGCCTGTACTGACTCGCTCAAGTGAAAGTGAAAGTGAAATTAAACTTTACTCTAAACCGGAATACAAAGTAAGTCAAAATTCTTATGGTTCAAAATCTTTATAATTCAATACAAGAAGTACCTCAATAAAAATCTTTCATATCATGGCATCGGTTTTTACTCTGACTCAAAGGGAACCGAGCATTTTCTCCTGGACTCTACGAATTCTCTATTTTAATGAGATCCGAGGGGGACCGACCCTAGGTAACAGACCTGTTCCGAGTCTCTGCGAAAGAATCTAGAGGTCATACATGTAGAATCGACCAATAGGTCTACAAGTCGTCTTTGAGAGATATTTCCTTGAGTCCCGTTCAATATTGGAACGAATATATCGATCTTGCTAAATTCTCGTATCCAATTTACGGTCGAGAAATTAAGTCAAACAGAATCAAAGAAATTTAGAATTTACTCTTGACACTACGATTAGAGAATACTACAACATTTCAAATTGATACAATTTCCCATGCCTGAAATCGTAACACGAAATAAACATTATTTACGAATTATTTAATTTCAATTAATAATTAGCTTTCTATGATCTTTACAAGGAGGTACCCAACATAATACAGTATAGTTTACGTCATTCAGGACAACCTACTATAGACCGAGACAGAATAAGATAAACTAATATAATGTCCGGTTAAGTATGAAGAATACACAAGTCTCCAGAACAAATATATCACCATTAATACACGAAGGAAAGGGACCGTGTACCGTTTAAGAGAGTTATTTGTGACCGAGAACTAGAACAGTGGAACTATGCTCTTTTTATTATTTAGGGTGGGTTACTGGTTTGAATCGTTTCGGACCGATAAGAGTTTCCTACAACTAAAATTAAAAAAAAGAATTTGTCCTTCCAACAAACACCTTTTAAAACGATCTCTGACCTTATTATCCAAGTTGGACAAAACACAGATTTTGGGTACTTCAACCATATTCTCCTCCGGTCCCGACACGCAAGACGTCCATACTCATCCTTACACCACGGGTCTTAGTAACGGAAAACACCCCGAGGATCACCAAGTCCGTCGTCCATAGTGGTGTGTGTCACAAGGATCCTGAACAGTGTCAGACCTCTTTTAGAACGTGGAGACCGTCGTTCTCGTCCGCAAAGTATAGGGTTCCCGGAGTGTCACAAAACCCCTTCTCTGACTTCTTAACCGTTTACGACAGTCAAGGGGCCAGTGTGAGGAACCACGGGTGAGGACACAAACGGAAGGAACACCAAGACGACTTTCCTGGACGTTAAGAAACGAATCTCAGTAACGACCGGTACCCTCAGGAGAGTCGGGTTTAGTCCCTGTCCAACCTCCATACCACCTCAATCGGGACCCCTGTCTCTGAACTTCTGATTTCGGTTCGAGGGAACGAGGAATCCACCCTTTTGAGGTTCCACAGAGGATATGACGGAAGGTCTTAAGGGGTCACACCGACTCGGGGTACACGGGTTCCACCCCGGTACTACCACCGAATTATGAGAGAAATAGACGAAGGAAGAGAGAAGAGAGTGAAAAGAGGAGGGAACTGTCGCGAAGAATCCTAGTAGAAGGTTTGTGTGAGTGTAAGAGTAGAGTCTTGGACGAAACCTCTTCTTGTCGGATTTTGTTTCCTGGGTGAGTGTAACGCAGTGAAGGAGGTAGTCGTCAGTCTTACACAGGACACACACGAGTAAGGGGTCTTGTGGGGAAGAGAGGTAGAGTATCCTTCCTCTCCTTCTTGAACTACAACCCTGAACTACAACATTAGTAGGTGAGACGTCCACTAAAGTTTAAAAAGTAGAGTAAATATAGAGTAAAATCACGATACAGTATCAAGGTAAAATGTCTACTCCTTTAGCTCTGGTCTCCTAATTCATAGAACTGACTCCATGATCTCGAAGATTACCTCCTCGATCTGGACCTAGGGTCCAAAAGACTAAGACAAGATATTAGAAGAATAAAGGTGTGATAAAGACTTCCACACTTGTCTAGTAACCTCCTTATTACATGTGGAGACTAAGACACAATCTTAAAGATTTTTGTATTTAGTGTAATATAGTACAATTTCCAAAGTACATTGATTTATCTTAAGGTTGAGGTAGAGTACCGGATGGATCTGTCAGAAGGTACCGGACTGAAGAGAAACAAAGAGACTAAAGTGGAGAGTGGAAAGTGAGAGAGGGGTTAGGACAAGACAAGTTTGGTAGGGACACAACCACATACAAACTTGGTATGTGGTTCAAGTAGTGTGGACACCAGAGACGGGAAAGACAAAGGAGTCGGACTTACGAGAAGTCTAGAGACGTCCCGATGGAGGAGTCGGAAGATCAGAGATCTTCACTGAAGGAATCTCTTCAGGACTGATAGATTCGATTTCACGGGCGAGGGGAAGAAGACGGGTCGAGGTACGTAAGAGAAAGGTCAAAAGGAAAAAGTGAGACAAGTCATGTGAATAAAGGAAGAACGAACAAAGGATTGAGACGATCGGACATCCGACTAGTTCCCGTCTCTAGAGATCAAACCAAGTAATGACAAAAAGGTCCCGGATCTTGTCACGGACCGCGTGTCAAAAACAGTTTACTTATGTATTTATTTAATCCTCCGGTATTTATTCTTTACAAGATTCGTACATATACTTTCCTGGAATTTCGTATAAAACACATATTGATTCTAAATAAATGAACCGAGAAACATTAGTCGTCTTAATTATATTGAACTTTCGTTTACGTAGAATGACTGTAAAACCTTGGACACACGTTCGTAATTATGGTTAGTTAAATTCACACACAAAGTGTCGTACGGTAAGTCTACTCTTTACGACCTTTCCCTCTTCCACCTGTCGAAGAATCGAAGAAAAAAAGACCGTGTAAATTGTAGTAAGGTCATTTGACCCGAGACCCAAATTAATTTTTAACAAACTCCACCCCTCTTTTCCATACCTCTATCAGAATTGTCAGAAAATGTAAAATCTGAATTTAAATCTTTGTTGTTTTCTAAAACACCAATTTCCGGAGATTACAATTCAGGAACCTTTAGATCCAAAAAAAAACCGAAAGGATAGAGAAAATAAAACTATAAACATAAAAACTAGTTACTCACAAAATCCCCTTCACTCTCTATCTTTTTACTATACGGATACGAATATTAAAACAAAACTATAAGAAACGAAAAAAAACTAATACGTCAAATAGACATAAGTAATCTGTCAAACTTTTCATTTCTTTACATTTTATTCTTTCATTTATAATATAATAGGTATTCAGATAGGGAATTGTTTACTGATGGTTGTAAAACTACATAAAGTAAGGTCCCTAAAGACCCTAACACTTATAGATCCCGAAGGACCAATCGAGTTTACTATTTCTTAGACGAACGTTACGTCCTCCGGCCCCAAACTGGGGACCCAACCCTTCTAGGGGACCTCTTTCCGTACCGTTAGGTGAGGTCATAAGAACGGACCTCATAAGGTACCTGTCTCCTCGACGTACCCGATATCAGGTACCCCCAACGTCTCAGCCTGTGTTCACTCACTAAAGTCAGTGAGTAAAAGTACACATCATGTCAAGAAGTTGAGATTCTATGATAGATAATACTTCATGTTATAACTAACAATGATATAATGAAAATTTCCATTTCTATGTAAAGAAAAAAATTATTTTTTACCGTTAATACATGATAAAAGAAGAGTGTTTCAACCTCTGATTGAGAGGAAGAGTAAGACTCAGATTTCAATCAAGGTTTAAATAAAACCGGTTGGTATCGACATGCCTAGCAGGGATAATGTACGACGAAGGGTAGTACACACGTAGTTTAGCACTGGGGTACTGTAAGAAATAGACACCAGAATACAGTCTCATATAAAATTTTATTACTCTAAATAGACGTAAAGAATACACCAATTTGAGTGTTAAAAAAAGGAATAATTTAATGTGCAGTGTTTAAAGAGAACTTTAAGTCGGTCTTCGAAAATGAGTACTTAAAAAACCACAGGTTTATTATCAGAAAGTATTACGTACTTAGTCAGTGTCGTTTGAGAGGGTCGAAATTTCTAACGTACTATATAAATCTCTCTGGTCCGTGGTAAGGGTATACGTAACGTTCTTTACTGTTTATACAGTGTTGAATTAGATAAACCGTCAAATATTCAAGAAAAACTATATTTCATAATTTACGTAGGAGTAAAATTTTTTAGTTCGACACTTTTTTATATACGTGGTATCTTAGTTTATATATACCCTATACACACTGTTACACTTACAGAAATAAAGTCGTGTCTCATAAAGTTGAGACGACGTGTAATCTGAGTGTACCTATAATTTTTATTTAGATCCAGTTTTAGTTTGGTAGTCTGGAATGTCTCTCCGATTTCCTCATCATAAATAAAATTTTTAGGTGTTTTTATGTTACGAAGAGTCTTTGAGGTCACCCATCGATCTTAACTTCTGGAGACAAAATCGTCGACTATATAGTCCCAATGAGAATCCTATCCTTGGCAGAAACAAACCGTTTTATGGGAGTATTCGTCGGACCCTATCCTCCGTCCTGAGTCTCTCCTGATAACAGATCTTGAAGTCGATGTTTTCTCTATTAATTCACCAACGGACTTTTGTACTATTCTACATCACGAGAATTTCATCCTCTACACTACTCCTTATCCTCCCACTCCTTGGTACACGGGTAGTCACACTTCGACCGACTAGATTATCCGTTTACTAGTCACCGCCAAGGTACACCACCACCACCCCCGTCGACTTTTATTACATTTGTTATCATTATTACAAGTAAAACTTTACCAATTGTATAATAATTTACTTGAAGAGGTAGAAAGAAGGATTATGACCTAAGACAATATGAGACCTCACAAGACACACAGAAACAAAAAGAACAACCTTTGACTCCTTCTTTCCTCGACTCTATTTCTGGAATTGAGACTCAACCACGTCCTACTTTGTCCTCCTAGGACCTTAACTCCACTGACTTATATAGTGGGAAGTCTTTTGGAATCTTTCCTAAAACAAAAAAGTATCCCGTATTTTAATCACCAAACTTGGTTAAATCAAGTTATGTATTTGGGTCCTTAGAAGTACACGGTACTGTAAGTTGTCTTTGTTTGTACGGGAACAGACGTACGTAAGTACAAAATTTTAGTCAACCCTAGTATGACGTATGGGTTAAAACACGGGGCTAAAGAAGTGAATTATATTACGGTATTTTAAAAGGGTATAGTAATTAATAAGACTCTCTCGAACTTAAAATTAATTATCGGGAATATTAGTGTGAGACTAAATAAACTTGAAATAACATACGCTACAACACATCCTATTATACTCCTGAGTCTTAGACGTCGGTCTACGAGACGGAAGAGAGAGGGTCGACACAACGAAACCGTCCGTAAGGGTGTGGGGTCGGAGACACGACTGTGTTATAAAGGGAAATGTTTTCCTAAACCTCAAAGTTACCGATTTTTAACATTAACAAACTTAAATACAAAGAAACTATTAATCACGTAAATTTGAGGTACAGTTGACCATAATCGTAAAATGGTTAAATAAGAAGGGTTTAGTTTTAAAATCCTACCTTTACAAAATTAAATAAACTTCCCGATCACAGGTCAACGAGACAACTGTTTCTTTTCAACATTTAATAACATCTCTTTCGTTTAGACGACGTCTCCTCACTACGACCGAGTGGACGTACTAGTTTATTTAATATAAGGATGGAACTCCCTCCATATATTAAATATATTTCTTTAATATGAAACTCTAGTTCATAAGGTCTCAATGAATGGTCCACCTTAGTTTGGGTAGACTTACAAAGGTCTCCTTTTAAATCGGTTCTTAGTCCATCTCTTTCTCAGTACTCTTCTTTTCGTCTTTTGGTCACTCGACGGTCAACGGTCCTCCAAGTATAATCCTAGAATAATCCCTCACTAAATCTTATTGACTCGTACTAACCGAAGTATTATCACTATTCGCTTCGTGTCCTCCACGATCCATGGGTTGGACGGTCTGTTAGACCGGTTCAAGTGACCCGACACGTACCTTTGTCACCTTTCGTCGAATATGAGTCAGGATTACCCGTGAAGAAGTCACCTAGTAAAGTAATTGTTCTAACCGCATTGTTAATATTAACTACATAAAACCCCACCCTCCCCCTCCTCAAATAACTCTTCTCTTGCAATACAAGGAACGAAAGTGAGAAATTTCTTTTTAGTTCTACTATAAAAGACTCACGAAGGTTTCGAGGAAAAACTGTTCCAAACGTGTAAGGACATAATCCGGTGAGGTCTGATAGACACGGGTGTAGTCCGGTGTCTTATAAGGGTACGGGGGGAAACTGGAGGGATCGATTTTCAGTAGATAAGTAAAAATGGTACAGACATCTCTGTGGGACTACTTTTTCCCGGTATAAATCAGACACTCGGATCCTTACTTTTTTCTACTCTCTCCTCCTCTCCTTAAGTGACGATTTAAACTCCACTCTCCCTCATTTCCTCTTCCCGTTAGATTCCTACCCTTTAAATACTCTACAATCTTCGTTTTAGGAGGGAAGGAGCCAACCGATCCGTCGACCCGACACTCAATTTCCTCCTTCTCTACCACTTACCTGAAGGTCAAGTTTTCCCTCCCGACTCCCGTTGCACCTTTCGAAAAATTTCTCTTCCACCTACCAGAGTCTCTCGGGACCTATGGTGAACTGAGACAATTTCTATGAACCTCTTATATCTAATACGAATTTTTATCGTTTCGACATGTCCAGTCCGAAACCGAGTCCCCTCTCCATTCTCTTCCCGTAACCATCTCTAGTTGTCGGAACCTTTGTTTACGGAAGGTCCGACAGTTTTCCATACTAGTCTCTTATTCTTTATTTCTCGAAGGTTCCTACCCTGACTTTCGTTTCTGAACTTCCCCTTCCCCCTACCCAATCGTTTCGGTGGAGTGGGTCTTCCTTCAGACCTCTACTAACGTCAACATGTGATAACCTTAAATCGTTTTTATTAAATAAAAATAAGACCTTAGGAAGTCTGGGTGTCCTTTCTGGAGTGAAGTGGAAGGAAGGACATATATGTGACGGTGAAGAGAAGAACGTTTTATAGGGTTTCTCCCAACGTCAGTAATGTGTAATAGGAGGTTATACAGTCGTGCTTGGAGGGTTCTTGTCTTGATGAAGGACACGTCGGTATAACGGGATAACGACGTGGACTCTTTTTTGAAAATTAAGTTATCGTAATAATTCTCAGGTTCACGTTCGAAGAGATCAACAGGGATTTTATGGACAACATTGACCCGGGACACGGGTCAGTCCATGGTGAGTTCCAAGTACGTGTCGCAAAACATCAATTACAGAAAAATCAGAAAATCGGACTTAGTTGAGAAGATAACCTAAAGACCCACCACTAAAATATCAGACAGTAAGGACGATGTAAATAAAAAACGACCGTAAAAAGATACCTCTCCTAAACAAAGAGAGGAGAGAGAGTTGTAACAAACTTATAGTACTCCTGAATGTATAAAAGGTACACAAAATTAAGTAATGGTAGTAACACCCAAAAAAAAAAAAAAAACTACTAGTTTACAATGGTCACCAACAGGGGAACCCGGTCGAACACCCAAGTAGTCAAAAATTCATACACGAACGAAAAACCATGTTCCACAAGGTCCTAGTAGAACACAAAAAGGATAAAGTCTGGACCTTAGTCGGTAAAGAGGATCCAGAACCATTGAAAATGGTCTCTTATCACGTTCTTAGTTCGTGATTAACAGGGAGTAACGATAACTTTAAGTAAAGAAGATGCCGGAAAACTCGTATGTCAATCCTGTAAAAAAACAACTTTGGAAAAATTTAAGTTTCAGTATATCTGGAAATGATCACATAAAAGATTAAAAGAGATAGGACATTTTGTGTTTTACCAAAGTCTTAATATTGTGGTAAGGTGATAGTCCTTATCAGGATGATTCATTTTAAGTTCAGAAGTGACGTAAAAAAACAGAAATCCCGTTTAGGTCCTATTACCCGAGAACGTCCCCCGAGTCTATTTGAAGTAACGTCCGAGATCTAACATGACCCAAACATCCGTCTTACCTTAAACCCTCCTGTAGGTCGAAAGAATCTATCCATTTACTTAGACATTAATTAAAACATTTAATAGACTTTAACCAAGTAGTTTTTATATATGTCTATATAAATTATAAGACTAGTTCACAATGTGGAGAGGTCATTTCATACGTATAACTAAATTTTATAATGAACAGATGAACATGAAGAATAGAATTTCTAATGAAACCACAATTATGTCTCTGTGGTCCAAAATAAGAACGTAGGAAATAAAAGTTGAAAAGATATGGACGATAAATTGTATAAAATAAATCACTACGTATAGATACGGAACTACCACCAACACCAAAATGTCTACATATATATGAATAGGGGTCTGAGTAACTCAACATATATACTTCATACATATCGAAACGTGTACAGTTAGCATGGAATTATTTCACCGAGTTTTACAGAGGACATTCATTGTATATACGTAGACACGGTTCAGTACAGACTGAGCAACACTGAGGGACCCGACATCACACGGTCCCAGGCGACAGGTACTCTATTTACAAAAAATTCAGACAGAAGAAATTAGAAATGGGAAATTACCGAATTAAACGAAGGTAAATTAATTAATGATTATGTAAAACCGAATTTAGATAATATACTGAAAAGTTAAACAGGGTGACCGAGATACTAAATAACACCGACAAAGAGAAACAAATGAAAAAGGAAAGGAAACACACACACACATAACAACAACATTACAGACAACATTACGGATAAAAACTAAAGACAATCAGTAATAATTATTTTTAACATCTGTATCAAACTCGGAAAATTATTACAATATATAGACGTTTCTTATTAATGAAAACAAAGACCATTCGTCAATTTTACCCCTGTTTAGTGGAATTATATCAGTCCCTTATTCAGTAGGTTTTAATTCCAAACTAGAGTACCCACAATAAGGTAATAACCAAATGGAAATCAAGTTCCCATATATGGAACTCTTGGAGTTTATTTTCAGACTTAAAATAACCCTAAGGGAAAAATTATCTGGAACTCGAGGTTAAAAAAACGTAGGAATCGAGGTACTTTACTGAGTCGTGATGTCATCGGAGAATTTATGTCGAAACTTTAATTGTTCTAAACTCTCAATTCAACTAGACATCGTCGATAAATAAAAAAACATCTGATTAATAGGTTAAGGTCTCTACCTCACTCTTCGTCATAAAAGGAGATACATTCATCAAATAATATAAAAACCCACGGGTTATACTCTCACGATAGTATCGAAATCCGAGAAAGGTAGAATACACTGTCACAAGTAGTAGAACTTCAATCTTAAAGCCGTATACTCGAATTTCAGGTAGTTAATTTCCCAGTGTTTGAAACATATATACATACATACACTTCATAACAACTAAATGTCACAACACAATCAAAGACCATATGTCGTTTCAGACAGATAATAGATATACAGACACGAATCAGTAAGTCAGTATAGGCTGAGAAACGCTGGGGTACCTGACATCGGGCGGTCCGAAGAGACAGGTACCCTAAGAGGTCCGTTCTTACGACCGTACCCAACGGTACGGGAGAAGGTCCCCTAGAAGGGTTGGGTCCCTAACTTGGGTCCCGAGGGCGTAACGTCCATCTAAGAAATGGTAGACTCGTTGGTCCCTTCGGGGTAGATGTACAGATGGATAGAGATAAAATATATAAGATAAGGAAATATCAAATAACATTCTATAATTTATATCAAGGAACACGACATGTCATCCTGGAACAAATAAAATATATATCATCGAACACAGACGATTGGGGTTTGAGGATTAAATAGGGAAGGGGAGGGAGACGGGAACCCATTGGTACAAAAAAAATTACAGACACTCAGGCAAAGACAAAACGTTTATTCAAGTAAACATAGTACAAAATCTAAGGAGTATCGTCACTACACTAGTCACTTTTAGCATAAACAGAAAAAGACAGACTAAAGTGAATTATTATTCTCTACTATTAGAGATCCAGATATGTACAATGACGTGTACCATGATAAAGTAAGAAAAAATACCTAGCCATCATAAGGTAACACGCACATGTGTGTGGGTGTGGGTGGGTGTGTGGGCGTATGGGTGTGGGTGTGGAAATGGGTAAGTAGACAACTCCATGTAAATCCAACGAACGTACAGAACCGATAATATTAATTACGACGAGACTTACACCCCTACGTACATAGAAAAGTTTAATCTCAAAAGAGTCCTATATACGGGTCTTCACCCTAACTACTAGTATACTATTGAGATTAAAAATTTCCTTGGAGGTTTGACAAAAGGTCTCCCCGACTTGGGTAGTTGACATATCCTCCTAAGAGAAAAGAGGTATAAGAAAGGTCGTAAAGAATAAACATCTGAAAAATTGCTACCGTCAAGACTGACCACACCTCCACTACGGAGTAACATCAAAACTAAACATAGAGACATTATGAATCTCTACAACTCATAAGTACACGGTAATAACCAGTAGACGTACAGAAGAAACCTCTTTCATCCCTAGACGGAAATTTTTAAAAAACAATAACTAAACATACTCGACAAACATATAAAACCTTGAATTTAGGAACGGTCAACTTAACAAACGTTTATAAAAGAGGGTCAGACATCCAACAGAAAAGTAAAACAAAAACCAAAGGAAACGACACGTTTTCGAATGTGTAAATTAATCCAGGATAAATAAATGTAAATGAAAACAAAGAAACCGGAGTCCTATGACTAGATTTTTATAATGATACTAAATACAGTCTCCTACAAAACGGACACAAGAGAAGATCCTCAAAATACCACAGTACAGAATATAAATCCAGAAATTCGGTAAAACTCAAATCATAACACATATAACACTCCCTCACACGACGACGACGACGACGACGATTCAACGAAGTCAGAACAGACTGAGACACGCTGGGGTATCGACCGTCGGGTCGTCCGAGGCGGTAGGGACCCTAAGAGGTCCGTTCTTATGACCTTACCCAACGGTAACGAGATCGTAGTAACTAAATGGAGGTCGACAGGTCGAAAGGGTTGTGGTGAACCACTGCACTTCACTTCACCTCCAACGAGTCAGTACAGGCTGAGAAACGTTGAGGTGCCTGACATGTCAGACACCTTAAGAGGGCCGGTCTTATGACCTCAACCATCGGAAAGGGAAAAGGTCTCCTAGAAGGGTTTGGTCCCTAGATTAGGTCCAGAGGACATAACGTCCGTCTAAGAACAACTTCTCTGACAGAAAAGAGGTAACATATAAGAATGGAGGAAACGGTTTGTAATTAACTGATATCCACACACCCAAATAAAGATCCGAGAAACAAGACAAGATAACTAAACAAAAACACGGTCATGGTGTGACAAAACTAATAACATTCGAAACATCAGATTTCAGACCCTCCTAATACGGAGGTCGAAACAAGAAAAAGGGAGCTTTAACGAAACCGTTAAAACCTGGAAAATACCAAAGTATAGTTAAAATCCTAATAAACACTTTTTACAGTACCCACGAAACCACCGACAACAACAACAAATCAGTGATTCAGTACAGACCGAGAAACACTGGGGTACCTTACATTAAGCGGTCCAAGGAGATAAGTACCCTAAAGGGTTCGTTCTTATGACCTCACCCAACGGTAAAACAAGAGGTCCCCTAGAAGGACTGGGTCCCTAACTTGGACGTAAAGGACGAACAGTCCGTCTAAGAAATGGTGACTTGGTGGACCCTTCGGGACCCATGAAACCTCTAGTGTAATTTAGACTTCTAACGAAACCCATCATACCAGTAAAATAAATAAATAAATAAAAATTGAAAAATAAAATAAAAAAAATCAAAAAAAAAAATTTAAAATTTTAGAAATTAAGAATGTACATAAGGGTTTACTAATTAAGAATGAATAATAAGAAGGTTGGGTTCTCGTACCATATAGAAAGGTAAAGAAAATTAGTAGAATTTAAAGGAAGTAATCACAAAATATAAAGAGTCATACAGAAAGTTGAGAAATCAAGTCAAGTCAGCGAGTCAGCACAGGCTGAGAAACGCTGGGGCACTTAACGTCGTGAGGTCCGGAGGGACAGGTAGTGGTGGAGGGTCAGTCCAAATAAGGATTCCAGAAAAAAAAAAAAAACTTTCACTAAAATTTTCCTTAAAAAAGAAAAACGAAAGACTGTATAGTAACAATGATATTTCTTCGTGTCTTCTATAGACATGTAACTAGAATATAGAAGGATGGAACGACTTAAGTAAATTGTCAAGATTATCAAAAAGACCACCTCAGGAATCCCAAAAGATATAAATCATAGTACAGTAGACGTATATTACTGTGTACATAGAGAAGGGAAGGTTAAGTTTGTGGAAAGTAGAGAACAGACTAACGACACCGATCTTAAAAGTCATGATACAACTTATCTTCATCACTCCACCCGTAGGAGTAGAACAAGCTCTAAAATCACCCTTCCGAAAGTCGAAAAGTGTCAAGTCATAATACAACCGACACCCAAACAGTATCAAAAATAAGACAACTCTGTACAAGGGAGACATGGGTGAAACTATTCTCAAAAATAGTAATTACCTACAACTTAAAATGGTTTACTAAAAAGACATAGATAACTCTATTAGCACACTAAACAGAAAAGAACTACAACACATAGTGTATCTAACTAATACACGTATCACTTGGAAGGAACAGTGGGATCCTACTTAGGTTGAACTAGCACCATATACTAGAAAAAATACATAAAATACATAGAAAAAATACTGTAAATTATAAAACAATTACTAAACAATTATAAAACAACATAAAAACGTAGATGTCAATAGTTTCTATAATCGGACATTAAAAGGAAAAACCATAACAGACAGACGAAAACCATAGTCCTACTACCCTTGAAGTATCTTACTAACTCTCATAAGGGAGGAGAAGTTCAGAAAACTTTCTCAAATTCTTTCTATCCATATTCAAGAAACACACAAACCATCTTAAAGGAGTCACTTGGTTAGACTGTACCTGAAATCAACGTCCCTCAAACAAATAAAAAAAAATGTCTCACATAAAATGAAGATGACTAACTGGAAAACTTTAATAAAGAAGAACTAAGTCAAAACCACCCGACATACAAGATTTTTGAACAGGTAAAGAAGATCTAAAAGGGTAAACAACCGTATACTAACAAGTATCATAAGAAAATACCAAAAACATAAAAACACCATAAAAAACAATAAAGAAGAGAAAGTAAAGAATAAAACACATAAACCTAGGAGACAAAAGAAGAACCACTCGGACCGGTCTCCAAACGACTAAAACAAATGCGAAAGTTTCTTGGTCGAGGACCAAAATAACTAATTTTTTTAAAAAAAATTTCATGGTGTCTGAAAATTAACCTAGGACCTCTGTGTTCTCATCTCCACTATCTCCGTCTTGACCTCCAGACCGTAACCTCAGAGATTACGGTCGTCATCTCGGACTACAGTTTAGTCACGGCGGTCATCACGTTTGACACCATAGACACAGTTTGTCATCACCAACACAAATCAAAAATAAAAAAACATTCGCATCAGGAGTTCGTATGAAACTACACAATAACGACCGACATCTCGGAGGTTTAGATTAAAAGTCGGAATAACAGTTAAGGAACTTGATGTATTTAATAAGTTTGTGTAAAGAAAAGATACATCTCATCTATCCTAAACAACAAACGGTGGATCTTAGGACTGATTATTGTATTTGACATCTGTCTCTCTGTCTAAGTCTCCCACATTTATTTGTATTCCTCGAAATTACTGTGGATAATAGGAAACTCGTGGTCTCCGGTTCCTTCCCATTTGAGGAATCGTTCTACCACCAAATCCAATTAACAAAAAGTGAAGAGATACTCCAAGTACTGTAACATGTCCTCTGTCCCTAGTTCTGGTAGGGGTACCTTTTCTTTACGTTTTTTCGTTTTACCGAGAGACCCTCCGGAATGTTTATCGACACTTTTCTTCTCTTTGTTTTTCGTTTCCTCTGTTCCTTTCTATATTCGTAGACTTACGTCTCAAGGTTTCTTATCGTTCCTCTTTATTCTTTCGGAAGGAGTCGCTAGTTACGTTTCTTTATCTCCTTTTCTTGTCTTACCCTTTCTGATCTCTAGAGAAGTTCTTTTAATCTCTATGGTTCCCTTGTAAAGTACGTTTCTACCCGAATTATTTCCTGTCTTTACCATACCTGGATTGTCTTCTATAATTCTTCTCCACCGTTCTTATGTGTCTTCTTGACATGTTTTTTCTAGAAGTGCTGGACCTATTAGTACTACCACACTAGTGAGTGGATCTAGGTCTGTAGGACCTTACACTTCAGTTCATCCGGAATCTTTCATAGTGATGCTTGTTTCGATTACCTTCACTACCTTAAGGTCAACTCGACAAAGTTTAGGACTTTCTACTACGACACTTTCACGACGTGAGTTATACGGTCGTTTAAACCTTTTGGGTCGTCACCGGTGTCCTGACCTTTTCAAGTCAAAAGTATGATTAGGGTTTCTTTCCGTTACGGTTTCTTACGAGTTTGATGGAGTGTTAACGTGAGTAGAGTGTCCGATCATTTCATTACGAGTTTCAAGAGGTTCGGTCCGAAGTCGTTATGCACTTGACACTTGAAGGACTACAAGTTCGACCAAAATCTTTTCCGTCTCCTTGGTCTCTAGTTTAACGGTTGTAGACGACCTAGTACCTTTTTCGTTCTCTCAAAGTCTTTTTGTAGATAAAGACCTGATACGCTTTCGGAAACTGACACACCTAGTGTTATTTGACACCTTTTAAGACTCTCTCTACCCTTATGGTCTGGTGGTCTGGACGGAGAACTCTTTAGACATACGTCCAGTCCTTCGTTGTCAATCTTGACCTGTACCTTGTTGTCTGATCAAGGTTTATCCTTTTCCACATGCAGTTCCGACATATAATAGTGGGACGAATAAATTGAATATACGTCTCATGTAGTACTCTTTGACCTGACCTTCTTTGTGTTCGACCTTAGTTCTAACGACCCTCTTTATAGTTATTGGAGTCTATACGTCTACTGTGATGGGAATACCGTCTTTCACTTCTCCTTGATTTTTCGAAAAACTACTTTCACTTTCTCCTCTCACTTTTTCAACCGAATTTCGAGTTGTAAGTCTTTTGCTTCTAGTACCGTAGACCAGGGTAGTAAAGTACCCTTTATCTACCCCTTTGTCACAGTCTGAAATAAAAAAACCCGAGATTTTAGTGACGTCTACCACTAACGTCGGTACTTTAATTTTCTGCGAATGAGGAACCTTCTTTTCACTACTGTTTGGATCTATCGTATAAGTTCTCGTCTCTGTAATGAAACGGCTGATTCCAGGCAGATCAGTTCCGATACCAGTACCTACCTACACTCTCAACCTCCCACTTCTTCCGATTCGTGGCTTCTTAACTACGAAAACTTCACACCACAACCTCTTCTGAGAACTCTCAGGGAACCTGACGTTCCTCTACGTCGGTCAGGTAAGACTTCCTCTAGTCGGGACCCTAAAGAAACCTTCCTTACTACGATTTCGACTTCGAGGTCATGAAACCGGTGGAGTACACTTCTCGACTGAGTGACCTTTTCTGAAACTACGACCCTCCCTAACCCCCGTCCTCCTCTTCCCCTACTGGTTCCTACTCTACCGACCTACCGCAGTGACTGAGTCACCTGCACTTAGACTCACTTGAGGCCCTCAACCATTACCTGTCCCTCCGGACCGCACGACGCTAAGTACCCCAGCGGTTCTCAGCCTGTGCTGACTCGCTGACTTGACTCTGTTATACACCCCATACGCCTGTAATTTCTTCTTTACCTCATTATAATTGTAGGGTACTCGAAGTCCCTTTGACCTAAAAAGGAAAGCATCGTCTTCTCCTTCCGGTAAAGACAATCACTTAGAAACGTAGTCTCACAATGAAATCCAGGAGGTCCTTCTTCTACCTTTCTTTCTTAATCTTCACGGACTTTACATAACCCCCTTCACGGATACTTCCTACTTCCCCTCTCCTTCATCCTCATCCATTATTCTCGGAGTCTAGTACTACGTTCAGACTGTAATCAGCTTCCTTTCTTCCTTCCTTTCTCTTAACAGATTCTTCTTGGTCTGACATTACGTGAAGACCCTTTCAGGGTTGGACTACATAACCCTCGGGATTTCGTTTCTGGTGGGTAGTCTTCTTAAGACATAACCAGTTTTTACCGTCCGAAAACATTGGAGTAACATGTGTTAATAACTGATCTTTGTAGAATCCCTTTCTATTCTGACCGTACTTGGAACGTCACCTAGGACTACTACACTGTCGACCTCCCACAGTTGGATAAGGAGTGGATTCTCGTCTAAGAAAGGGCTTCCCTCTCGACTCAACACGTGAGGGTATATACACCGACGGTGTGTACTCATCGTTCAATATCCCTTCTCACAGTTTACAGAATTTACTACTTCTCCCCCTTGTGAAGTCTATATTCGTTAAATGATTAGGAAATTTTCATATATGGTTTTCTGGTAGTTTGAGACCGTAAAGTTTACATCCATTTAAGTCTTACGACATAGCTCAAACATCGTAACTTAAATCCCGTATTTCAAAAATGATATAACCCCTGATCAGTCACTACCTTTTTTCATTCCCGAGAATGTTTTGCCGAAATGGAGTATTTTTCCCAACTTTCCCTCTACAAGGTTTGAGATCCCTTCACCAGTAGGTTCTCTAAAAGAAAATAAGTAAACTACTGTAAATTGTTTACGTATATGAAGACAAGTATAAGAGAGATCGTGAACCTTAACAGTCCCAAAAATAAAAGTCAATGAGTTTACACATACGTCACTATAGAGGAATTTCAAAATTGAACGTAAAGGAACTACTTATTACTACTAATAGTAGAAAATTACCCGAATAAAAAGAAGTATATAGAAAAGACCATTTTACAGAAAGTATATAAAACAGGTAGAGAAGAACCTAACAGAATAATAAATCAACATTCTTGATAAATGTCAGATTATAAAACAGTCTATTTACAAAACACTTATTAAAGAAGATAACACACTCATCGAAAAAGTAAAAATTTTTGACAGAAAATCAATATTATTTCAGGTTGAATAGTCATAAAATACTTAGTACACAAAATGTAAGATTCTTTAGAAACACAGGTAGGGTTCCAGCGTTTCTAAAGGAGGATACAAAGAAGACCTTCATATATCAAAATTGAAAATGTCAATTCGGATTCTAGGTACAGTTCAATCAAAAATATATACAATATTTCACTCATAACTATAAATAAAAAGGGTTTACCTATAGATAATAAGGTCGGAATAAAAACTTATTTAAAAGGAAAGGAGTCACTTAACGTAACTTTACAAACATTTTTTAGTTAACTTGTATCGTCACAACCAAAAATAAGGGAAAGTAACTAGACACACAGATAAGAATATAGTTAGGATGGGTTAGGTCCAAAAACAATCAAATTTAGTCGATGGCTAAGGGAAATAAACACGAAGAGAAAATTTTAACGAATTAAAATAATAAAAATTTTTTAAATAAAATTGACATTCGATTAATGAAATGTTATACACCACCAAAAACGGTATGTAAGAGTCCTTAGTCGGTACCCACATGTACACAAGGGGTAGGATTTGTGGAGGGGGGGCGGGTTGGAGGAAGGGGTAGGGTAGGGAGTCCCAGTAGGGTCACGTGGTCGGGACCCATGGGAACGAATTAAAATCTTAGTCGAAAAGTTAAAATAATTTTTAAAGACTTTAAAAATAACCCTAACACAACTCAGTATCTAATATAACTCTAGACTATAGATTTATTATAACAGAAGTTTAGACGAAACCAACAAATAGTGAAATTAATATGTCCAGAAATTAAAGAGAGTCGTTACAAAATGTCAAAAGTTCCTTCCTGGTACGTATAAAAAGAAACAATTTAAATAAGGACTCATATATAAGATGAAAAAAACACCACAAAAATTATCTTAAAATTTTTAGGTAAATTATTGAGAAACAACGATATGAATTTTTATTAAATAAAAAATCATCATTGGAATCTACGACGTAGAATGATTGAATGATCAATGTCACCCAAAATACATCTAAGGAGTTCTAAAAGATGTATTCGTTAATACATTAGGTTTTTACCTCTGTCAAAAAAAAGGGAAATATCAGAAATAAGAATAAAAAAGGGGAACGAAATGATGACGGATCCTTAAAGTGACGTCAAAACTTACCTTCAACATTCTTGTTTATTGGGACGTATAAAAGGTTATAATTCCACTTTGACAAGTTATAAAATATGATTCAGTCAATCGACACTAAAAATATCTACAGGAACCAGGTTAACTTTTTTAAGTTTTAAGTGTTCATAAGGTTTGAACACTCTTAAATGATTAATTTTTGTTATAATAACCTACAACTTATAATATTATAAGAAAATGACGGATAAAACTTTCAGTATACCAAAAATAGGAAATAAGATAATCACACCATTTAATTGAACTAACGAAATATAAAAAAAATTCAAATAAATACACTTGGTCAAAAACTTTCAGAAATAACTTAAACAATATTATAGTGAAGACAAAATACAAAACCGAAAAACCGGCACTCTGTACCCTAGAACCCAGGAACTGCTCCCTAGTGTGGGTGTGAAACGTAACTTTCCACTTCAGAATTGGTGACCTGGTAGTCCCTTCAGGGAACTAACGAAAAACTTACAAATTTGTTGATACACAAGGACCCTGTTTGTGACAAACTCTAAGACATATGTACTTTACGTATCAAACAATCAACAAAATTCCTAAAATACATACTCCCCACGTACGCACACACGCACGATTCAACGAAGTCAGTACAGGTTGAGACACGCTGGGATACCTGACATCGGGAGGTCCGAGGAAGTAGGTACCCAAAGAGATCTGTTCTTGTGACCTCACCCAACGACACGGGAGGAGGTCCCCTAGAAGGACTAGGTCCCTAGCTTGGACACAGAGAATATAGATGGACGTAACCGTCCGTCCAAGAAATGGAGCTCACGATAGTATACTCCCTATAACCTACATTTAAAAATTACTACAGAAAAAGTCTAACACTATTATTCCTATACGATCTGAGTTCTTTACTTAAACATTCAATGAAGAAGGAGAAAGACAATACTTTCTAAAATCATCTTCACACAATAAAGGAGAAACTTACAACCTGTCTTAAATGGTCTCTTCAGTATACTCAAAAGAACCGTCCTTTCAAAATGTACTTCTTAATTTAAAGAAATAATATGACATGTTCTACAAAAACAGAGTAAAACATAGTACAACAATTCAACATAAAAAGTCACTAAAACAACTGAAGTTGATTCAACAATTTAAACGACTGTATTTCAACTATTATTAAAAAATTTTTATGAGTAAATTATTCATATCACTGATATGACTATTAGAATCAAAGAAATAAAAGTCAAACACAAGAGTAAAAGAACTAATCAGATCACTATAGAAATAGTTAAAATAACTAGAAAACCTTTTGTTGAAAACCCGAAACAGTTAAAAGAGACAACAAACGCACTAAAGATAAATCAAATAAAGACATTAATAGAAATAATAATATAACCTAAATAAAACGAGAATAAAAAGATCAAAGAACTCAACGTCGGAGTAATAAAATCCGGAATGACTAAAGATTACTTATATAAATTCAGACATTAAAAAGGAGAATGTGACGTAGTCGATGTAAAGTGTACAAATACAATATAAAAGTAATGACGTAATACCCAAAAAGAAACTAAGTACCCAATGAATACTGGGTGGAGGGTCTTATGACCTTTATTTCCGCTTTTATTTGTTTACCCTGGATTAATTTTAATTTTCGAAGACGTGTTGTTTCCTTTGATATTCGTTCCACTTTCTGTCGGAAGACTTACCCTCTTTTATTATCGTTTACTTCGTTGACTGTTTGTTGATTAGAGTTTTTATATGTTCGTTGAGAACCGTCGAGTTAAGGTCTTTTTATTTGTTGGACTAGTTTTTTACCCGGTTTCGTGATTTCTCTGTAAAGAGGTTTCTTCTGTATGTGTACCGATTGTTTGTGTACGTTTCTACGAGTTGTAGTGAGTAATAGTCTCTTTACGTTTAGTTTTGGTGTCACTCCATGGTAAAGTGTGCTCACTCTTACCGACGCTAGGTTTTTAGATGTTCGTTATTTACGACCTCTCCCACACCTCAGTTCCCTTGGGAGAATGTGACAACTACCCTTACGTTTGATTACGTCGGTGATACCTCTTGTCACACCTCTAAGGAATTTTTTGACCTTTAACTTGACGGAATACTGGGTCGTTAGGGTGACGACCTGTATGTGTGCCTCCTTTGGTCTTGACTTTCTCTGTGCACATGGGGTCACAAGTAGTGTCGTGACAAATATTATTGGTCCTGTACCTTCGTTGGATCTACAGGTAGTCGTCTACTTACCTCTTTCGACACCATGTATATGTGTTACCTCATAATGAGTCGGTAATTTTCCTTATGTAAACTTAGTCAAGATTACTCCATCTACTTTGACCTCGACTAATATGTCTCACTTCATTCGGTCTTTCTTTTTGTGGTTATGTCATGTGATTACATATATACACTTTAAATCTTTCTTCCATTGCTATTGGGACATACGCTCTGTCGTTTTCTCTGTGTCTACATATCTTGTTAGAAAACCTGAGACACCCTCTCCCTCTCCCACCCTACTAAACCCTCTTACCGTAACTTTGTACATATTATAGTACATTTTTTACTTAGTGGTCAGATCCAAGCTATGTCCCACGTCCTACGAACCCCGACCATATGACCCTACTGGGTCTCCCTACCACACCATCCCCTCCACCCTCCCCCCAAGCCCTAACCCTTGTGCACATGTGGACACCACCTAAGTACAACTACACACCGTTTTGGTTATGTTATAACACTTCATTTTTTATTAATATTGTTATTTTTTCTATTTTTTTTGGATGCACTCACTTTATGTTTTTTTAAACGTAACAGATTAAAGATGTATGAACCCGAAAAGAATCTATAAAGTGAAAATAACTAAAGATTATTTTAAGGTAACGTAAGTTCATTATATAAGATTTTTAGGTGAAATTACTTTAGACAACGTATTAGATCGTATAACAGATAGAACCACTTATATTATATATATGAACTTTTATACTTATGTTTTATGGTTTCACTAAAACATATACCTAGATTTATATTTAATCAAGTCTAACCATAACAAAAAACTAAAATATACGAAAATGACTAAAAATACCAGATAAGTAAAATCGTTAATATGTCTCTCCAAAAATTTCGAGAATAATAGTAACATCTTAATAAATAAAGAAGGAAATCAAGACAATTAAAAACGGAACATATAAATCTTTGAGATTACTTCATATATGTACAATGATTAATAATATTGAAAACTTATATAATTTATAGTTATTGGAGTCTATACGTCTACTATGGTGGGAATACCGTCTTTCACTTCTCCTTGATTTTTCGGAGAACTATTTTCACTTTCACCTCTCACTTTTTCAACCGCATTTCGAGTTGTAAGTCTTTTGCTTCTAGTACCGTAGGTCAGGGTAGTGAAGTACCCTTTATCTACCCCTTTGTCACCTTTGTCACAGTCTGAAATAAAAAAACCCGAGGTCTTAGTGACGTCTACCACTAACGTCGGTACTTTAATTTTCTGCGAATGAGGAACCTTCTTTTCAATACTGGTTGGATCTATCGTATAAGTTTTCGTCTCTGTAATGAAACGGTTGTTTTCAGGTAGATCAGTTCCGATACCAAAAAGGGCATCAGTACATACCTACACTCTCAACCTTACACTTCTTCCGACTCGCGGCTTCTTAACTACGAAAAGTTGACACCACAACCTCTTCTGAGGACTCTCAGGGAACCTGACGTTCCTCTAGGTTGGTCAGGTAAGACTTCTAGTTGGGACCCTAAAGAAACCTTCCTTACTACGATTTCGACTTTGAGGTCATGAAACCGGTGGAGTACTCTTCTCAACTTAGTAACCTTTTTTGAGACTACGACCCTCCCTAACCCCGGTCCTCCTCTTCCCCTGCTGTCTCCTACTCTACCGACCTACCGTAGTGACTGAGTCACTGCACTCAAACTCACTTGAGGCCCTCAACCACTACTTACCCCTCCGGACCGCACGACGCTAAGAACCCCAGCGTTTCTCAGCCTGTACTGACTCGTTGACTTGACTTGAGAAAATAATAATACTTTACAGGTTAAAATAACGACATTATGAAATAGAACTTTAAATAAAATAGGTCGAAAGATAACGAATAATAAATATACCGTGTTAATAAATATAAGTAAATGAAAGTGTATAAAAACAGAAAGATAAATATAGTACGAACAGAAATAAAGGAAAAAATGAGAAAAATTTTTTGACTTCATATCAACTATATGTTATAATTTATTCAATGTCCACATGTTATATCACTAAGTGTCAAAAATGTCGAATATGATGTAAATATCGATAACATTTTATAAACGACATAAGGGATACATGTGATATAGGTATATCGAATAAAATATGGATTATCAAACATGGAGAATTAGGAGGTCGGGGTAGAAAGGGAGGACCCGAGGAGTGACCATTAGTGATCCAACAAGATAGACAGTCAGACGAAGAAAATACAACATAAGTAATCAAACAACATAAAAAATCTAAAGTGTATATACACTATACAATGTCACAAACAGAAAGAGACTGAATAAAGTAAATCGTATTATTTTGAAGGTTCGGGTAGGTACAACGAAGTTTACCGTTTTAAAGTAACAATAAATACCAATTAATCATAAGATAATATATATAATATTACGAACAGAATACCTGTGATATATCGACCAAAAAGAAAAAGAAAAAATAAGTAAAACTATTCGAGACGGAATAGTCAATTTCGTAAATTATATTACTTATTATAACAACCTAATCCAGATGACAAAATAACAACCAAAAGAAAAACAGGGATATAACAACCAACATAGGGAGAAGCAAAGAAGAAAACCTAATAGACTTATAAAAATCTGTATAAAATTCGAAAGTAACCGAAATTTTTTATATGGAGGAACTCAATAAAAAATCACTAACCAGATATTCAATGTCAGGTATAAGAATTTCAATGTACTCAACTAAACTTTCAATCAGTAAGTCAACACAGACTGAGACGATGGGGTACCTGACATGGGACGGTCGGTGGAGACAGGTACCTTAGGAGGTTCGATCTTACCTAACGGTAAAGGAAGAGGTCCTACAGAAGGGTTGGGTCGTTAGTTTGGGTTCAGAGGGAGTAACGTCCGTCTAAGAAATGGTAGAGCCTTTTTACTTAACAACAACAGGTCAACGGTTCAACACAGACTGAGAAGTACTGGGGTACCTAACGTAGTGTGGTCGGAAGGGACAGGGAGTAGTAAAGGACCACAAACGGATTCAAGAACACGTAACTTAGCCACTACGGTAGGTTGGTAGATAAGGAGACAGTAGGAGAAGAGGAAGACGGAAGTAAGAAAGGGTCGTACTCCCAGAAAAGGTTACTCAACCGAGAAAAAAAAGTCCACCGGTTTCATAACCTCGAAGTCGAAGTTGTAGTCAGGAAGATTTCTAATAAGTCCAACTAAAGGAAATTCTAACTGACCAAACTAAAGGAACGACAGGTTCCCTCAGAGTCCTCAGAAGAGGTCGTGGTGTCAAGTTTTCGTAGTCAAGAAGTCACGAGACGGAAGAAATACCAGGTCGAGAGTGTAGACATGTGCTGATGACCTTTTCTGGTATCGGAACTGATATGCCTGGAAACACCCGTTTCACTACAGAAACCAAAAATTGTGTGACAGATCCAAACAGTATCGAAAGGACGGTTCTTCGTTAGCAGAAGATTAAAGTACCGACATCAGTGGTAGTCGTCACTAAAGTCTCCGGTTTCCCTCCTTTAGACAGTGACGAAGGTGGAAAAGGGGAAGATAAACGGTACTTCACTACCCTAGTCTACGATACTAGAATCAAAAAAAATTATAACTCAAAATTCGATCCAAAAGTGAGAGAAGTAAGTGAGAGTGGTTCTCGGAAAACTCAAGAAGAAGTGAAAGACAGTAATCTCACTTTAGTAGTAAGTTTAATTATAACATGGTAAACTATATTTTACGTCTTTTGAACTTGTGACAATCAGGTAAATAAGTGAACGGTGGTAAGAAATCCGAAATAACGGTATGTATTACCGTCTTTCCTCATGTAGTTCCAACATATAACAGTGGGACGAATAAATTGAAGATACGTCTCAATTTTCTACGAATGAGGAACCTTCTTTTCAATACTGGTTGGATCTATCATATAAGTTTTCGTCTCTGTAATGAAACGGCTGATTCCAGGCAGATCAGTTCCGATACCAAAAAGGTCACCAGTACATACCTACACTCTCAACCTGACACTTCTTCCGACTCGTGGTTTCTTAACTACGAAAACTTGACACCACAATCTCTTCTGAGAACTCTCAGGGAACCTGACGTTCCTCAGGTAAGACTTCTAGTCGGGACCCTAAAGAAACCTTCCTTACTACGATTTCGACTTTGAGGTCATGAAACCGGTGGAGTACACTTCTCAACTGAGTAACCTTTTCTGACTACGACTCTCCCTAACCCCCGTCCTCCTCTTCCCCTGGTGTCTCCTACTCTACCGACCTACCGTAGTGACTGAACTACCTGCACTCAGACTCACTTGAGACCCTCAACTGCTACCTGTCCCTCCGGACCGTACGACGTCAAGTACCCCAGCGTTTCTCAGCCTGTACTGACTCACTGACTTGACTTGACTTGACTCTCATGTAGTACACTTTACGACCGGACCCGTTTCGTGTTCGACCTTAGTTCTAACGGTCCTCTTTATAGTTAATGGAGTCTATGCGTCTACTATGGTGGGAATAACGTCTTTCACTTCTTCTTGATTTCTCGGAGAACTACTTTCACTTTTTCCTCTCACTCTTTCAAGCGAACTTTGAGTTGTAAGTCTTTTACTGCTAGTACCATAGATCAGGGTAGTGAAGTACAGTTTATCTACCCTTTTGTTATCTTCGCTACTGTCTAAACTAAAAGAACCCGAGGTTTTAGTGACGTCTACCACTGCCGTCGGTACTTTAATTTTCTACGAAAGAGGAATCTTCTTTTCAATACTGGTTGGATCTCTCGTATAATTTTTCGTCTCTGCAATGAAACGGTTGTTTCGAGGTAGATCAGTTTCGATACCAAAAAGATCATCAGTTCATACTTACACTCAATCTGATTTCTTTCGACTTCCGACTTCTTAACTACGAAAACTTGACACCACAACCTCTTCTGAGAACTCTCAGGGAACCTGATATTCCTCTAGGTTGGTCAGGTAGGATTTCCTTTAGTCAGGACTTATAGTAACCTTCCTGACTACAACTTTGACTTTGAAGTTATGAAACCGGTGGACTACGCTTCTTGACTGAGGAATCTTTTCTGCGACTACGAATCTTTCTAACTTCCAACCTCCTCTTCCCCTACTGTCTCCAACTCTTCCAACGTACCGTAGTGTCTGACCTACCTGTACTCAAACTCTTTCGAAACCCTCAACCACTACCTGTCCCTTCGGACCGTACGACGTCAGGTACCCCAACGTTTTTCAGTTGTCCTGAGTGGTTGACTTAACTTGGCTATCACCATCTTACATAGTCTTACATATAAAATTCGTGTTGTTTTATTATGAAAGAAAAACGAAGCTAGTATACATAAAATCTCTTTAATTATCCTTTTAACACATGGATCCGTACCGAAAGAAACGTAAATAGGTTACACCTCAAGTAATTACATGAAGTTAGACATATATATTGAGAAACGGTCTAAACCCGCTTAAAATCGATAGAGAAGTTCATACAAAAGACTGGATATTTATAAAAGAGAGTGGAAAATTTCACCCAGAAGAAAAAGACTATGAGAAAGTATGTAAGAATTGTTAAACAAATATAAAAAAGTTGGAATAAAGAGAGAGAAAAAGGTATGACCTATTAAAAACAAATAAATACAAGTGACTAGGAAAAGTAGTAGTAGAGATAAGACGTTTATACAGGTAGGTAACTATAAAATTAAAGTCCATAACATATAAAGTCATTAAAATTACGAAAGGAAATGAATTATTGTCAATATTAATGACGTAATTTCAGAAACGGAAAATTAAAATTGTAACTTAGTAGAACCACAACCGGAGACGATTAACGGAAAAGAGTATTTACATCTAGTGTGAAAGAACAAAAAAAAGGACCAAGGATGACACATCAATATCTAGTGCATAACCTTTAAACCCTTATAACACCTTTAAGACCTAAGACAATGTAAGAAGGTTTCTTATAATTACAATAAAATCATCCGAATTTAACGTGAGAAAAAGAACGTAAACATCATCCAATTTATAGTCAAGTCGAGAAGACCGGAATTGACGTTCGACGGGTGTATAACTCTCCAACTCTCCAGTGGACAAAAGAAAGACTCTATCGAGAAGTGAAAGAACACCATCACCACGGGGGCTGATACAGAAGACTAATAAAACATATCTTACAACCTTCCAAAGGACAACCTCAAAACGAGAGACACACAGTATGACACCAGACGGGAGTCATATTTCGATTTTTTTGGCGGTTTTGGACCTTTTAAGTGGGAAACAGGGAAGAAAGTTCAAACCAAGTAGAGATTTTAGAACGAAAACAAGTAAGACGACTTGGAAATTCATTAACAATGCCCACATTTCAAACCAGACAGTCAAATAAGACAGTCTTCCCCTTGAGTGACATTAATTTGATAGGACTTTCAACCGGATTTTTATATCACGATAACCATAAAATTTTAGAGTCTATATCTCTAAAAGCTTCCCTAATGAAGATTGAAAAGAAAAAAAGACCATTCCTTTACTTCTAGAAACTCCAATTTAAGTAAATAAGGAAACGAGTCAATTGTGAAAAACTGGTATGATACACGGTATCTGACATGACCCACGATCCTGTTATCTCCGTTGAAGGAGTTCGGACCGGGAACCGTCTTGACGTTGATCCTACGCATGGAAAAGCAACGAAAAAGGCGAGGAAAACCCCTCTTCCGGACCAGACACCAGCGGTTTTAATGGTGTAAAACCGTTGAGCTTGGTATATGACTCCATATTGTCGGAACTCAAGAATATTTGAAAAAGACAGTCTCAGAACCCCCAAAGTTCGGTCCATGTATCTCTTTGAAAGAGATCCGAGTCACGACTACGTCACGCGTATACTCTACATAAGGATTTGACCTTCACGTAGAAAGTGAATCGTATTATAGGAGGTCCCAGACACCAACGTATTCCGTCCTAAAGGAAAAGAAAAATTTCGGCTTATTGTGAGGTAACGTACATATTTGGTGTAAAAAAAGAAGGTACGTAGGTGACCACCTACTTTCGATGGACTTTATTCGATAAGTGTCTTCCTGTTTATCACGAACTAAGATGAATAGGGTCCACAGATTTTATCAATTTACGAATCTTTGTCTTAACTTACCACCAACGGTCCTCGACCACCCCACCCTCTTGACCCCTCCACAAAAAGTTATCCAGATTTCAAATTAATACGTTCGACTCATTTAAGATCTCTAGACGTGTTATATCATTGATATCGATTGATATGACATAACACGTGAATTAAACAATTCTCTCATCTCGAGTACAAGTCACAAAAATGGTGTTATTATTCATACTTTGTTTATTATCGTTTGTTTTTTTATAGGAAGTTTCGGATGGAATCTCTTTTGACAGATTGCGAGGGACTTCTTGTCGTCCCAACTCCCACTACGTCACTAACATTAAACGTAGTTGTTGTTTTTTAACGGACCGAAACGTGTAAATACAGAAATCGAGACCTAGAACCAATTCCTTGTTGACGGTCTGAGAGTGGGGGAATCCGAATACCTAGTGAACTTCGTCGACACCCGACGACGGAAGAAGGACACGTGAATGACGGTGCACCTAGGGGGAGTCGTCCGTTATTCATTCGGGAGGACCGACACCGTCACCAACTGAACCCACCCAAACTAAAGAAAGGTACGTCTCTGAATCCTTAATCGAGACATTCGTTCCCGACTCTGACTTCTCAAATTTGGAGAAACAACCTGGAAAAGTTAATAAGTACCTTTTAGATATACGAGACAATAGTCGAAATTCGTTTCGTTGAAACAACAAAGATAACTAGTACGTTAAATAATAGAAATAAATTTGAGAAGTCCGTTATTTATTTATTTTTCGTCAACCTCCCTTTCTTCGAAGAGTCTCTTTCATTAAAGGGTCCTTGCATCGAATTAGGAAAATTTTAATCTGAATATTTGAATTTCTATCATAGACTAATAAGATAAACTAGGGGAAATTTTTCCTGTGACCAAAACCAAAGAGACAAAATCGATTTTAGAAAGTCAAAAGTGAAGAGTAGTTTGAAAAAAAAAAAAAACTGAGTATTAATGGGACTTTTCTTTTTACATAGTTTTATGTTGTCGATCTTTATTCTTTCGAAGATAAGTCCATTGTCAAAGTAAAGGGATTGTGTCCGACTACATGTATCAAATAAATTGGAGAAATTCGGTAAAAAGATAATGGTCGTCGTAACCCTGTGATTGTGAACGGGAAACATGAAGTACCAGTTTACTTCTAATGTTCTATTGTCACTACTACGTTTATTGAAAACATATCATTAAGTGAGAAATAAGTTAATTCTAAAATTAAAAGAGATCCAGAAGACCGTTACGTCGTACACTAAAATATTTGACTCTCTTAACTTACACTATTAGAGATTTCAAGAAAAAAAAATTTAAATTTTGACAAAAATAATGTCGAAAAGTATACCTTAAGGAAAGTTCGGTCTCTGAGAGTGTTCAAAGACAACACTTCAAGGGACATAAAACCTATTTTGACAGTAACCCTCTCAGGTAAAGAGCCCGTTGGCTAGTAAAATAGTAGAAGTGCACAAGAGTAGGAGGGAGACGTCCAGAGGGAGACAGAGATCCAGGGGTTAACTAACACAAATAACCCTCTCTTGAAAAGAGAAGCGTCGCCTGAGTCAAGACAGACATACTTGTCGGAAAGGACGAGACACACTATTATCACACGGAGGGAACCTCGGTACAACTATAGGAGGAATAAGTGAAGTAGATACGAGGACCCGAGTGACAGGCACCGGTGTGACACCAGTTCAAAGAATCTAATATTCTTTGAGGAAGGAAGTGGAAACGACCCCCTTATAGAGGTCTAATAAAAACAACCAATTTTTAAGAGTCAAAGACTTAACTTAGAGAAAATAACAAAGTTCATACAGGGAAAGAAGTCTGTTTATAAATAAATGAAGGTGTGTCATTAAATGTTCTTGAAACTATCCAAAGGTATACCTGTACTTTTTCAGTTGTCCATTTAAAGATCAAGAAATGAACCCACACACATATTAATACAAGAAATGGAGATCCTTATGTGGTACTATAGTTGATTGTATAAAAATTATAGGACGTCTTTTGTAGACGAATAATAAGATCCCCATACGTACACGAAAACTTAAACTACGTAGAATTTGGTTTTAGGAGATTTTTAATCAATATTCACTATGACAATTTGGCGTTTCTCCGGTTCCGTGACAAAGTACGTCTTCGTAGTACCACATCAACTTACTAGCACTCAAAATCTCAATTTATCCAAATCCGAACGTAGAACCGAGAAAGATCGATACCGGAATCTTTTCAATAAATCGGAGAGACACTAAATTAAAGGAACAGAGATTTTAACACACTACTACTATTATTGTTATAACCAAACAGTACTACCGACTCTCTGAAATGGGTACTCACTCATTAGAGAAGATCTGTCTAAGTATCTCCTCCTCTTAATTAACGACATCTCAGTTAATGTCGACTGACTCATTTATAACTTCTTCCCCTTTTCTTTTCATTCCCTACCCCTCCACTTTCTCTTTCACTTCTTTAATAGTTCGATGTCTAATATCGTTCCTTTCCTCTTCATCTAATAATTGGGACTTGGTCGAGTACCCTTCCCTTGGAACTTCCTCTCCGTACTCTTCCTGTTCAGTTTTTTGACTCAATTTTAACTCTTTTCCCGCCCGTCTTACTCTTCCTTTTCCTTCCCTTGTTACTTTTTGTCCACTTAACTCTCTTTTCTCCTCGTTTCTTCAAGACACTGAAAAAATCCAGGTCGTCTCCCTCGACTTCCGTCTTTCACTCTATAAACAACTTAACAAAATATCAAAAAGTCCTCCTACGACACCGTCTGGGTTCCTTACATTTGCGTACTTCGTCATAACTTCTTTAGTCCTCAAATCCTACTCGAAGTCAAATCGTCTCTTTGTCGAATAAAAATCTTATAGAGTATTTTTAGGAACTGACACCTCCCCTTCTAATACTTTTATAATAAACCCGATTCCTGGATTTATTGGATATGACAAGAATCCTTCTGAACCGCTACCTGTCCCTCAACCGCTACCTGTCCCTCCGGACCGTACGACGTCAGGTACCCCAGTGTTTCTCAACCTGTACTGACTCTCTGACTTGACTTGAATAAGAATCCTTTTGGAGTTGTTGTTTGAATAAGAAAGATTCTTACCCCCTACATCCTCTACTAAATTACACTAATAAAAAAAATCATTTACATCACGCATTCAAATCGTAAGGGAGACTCTTCACACTTCCTCATAATCCCATTCCCTTACCACTCCAACTAGTAAACGTTTCACAGAAAGGTAGTACTTATTGGGTCCCAAAATTGGTCATGCTCCTTATTGGTTCTTGTAAAGTGAGTGAACTTAACACACTAAAGGGTATGTACCACCCACCGAACTCCTCTAAGAAGACGTTTCCCTCGATCTTACTGACGAATCTTAGAGACTTCCTAACCCAGAGTTTTCTAGTGCTACTGACAAGAAAACCGGATTTCACTCTAACATTTTATGAGTTGTCAACATCCGTGTATACGAAAGGGGAGTCAGTGTTTCTTTCTCACATCTATCTCATGTTTTATTCCAGTAAAATTTGAGACACACAAAATAACATAAGTCAAGTCAGCGAGTCAGTACAGGCTGAGACACTAGGGTACCTGACGTCGTGCGGTCCAGAGGGACAGGTAGTGGTTGAGAACCTCAAATGAGTTTGAGTACGGGTGACTCTGTCATTACGGTAGGTTGGTAGAGTAGGAGACACCAGGGGAAGAGGAAGACGGAAGTTAGAAAGGGTCGTATTCCCAGAAAGGTTTACTCAGTCAATCTTTCGTAGTCAAGAAGCCATGAGTCGAAAGACATATCAGGTCGAGAGTGTAGGTATGTACTGATGGCCTTTTTTGTATCGAAACTGATCTACCTGAAACACCCGTTTCATTACAGAGACGAAAAATTATACGACAGATCTAACCAGTATCGAAAAGAAGGTTTCTCGTTCACAGAAAATTAAAGTACCGACGTCAGTGGTAGACGTCACTAAATCCTCGGATTCTTTTATTCAACATGGATCTTTTTAACATGGATCTCTGTAAAAACTCTCGGATGTATTTATTTATACAGAAAGAGAACTATCGAATAAAATGGTCAAGACGGATCACAACTCAAGACCAAGTCTCCATTAAAAGGGAATCTGAAAACTTACGTAACGAGGAAAACAGTGGACCACTCATCTGACATCAGTCACTTGATGTGTAGACAGGAGATAAAAACTACCGGGTACTTGACTCTTGTCTAAAATGTAAATTTTCACATCATTCTTGGTTGGTTGGTTAGTAGAGAACCCTATCAGGATAAGAGGTCTCTTTTAAGAAAGTCACAGAACGGACTTATTGTTATCTAAATGATAACAACAAGATCCTTAGTTCGCTCCCTTCTTTTGCCACCCACAGTACTAAGTTGGTTATTGTTAAGAGAATAATAACAGAAGTCGTACTCAGGAGGATAGGACCTACAAAGGGTCGACCTCACGGAAGGATCCCTTAGACGGAGGTCAAAAGGTCATTCCACTCTTTCCGTCCGTGGTCCGACGAGTCTCTCCCTGTCCTTAATCTCCTAGATTGACGGAAATTTTGTCTAAAAGTTGGGTGGTAGAATAAAATCGAAGTGAAAGTGGACGTGAAAGTCCTGAAACATAACGGTCGAAGACTTGAAGAATCCCCCGGGCGTCTCTTTTAGCTGAACAAAAAGACGAAGGGGTGACAGTCACATCCTAAGGGAAAAGAGTCAAGAAACTTCAGTCTTTAGGGTAGACGAAGGGTCGAAGGTTTTAAACAACGACAACAGAGGAAAGGAAAAGAGAAAGAGGAAAATCGAAAATACGGAATTCTTATGTACATAATAGTAAAATCACCCCAAACTCTCCCTTGCTCTCATTTACACACAAGAGTTAGACGGTAGTGGGTCAAATTTGTTTAGAATTGTAAAACGGTATAAATGAATTCTAAAAAGAAAGAATTCTTTATTTTATAGTGTGTTAGTCGACTCTGAAGAAAAGCTGGGGAGACGTCGAGAGTAAAGAGAGGAAAAGAGAGGGTCCTATTTGTGGTAGAACTTCAGTCGAAGACAAAAAGAGAAGTAATCAACAGATGGAAATAATGTACGACCGATATAGAAGTTTACGTATGTACAGGACGAATAGAATTTGAAGTCTATTCACTACGGTATATCTCGAAATACGTGAAAAGAAAGAAATGAGTTGTAATTTATAGACTCTATGTATGTACAAGTAATCGAAAATGACGAATTCCCATGAGGTAACCTATTTATGACAGATTGATGAGACTCTATGTATGTACCATTATCTAAATTGAGATCAAATAATCGAAAATGACGAAATCCCATAAGGTAACCTATTTATGACAGTTTGATGAGAGGACGCGAAGATGATTAAATATAAAAGTAAACAATGGAATGTTCTAGAGGGTAAAAAGGTTTAGAAGAGGTTGTGAACCAGAACATTATAGAAATTTACGATTTACCATTATTGTGTCCATTATGTTGAGATAAGCAACGTGATTCACTGTATTTTAGATTGTAATCTTAAGACAGAAAAGCTCTTAGTACGTCTGATTTCGTCTTCGAACATACCCTAGACCCCTGCGGATTTAAGATAAACGGGAACAAAGTCACATGTAATCTCAGGATGTCACAGAAAACTAGTACTGACGATGACTAGTAGTGCTACGATACGAAAACGAATTTACTTGTTTGAAACTTTACACAATTAAAACCCTAAACCCATGTATTACATCCCCTTCACATTTTCATCAGAAGTCTGTCTACCACTACGACCAAGATCCTCTAGATGAGAGTAATAGAAAGTTGAAAGTCTAAGACTACGGTTCCATGAGTAATTAGTCACTCTGTACCGATCCTCTGATCGAGAATACTTCTCCGAGTGACAAACTGAACACAAAGGACCACACTCTTGTAGAGGTCTCTCTGTCACGTTAGACCAATGACACTATCGTTTCAGACATATTGGAAATAATCGCGTTAGTCGAGTGGCAACGATTCCCCCTTTATAGAAGAGAGTGTCTTAAAAGGGAAGTGAAAAGAGTAGTATCCGTCTGAGACGACCGTTCTACGTTGTGTTTCAAACTGTACCAAGTGGGTATGAAGTCGAAAAGGGAGCAATTATCTTTTCATTAGAGGTCCGGAGATCCATAAATCGATTAAACAAAAAGGTAAAAGTCTCTTCGGACTTTTTATACAAAACATAACGTACATACAAACTTTTACACGTTCTTTACCTTTATATACTTTCAACGTGTTGTCTGTTTAGAATATTCTTTTAAAATCAGTAATTCTCGTTTTATTGAAGTTTGAACGATCAATGTAGAAAGGAACACATATATTAGAAGTCATAATGTAAAGGTCATAATAAATCTACAAGAAAGAACCCAATAAAAGAAACGTAGACTTGTGTGTTAGTTGACCGAATACCGGTCGTCTTTAAGTTAAGTCCAATTACTAAAAGACGATAACCGTACGGACTACTCAAAGGAGAAACAAAGTTGACTCACTCTGGATACGTAAAATAACGATCATAGTCGCTAAATTGTAAATAAATGTGAATAAATATTTTATTATTCCTTTTCATCTTTTTACATTTATTAACGAGTTTATGACGGCAAATATGTTTACATCACTCCGACGACTTCACCTTGGTAACCGACTCTCCACTGAACTTCTTCTTTATACTTGTAAGTCAAAACCGTACCTTTATGAAATCCTAATACACACAAATAGGTAGGTAGGTAGGTAGATACGTGTATACACTCAACGAACTTTTGACTTACGTATTTACAACTCCGAAGAACCTGGAAAACGGAGAGAGTAGGAAATAAAGGAAAACTAGAAGAATTTGGCACTTAAAAGGGGAAAGGTTAGTAACCATATGGTGAGAGTAAGTAATATAAAGGTCCTGTCTTAAATAAGTATAGAGATGATAACGTTAACGGATAATGTATCTTCGGGTAAGTCAATAGGGTGTAACCAATAAGGTGGTTGAGGAACACTTGAGGTCCTTTTTAACTTCTTAAGTGTTTATTCGTACACTCCAGTAGTCTCGTATAACGTAGGGTTTCCAAACCTTGTCTTACCACTACAATCCCCAAAAAAAAAAAAAGTTTGGAACCCACGTCTCGTAGTTCGTAATCTTCGGACTTTCCCCCTTTGTAGTTCCCAGAATTCACGGATTTCATAGTGACTACCTATCGGAAAATTTAAGACATCAATATTATTATAAAGGAGGTTATGAGGTTTTTGTTTTTAACGAAAGACTCTCAATTTGTAAATTTTGTTCGTGTAACACTAACAAAAAATCTTCTCTTTCTTACGGAGAAAACAGGTCTTTTGGTCTGTCTTTTGAATGACTTTGATAATTGTATAGTTTTCTTTCAGATACAGTTTCACACTCCTATCAATTTTGTTAAAACCTTCTCTCTGTCACGGACTCTCACACTCGTGGGTGGGTTCCTAAACTATATAGACGAGATTACTAGAAGGACAACGTCTTTTTATATGTAAGACGTTAAAGTGAGACTACGATAATTCGTAGGTGGAGTATTTTGATTGAAAGGAACAAAACTCAGACACAAATGGTTGAACGAAGTAACAATGTCGAACGAAGAGACCCATCAATTATATGGACATCCTTCTCCCACGGGTCTGGTCACCCGACTTACATAACTAGAGAACTACAAAATGAAGTGACATTCATTTATCTACTGATAAGACCAAAGTCTATACTCTGAATCTCAAGTCGGTTACACTCGGGTCAAGACTTGTTACGTAAGATCTTTTAAGTGATTCCGATACGACGAGAAATTCAGGTGAAAACTTTATCCATGGACCACTATGTGTGGGAAAGTTTAGAACCATAGTCGACTCGTTCATATGGATAACTAATATTCTGAGAGTTGGGATTTCCTCTTTTTATGTCGTTCCCTTTGTTTGATAGAAACTCCAATAATATCTTCAGACCGAGAAAGAAGTGTCTGGTTCTACGAGACATATATGCCAGAGTAGTGATCTAGCGGTGACAAGTGAGAGGAGACAGAAGGACAAGGGTAAAACTAATGAAATCAATATCTCTCACAAGTACAATGTCTGAGAGAGGTAGTATAGAGGAAAGGAGAGGTGTTCGTCATCAATTACATTGGTGGTTATAGGTGTCTTCGTGAAGTCAAGTTTCCCGTTTATACAACAACAAGTGAGTGAGTCAACACAGACTGAGAAACACTGGGGGTACTTGACGTTGTGTGGTCCGAAGGAACAGGAAGTGATAAAGGACCTCAAACGAGTTTGAGTACAGACAACTCAGTTACTACGGTAGGTTGGTAGTCGGGGGAGAGGAAGACGGGAGTTAGAAAGGGTCGTAGTTCCAGTAAAGGTTACTCAACCGAGAAGTGTAATCCACCGGTTTCATAACCTCGAAGTTGAAGTCGTAGTCAGGAAGATTATTGATAAGTCCCAACCAAAGGAAATCCTAACTGACTAAACTAGAGGATCGACAGGTTCCCTGAGAGTTCTCAGAAGAAGTCGTGGTGTCAAACTTTCGTAGTTAAGAAACCGTGAGTCGGAAGAAATACCAGGTTGAGGGTGAATTGTAGTGTCTAAAAGTCGAAGGGACAACTTCTTCAACCCTGACATGCACTGAGTACCTTCGGTACTAAGTAAAAGAAAAGAAAAAAGGGGAAACGAAAGAAAAAGACAAAAGAAGAAGAAGAAGAAAAAGAAGAAAGAAACGGACATGACACGTCGAACGTCCTAAAATCAAGGAACCGGTTTATAACTTGGGTACGGGAACAGTCACTTTCGTATCAGGGTTGGTGACCCGGGGGTCTTAAGGAGACTGAGAAAAGATTCCGTCTCGTATGTCCAGGTTCATGTCTAATTTCAAGAAGTCAACTCTTTGAAGGGACCACGTCTTCCCTCCTAATCCACGTCACTCTTTACCCGTCGGATTCCGTTGTCGACGAGGGTATACCAGGAACGAAAACCCCTTTCGGTCCGTACACCCTAGTCCAGTCACTCTTTCTAAGAAAGTTCTACTTACTTATGGAGGACTAAAGAAGGATAGTACAAAGGTTGTATAATTATAGGGAAGTCTATAGAATTGTAGGTTTCGTTTCGTTTTGTTTTTTTTTTTTCTTTTCAAAGATCCTACTATTTTAATTAATGAGTCCACGTAGTCCTTTGCGTTAGAGGTTTAATATTTTGTTTAATGTACAGTTTTTAGACGATCCGTAATTTTAATCCATTAAAAATGACTGACAAATGTCACCGTTCAGAAGTATCTGGGACACAATCAAACAAAAAAACCAGAAAAACCTATTCTAGCGTGTTCACTCTTGAGGTTTGACTCACGGGGTAGTGTGCTGTGTCTACAGTCTGACCCACTACTAAGACTTTACGTACGTCACGACCGACACCCCGGTTGACGACTGGTGACTGCACCCCCGACACTAAAATGTGACTGTCAGATAAGACCGTGAGTCCAGAAGTGACCGTTTTAGAATCTTAGAACATCATTATTTCGTTTTCGAAGACACACGACCAAATATTTAGTGACTTTATCGTTTTGACATACCTCTCACCAGAATGATTACCGTGGCAAGTAAGTGTCCGATACACGACTCTGTCCGCCCACTCTGACTGACGGCGACACTCGTCCGCGGGAAGGAGTCCTCTAGTGGATTTGAATCGATAAACAAACACAGGGTTCGACAGACAGACCCTACACACTTGACGACCCGTCTCTTTTGGCGAGACTTGGATCTCAACTTCACCCCCTACCCAAGGTCTCTACCAGAACCTCCCACCTGACGGGTGGACCCTCGGTGAGAGGGGAAGGACTCTTAAAACAAGAGAACGAAGGAACGTAAGTGGTCCGTACAGGGACCGTAGCATCGAGGTATGTACTAGGTTGAAGGTGATGAGGAGAGTGAAGTCCTGTATCTCCTGTGACCTGAGTTCAACCTGTTAGTTTTAGACAGACCCCTATCCCCGTAAACTTGGATCCCTTTATTTGAGACTTTTCACAATCTACGAGTCAACACAGACTAAGAAACACTGTAGTACCTGATATCGGGCGGTCAGAGACAGGTACCTTAAAGGGTCCGTTCTTATGACCTCACCCAACGGTAAAGGAAGAGGTCCCCTATAAGGACTGGGTTCCTACTTTGGGTCCAGAGGAAGTAACTGTCCACCTAAGAAATGACAGAACTCGGTCGTCTCTTCGGGTTATTTGAGACTTCACCACCAGTTTATAATGATATAAAAGGCACCCACCTTTTTCGGACAGAAGGTTCCTTCTGTTCTTATTTCTTCGATACGTCTTCTTGACCTTCTGTTCTTTATGTCACCACCAAGAAAAATTCTAAGAGGTTAAAAGGTCAACGATCGAAGACAGAGAGTAATTCTAGACTGACTCAAAAACGAAAACCTCAGTTAGGCATATAGGAATATTATTTTAGGAGGAAACAAAATTACGAATTTTAACAATGAACATTGGGTCTCTCAGAATTTATGCGGTCTCCTTATTTACCTTTTACTGTCTGAAAGAGTCATTTATAACAAACCGATGTCATATTCTCGAAAAAACAAAATTACAATATAGAAGTTCTTTGCACCCAGGCAGAATTTTCGTTATAGGAATAAACTTTATTACACAGAGAAAAATAGATTCTTCGACAATTATTCGGTTTCCTCCTAGACTATTAGCTACTATAACGTCTTCGTTCCTTTGTCACATAATTACGTCGTATGTAGGACAGGGAGAAAAAAATACGATTATAAGAACCCACAAGTCTAAGAATCTGACATTCTTTACCGACTGGATCAAACTCTTGAGGACAGTTTTACTAACACGAACATCTTACCAACCAAAATAAAGGGACTCTGTAGAATAAACTGGACCCGGTTCAAAAGAACAACATAACAAAGGAGAAACGTTTTACTTCCGTTATTTTTACCTCTGGGGACAGAACCCCTAGACATGGATAGTATCCTCGTCCACGACGACCCTCTCTCGACTAACATAAGGACCCGGAGAAAAACCCTAGAGAATGAATCTAGGAAAAGTCACAGTAAAAGGAACTTTGATTTTGTTTTTTTATTTCTTTTGGAGTTTTAACCATAACAAATTGTTGTCGTTGTTGTTAAGAAACTGTAGACTTAGGAAACCAGGAATTTACCCACGGCGAATGGAAAATAATGAATCTTGACGGAGAATCCTATCAAACGTTAAATTTTTATGTACTTTGGTGATCTTGTTTATTATCTCTTTAATTAGAAATAAAAAAGTCTAATGTATTCGGACCAGTACTTTTTATGGAATATACCTATGATTTTACATGCATCTTGACAAAAAGAAAAAAAAAGACCCATCCCTATCAGTAATCGGTCAATACCCATTTAGAAAATTTCATCCACTAGAGAAAGAAAGACACCCTTCTGACTAGGGGTTCTTATACCTTTAAGAACCCAGACTCAGGTTGTGAGACAAGGTCTTACAATACCTCCTTTTACCACCCGAAACCTTCATCTTACTGAAAAATTTTACTTCTGACCAAAGACACGACTCACCGACATACAAGAATGTACTAAGTGAATTGGAAAGACTCGAAGTCAAAGAATCGACACCTCACAATCATTACAACGAATAGAAAGTCCTACTAAAATGTCTAATGTCTTTCCCACGTTTTGTTGGTCGGACCCAACGACTAAACACGTAACCACCCGTGAGTCCTTTACAGGGACAACAGTAACAGACGATAAAAGAACGGAAGACCTCTTCGGGGAATCCGTCGTCGACAGATCCTGGAAAAAAAAAAAAAAAATTTAACATTAAATAATATCGTTATTAACCTTTGATTATGTCACGATAAAAAATTTTCAAATAAGGAAATAAATAAATACACCGACACGGTCCAGAATCAACGATGTGCGTCTTTGAAACTAGAAGTAACGACGGATGCCCCAGAGGTCAACACCGTACGCTTGAATCAACACCGCATACCCGAGATCAAGGGACTGTTCCCTAACTTGGGTCCGGGAGACAAAACCCTCGTACCTCAGAATCGATGACCTGGTGGTATACTTCAGATACACAGTCAGAAGAGGTTTGTTAGTGACAAGGGAACGTATTGACGATCCCCTCTTCATGTACGACGAAATCAATGTCAAGAGTCTGTTGTGTTAGGAGAAATCGTTCAAAGTCGTCTTGACTTCAATACATCTCTACAATCTCCCAGGTCTCCTAGTAACCTCACGACTCTCTTGTCATAGAATCGAGTCGAACGAGAATTCTCGGTGTGACGTCTTGACCGGGTCTCTCCCCGACTACGGTGGAGGTAACGGTCTCGGACCGAATAGACGACGTCAGTCTCATGAAAACAGTGAAGGAGTGAGGTTTTGGTACAACAAAGACGGTCTGGTTTTTCGAAGGTCATGGTTGTCTTTGAGGTCTTTAAGTGGTCGTTTTGTCTGTACTGTAGGAGGTGGGAGGGACAGTACATAGACGAGTCTCCGACAGAGTGTACCCACCCAGACACACGACCCTGGATTTGACATACAGACAGGAGATTGTCGTCTCCTCCAATCCTTTGTTCAAAACGACGACAACAAACAAAGTAAAATGAAGAAACGACTCCTCCACTTTAAGAGTTACATCTCTTAATAGTTTTCTAAAACCGTCGGTGTTCGTTGTCTACAGGTGGTATTACAAAATCCACTCAATCTCCGTAGAATAAGGATAGAGTAGCTCGACAGTCCTGTACTTCCGTTAGGAGTATTAGTTTCACTGTCGGTGACAGTAGTTCTAAAGATCCCAGAAAAAAGTAGTACAACGGCGGGTCCAATGTTTAAATTTTATATTGAATGCAAAGTGTACAAAACATTAAATACTTCAAGAAAAGTGTAATAACGTGAAAAAAAGAGTGTTTTGGGACCTTCCACCATCAATAATCAATGTAAATGTACACTTATTTAACTATAACGACTTTCACATAAAACGGTTTCGACTATTAATAATCTAGATTCCCACGTTGTCTTCAAAATAGGTTTAACCAACAAAGATTGAGTTAAGTGTTTAACAATACTTTTACCTAAAAATTTTTATATAAGAATGAATAAACCGACGAACCCCAGAAGCAACGTCGTGAGTCCTAGAAGTTAGAATCAACGCCTACACCCTAGATCAAGGGACTGGTCCCGAACGTGAGTCCAGGGGACACAAACCTCGTGTCTCAGAATCGGTGACCTGGTGGTCCCATCAGGACTTGTGTCTAAAAACTTAGACGATCTACACCCAAGTCTAGGGTCGAGACGACAAATGTTCAAACAGTGAATTGGAGGAACTCGAGTTCCAAAGAGTAGACAATACGTTCTTACTACCGTCATAGATGGAACATTCCAATAAGACTACTAATTTTTCTATGGGTATTTGTTTCGTCGATCATCTCACAGTGTCATCCGTCACTCACTTAACGTACACTATAGCAAAGACAGCAACCCTATTAGTAAATACAATATGGAAGTGGTAGAGTTCTCTTGACACGCACGTATAGAGAGTATAGGAGTACTTACACACGAACCTTATTGACATCTCTCTCTCCCCCTTTCGAATAAATATCTCACAGGTCCGTCTGTCCAGAGATCGAGATAAATGACTGAAAATTTATTGAAATACTCGTAGTAAAAACCTTACGATTCTTCAGAAGAAAGTCACTCTTTTAAAGAAGTGAACATCCGTCTGAGTGAACCAGAACCTTTCCTGGTGGTTCACTGTGGAAATTCTACAAAGTCAAGTCAAGTCAGCGAGTCAGTACAGGCTGAGAACCGCTGGGGTACTTAGCGTCGTGTGGTCCGGAGGGACAGGTAGTGGTAGAGGACCTCAAGTGAGTCTGAGTGCAAGTAACTCAGACACTACGGTAGGTCGGTAAAGTAGGAGACAGCAGGGGAAGAGGAAGACGAGGGTTAGGGAGGGTCGTAGTCTCAGAAAAGGTTTCTCAGTAGAGAAGTGTACTCCACCGGTTTCATAACCTCAAAGTCGAAATCGTAGTAAGGAAGGTTTCTTTAGGGTCCCGACTAGAGGAAGTCTTACCTGACCGACCTAGAGGAACGTCAGGTTCCCTGAGAGTTCTCAGAAGAGGTTGTGGTGTCAAGTTTTCGTAGTTAAGAAGCCACGAGTCGGAAGAAGTGTCAGGTTGAGAGTGTAGGTATGTACTGGTGTCCTTTTTGGTAGAAATTCCATAGAAATTCCACAAATCTATGGACGTTTTAGGGTGAAATGAGACACAGAAGGGTGTTCAAATGTTTCACACGTTCCTCTGAAACTTCAAGATTACCTGGTCCCGTTTCGGGCGGATCGAGTCTCCAGGTATCTCCGACCACCCTCGAGACTCTCCGTCAGTGACACTCCCTCCCCTTCCTCATACTTACTCACTGGGGTTCAGTCGTGGTTTCGGTTCCGACACCCACGGACTTGAGGAGGTATGTCAGGAACCGACTACGAGCTTTGACGGGGTCCTACACTAGAGACAACCCTTTTTGTACGCACTTATGTCTCTCGATCCTTGTATTATTGTTAATATTGAGATCCAACCCAAACCCACCCCTGTAGACACTAATTTGGACCGTCAACCCAAATTCCTTGTCCCCTACCGTCACCTCGGTGGTCGACACCCTTAGGGGAAGTAAACTCACTACTGTATCACAGGGTCATTGTCGTCGTTGTTACCTTCGTCTACCCGTCACGAAGGTTAAGGGTCCTAAAAGATCACGAGCAAGGTTACTCGTTTCGAAAAAAAGAAGGGGTCACCGTGGAGACCTAAACCATTATTGTAAGTTGTAACCGTCGCTAGTCCCGTAAAGAAACCGAAAAATCATAGCAGCTGAAATGGGAATTTCACTCTTTTAGGTCTGACTTAGACACCTGACTCATTCGTATGAACCCTTAAGATTAGTTATGGATCTTCCCTCGCAGAAATGTATTCATATCTTTCGAATCTAACAGACGATTAGACCCAGACACCCCTAAGCTCACCGTAACATTAAACATACACTCTCTTTTTACAATACAACAGTCGGGTGAGACCATTGCAAGTTCAATGTATATATTTATTGATAATATTCACACGAATCTTTTGTTAGTTCACGATAACTTTAACTTCCATCACCAAATAGTTTTCGGTTCCTTTCCAATATCCGGTGTCACCTTCACCACTAAAAGTCGTGTGTGTCCGATTCATGGTGAACTTTAAACCTTTCACCGATTTTACGACAAAAGTCCGAGTCGTCGGTCTCCCTTCCGAGGGTCTTCCCCGTCGTAATGGACCAGGGGTGGAGACGTGAGGACCCCCTCGGGTGTCGAGTTCACTTTTCTCGTGTCTGAGACCTCTGTTAGCCTGATCTAAGGTGGATTGAAAGTCTCGGGACGAATTGGAAAGACTCAGGGTAGACGTTTTACCCTTGTTTACCTGGATGAAATACCCCGACATTACCACGACTAACTGTATTGTAGCCCTCAGATCGTGTAGCAATAGATCTCGTAAAACCCAAAACAGTAGACGAAGGAGAAAAGGCACAAGTCACCCACACCCCCTTTCGTCACCCCAGTCCCAGGTTATTCACGAAAGAAGTACGACGACCGTCTGGAGGTTTCTGAAGACAGTGATGATCCAACCGGTTTTTTAAACAAACCTAAAAAGGTATGGTAGTCACCATGAAAAACCGGTTGGGTTATAAAACTATCAAGAAGGGTTGAGGAAATTTTTCTTGTGGATGAGGAAACCTTCAAAATACTAAATTTTTATCGATCACTTTAAAACTACTAAACCTGATTAAATAACCACATAATATCCTAGTCCGATTACCCCAGAACCCGAGGTAAAGGTGGGACCGTCAAACGAAGAGTATTTTGTTTTTAGACAAAGTTCGGTGACAGACGAAAAAGACAACATCTCAGTCAACCATTCCCGTGACGCCACTGGAAGACGTCCACTATCCTAATGTGAATGGAACTTCCCCTCTGGACCCCTCCCTACTCCGACGGCTCACTCCGGTCCGAACCCCGTCCGACGACACTGACTCCCTGTTTGGGTTGGCACTGTCCGAGACGTTTGGACAGTAATTTACGGTTAGGTACTCCCTCAAAAAAAGGTCAAGGTAAAGTACTTTCTTTTTCGACTTCGAGTCTCACCACTTCACGGGACAACTTCTGTCAGACCTCGTCTTTATCTATATTTAAGTACCGAAACCTAAGTTTTTCGAATAAGTGTTCTGTTCTCGAAATCCGGTGCGGAAGGAGAAAAGGTAATTCCTTTTGAGAAAGTGACGATTTAAACAGAACCAAGAAATCTGAACGTGACTTTAATTATTTCCAGAGGAAAGGATTAACACGTTAGTTTTATTTAATACAGGTGTTTAATCTTCCGTTCCTTTAACGTACACGTAAAACCCACGGGGCTATTACAGGACGTCATTTAACAAAAGTATATTTAACGTACGAATTAATTAACGAAAGTTTTTACGGGTACATAAAGGGACGTTTATGTAGAGACGCACGTTAAGTATTTTATGTTTCTGTTTAATTTAACGGCTAGGGGTATATTTTTACAACGGAAAACACATAGGACCGATGCGAGTAAGACGGGAGAAAGGTCACTCGCGTTATTTGGGTCACTCGGAGAAGGAAAGGTTCAACGGGGACCCATAGGCTAAGTTGTCTAGACTCCAGAGAGAATTTAATGTTGGTCTTTTCCGTTATTTCGTCGCCACACACGGTGTTGACCCACGTAGCTTATAGACGACCGCAGTCCACAGAGGATTCTGGCTCAGAGGGTCAGATTTTCTGTCGAGCTCCGTCACTCGGAACCCTTTCGATCAGTAGGAGTTCTATTTTTATTTGTTTCACGGAGATTTGTAGATTTTAATTTTTTTTTTTTTGAGAGGGTTGTTTTTACTTACGTAACAAAACACAACTACCTCTATATCTTTTCCTACATTTTTAACGGAAGGTATTAGGGTGATGAGACTATATTAGTGTCTATTGGTGTAGAACAAGATTGTTTTATAATTTCCAGTTTTTTTAAATCTACCAGTATCCGGTTAAATCTACTAAACAAATCTTTTAATAAAAATCCCTACTCAAACCCAAACGTACTAAAAATAATTTCTGACATAGGAGATGAAGTTCGAGGGTGTATGTAATACGGAGTTATCGATGTCAATTACAAATTTTCACTGGGACGACACTGGAGGGACGACGTTTAGGAGGACGAGACCAAAGGTCTTTCCTTAACACGATTGTCTTTCACATTCCTTACGAAACGATCCATAATCTCAAATAAACGGTTGTTCTTAAGTTTTGGACTTTCAAAACAAAACCTTTTTATAAAGTTGTTGTCAAGAACTATGTCTTCACGAGTTGTGTCACCCTTCTCACTGATCCATTGACAAGAGACGAGTCAGTGACAATCGACTCCACTCTCATCTGGGTCGTCTCGGTACGAGTAGTCGATCGTGTCGAACGGAAATCGACTATTAAGAACGTCGACCTCGACCTCCCGAACAGAAAACTTTCGTCTTACTTTGTGTTCAGTCTTGTACGACTTTACCAGGTTAAACACCCCACGACCCAGATAAGTAAGGGCATCTCTGGTTTTAGATCCGATTTAACATTACCTTCTCAGTTTGATTCCGAACTTTAGATGAGCTCACAATAAAGGTCACTATCGGTTCTGGTTTTTACTTTCGTTTCGACTTATGGAACGTGACTACGTTAAAACGTCTAGCACACTTAACCGGAACGAGACCAAGGTCAAGGGTAAGTCCTACGTGACACCTTTTATACTGAAATTCTTCTCGGGTCAAGGAAGGAGTTTTCCGTCGTAGACTCGACAACAAACCTCAACAGTTCTGGGACGTGAAGGGGTGGTGTGGTACGGGTGCTAACTTGTCTCTTGAAAGACCGGCTGAGTCTGTCGATTCCTCCATCTCTAAAAATTGTTTTAGGACTTTTTCTACAACAAAATTTTGTTGAGACGGAACCAGGGACTTCTACATGATTTCACTCCCTTTTCCACCGACCTCCTTTTATGACTCTGGTTTAAATGCATATCACAGGTAGGGAAGAGTAAGAATGTCTTGTCTTTTTCCGTTTGTGTCACTTTTTGGTTTTGTAATGGTGGACCTATGTAATACGGTGGTATTTACAATGTCTCCTATTTTTACATAAGTAGATTCATGTACACCGTATACGGACTCGAACACCCCTGTGTCTCAGTGTGTGTGTGAACGTACAGTACTTACTTCACGACTAAGTACTTTTCGAATACTTTGACTGTTTTAAACATAAATTACAAAAGATCGGTAGAAAGTCTCAATCTGTGTTGACTTCGCTGAATCGTCGTCGTCGTCGGTAGAAAAACCTAGTAAGGAACAGACAGAATCGAACAATTCGGGATACAGGAGATAGAGGTAAAGGTTGGTAATAAAGGGTGACTCTGAACGAAAAACCAAACCACTGTCATTCGTTGGACGACTACTCGACTCAAAACTTACGTTTCACGAGAAGAAAACCTTTTTTTAGACTCATACTATAAAATGTTTATGGGACACATTTGATAGGTCGTATCTTGGTGTATTAGGGCCATATTTAGGTCACTAAAGGGTGAGTCACTACACCCAGGGAAAAGATTAGGGAGTTGGGAGTCCGGAGTATTACTATTGTACTACTTAAGAGAACCTTGTTTGTCCACTGTCAGGGGGGTGAGAGGGAAAGACCCGAACGGAGAAACTTTTATATTATCCGAGTCATTCTCTGACCTGGAAAACTAGAATACTACGTTTTAGTACCCGGAAGACCGGAAACCTCGTCATTTATGTATAGAGACTTTAGTGAAGGAGGGACTCTACATGTCCTCTATCAATGTTCCATGTAGGTAAATAGAGATTCCCTCTATTCTCTTTGACATTAACAAGAAAGAAGGAGAAGTGACATATTCAAACACGTTTTAAGAACAGGTCTGAGACATCAGTGAAATCACGACAGTACGTACACACATTTAGACTATTACGGATGAGTAATTGTTATTACGGGCGAGACAGAAGATATAACGCTACCTTCTTAGAAAACAACCGTCCTAATGAAATGAAGGGGTTTTTGGATAACGACGAAAGATTCATGTCGACACGGACACCCGAAGACCCATAAAGAAATCTTTTGTCTACATACTCACACCTTACTAATTATAATGAACGGAAGTCTACCACTATATCAAACCTTTATGTAGGGACACCAATGGCCACTGACAACCGTCTGGGAATGTAAAACCTTCCTCACTTATGTGGATCCTAAACATATCCCAGATTTCTCTTGGTCACGGAATCCTTTAACCCTAAGTCATTTGTAAATGACATACTAACTTGCAGACCATTCACTCTCCACCCAAACGGTTTTCAGAATAGAAAAATTCCATGACTCCTCGGAGAACCCTTTTCCCGTGACAACATTACGACTCCAACCAAACCACATTGGTCCGGAACTAGTAATCTCCTTTCCCTGTAGGACCCATACGAGACTTCCGACGGTGAGTTTAGACAGACAGAGAAAGACCGGGTCGGAGTCCTAAGTCAAGACGAATTACCTCTATTTCCCTACGTCCATCTTATACCGTCAATAAGGTGATTTTGGTCGTTTTTCGTCCTCTCGTCTCACAGTGACAAAAGTCCGAGTAGACTCGTCCACAGAGTACCGTCTCCTCGCTCATAGTAAAAGGGAGGTAGTGGCGTCCGGTCCCGAACCGTGGAGCTCCCGAGACTACACCTCTATCTCCACTGTCTCCAAGAACCCTTCTTACCTGACTAACCTCTCGTGTGGATCCTGGAAGGAACCCCTGAGGGTCTTTATTTCCTCTATTATTCTGTAATAAAGTACTTCTTGACACCAGGACATCATTGTTCACCTCAGTCCTCAGCTACTGTGAACTTAACAGTAACAGTGATTTTGACAACCTTTTGAGAGTCGGTCTATTCCGGCTCCACTTAAACACAAAATTTTTATTTATGACATAAATAAGGCAATGGGACTATTTGTCTTTTGAAATCACGAACTTGGGTCTAAAGGAGGACAGACAAGTCTCGTCATTATCTTTCCATTTCTAAGTCCAAAAAGAGTTAAGGTTCGGTCAACATTCACGTTGTCATGTTAGACGGACCACGGTCACTTTTTTATTATAAGACATATGAAAAAAAGAACCTGGTAATTTAAAATGACGAAAAATTGCCTCTACTTCCTTATACTATAGTCGTACGAAGAGATTCATAACGAAGGTTTGGTTCCAAAGTTCTGTCGACCAAGGACCGGATATGGAGATAAAGAAGGTAAGGAGGAGGGGAGAGGGTAGGGAACAATTTTAGAAATTGAAGAGGTGGTCTGTGGTATTCTTTGGCTCGAGGTGCGTAGACAAAATACAGTAGGGTCAACTGTCACATAAAGGTCTTAGGACCTTAAAGACGGTAACGAATTAGAACATAGGCCCTCGTCTTGGATACTTCGTTCCCGTCCTTCGTTTTAGACATTTGAGGGACCCTAGGACGGGATTTAAAATGGAAAACCTTCTCAACCCTACCACCACCACCCCGTCGACAGTCAGATAATCTGACACACGGTCCCAGGAACCCTGAAGGTCGTTATTACCTTGTCCCTAAAGAGTCCTGAGACTTCCACCGACTTTCACCCTTCGACCCATCTTGGATGTTTCTTCCACAAAACAAAACTTACTCAGGGTCGAACCCTTGTCCTACATCTTTTAGTCTTGGTCTGTTTTCACCTTTACGTCCTTCGTACCGTGTTCACATTTTAATTAACGTCCCAAAAATCAACGAGTCAACACATTCAGCCGAAAGACTCCGGGTATTTAATAACGAATCTCTCATGTCATCTCTTCCGTTTAATAATAGTCCGTCCACACACCGAGAAGTCTGTGCATTAGTTAAATTTAACTTAAAACACGTGTTATATGTCACGACAGGAAGTAGGAGGTTCTCTCCAAAAGAAGGACCCATACCTTCACTCCACATCCCGTTCTTCGTGACCAAAGTCCCGGTTCCCCTAAGTCTAAAACAGTACTAATACAGCTAAGCACCCGTTTTAGAATTAAAGAGTACCGAAACTATGTGTTCTACCCTAACTTTTGGTAGTATTATTCATAAAGACTCTTGACGGTTCTCCTAATTTACTTAAGAATACACTTTCTCCGTACACCGTCGTTTTGTCGACTAGACGGTCAGACCAGTCTAAGGTGGGTCGAGGGTAAGAGTGGTGAAAGTCTCCGGAACAAGGCGGATATGACCCTTCAGGGTTTCTTGGACCGTGTTCTGTATAGTTTACACCTGTTAACAGGGAGTGGGGAGCCTTTTCGTTTTAAATCCTGTTCTAGGATGTCTCAAATGTGTGAACCGAAAGACGAGCTCAGAGTATCTAAGACCAGTGTCTATATTCTAATTTGTTGTTGTTCTACATTTCGAGTTGAGGTTTCAACCCAGACACTATACAACTCGAGTACCCACCTCGGGTCTATGAAAGGACTGTGGTTGAGACAGGAAGGAAAAGGTGCATCTCTTCGACTTTCCTCCTGTCCTTCCTCCTATCCTTCCTTCCTTCCTTCCCTCCCTTCTATCTGACTAGAAAGACCGAGTGTCACCGAGACTTCAGAAAAGGGTACTGACAAACAACTCACTTATAAATTTGCACTTTAGTCGACGACCCGGGACACTTTCGACGGGAAACGAGGGACACACCGACAAAGGGACCTGTCAAACAACCTTCCACCCGACGGGACAGAGTGGGTGTCCGAAAGAAAGGAGGACGAATCCTGAAAGAAAGAAAGTCGTTTTGTCAGACAAAGTAATCGAAAAACCGACAGTAGAAAACGGACACGGACAGGTCGGATCGTTGAGACTCGATTTGAATCGGGTGGCGGGGTGAAGGGTCGGGGGTGTGTGACAAACAACTGTCCGACTAACCGTACTTTAATCTGAAATTATTTCAGAATTCACGTCTTATTATACTCTAGACTACAAGAGACGTACTTCCATTTACAAGGGAGAAATCGTTCTCCACAGAAAATAAAACAGGAATTCCACTCTACAGACAGAAAGAACTCTCTCAGTCCTTGTTGACCGAAATAACATTCTGAGATTTGAGTCTCTTTCGGAAGTTGAAAGAGTTCTACTCCAACATACTTCTCTTTCCAATTACGGGAAAAGGAATACACCTATGCATTGATTAAGATGTCAAACGTCTGAAACATCAGTACAGAGAACAAAAAAAAAGTGACATTTATGACTTACCTACCCAGAACCGTCCTTCTCTCTTGGTCCCACCGTCTAAGAAGACCGACGGTGATAGTCCGGAGAATTACTACCTTTTACCTAAACCCTCCTTCGCATAGTTATGTCTTTACGACTCAGACCATATCTTTGACCTCGTTCAACGGTCTCACGGGACCCAACACATGAGAACCTTGTCTCGTCGGTTCGGGACTCCCCGGAGGACTTCCTTCTCGTCTTTATCTTCGTCTGTGTGAACGTCAGCCGTCCGTGCCTCGAGAGGCCCCTCTCGACCTTCGTCGTCTCACTGGATCAAAAAGGTAAAACAAGGACCAGAAGACTATTCCCAGGACCTTAACAACAGGATTTAGGTGAAACTAACATTCACCCGTCCCCACCCCACCCCCCGTACTTCCACACACACATTCTCCTCTCTAACACAAGATATGGAGGGACCGTCGACGTGGAAAGTGCGAGGAGTAAACGGAAATCCCATGATATCCTTAGGACATCATAACATCCTCCGGGTATTGACAGATTCCGGGAGAGGTAGTCAAAGGGTACCTTCATACCGGTCATCCCTTTCCTCCTGAAACTTTCGTCTTCATGGTGGATATTTCGTGTGTCATAGAATTTCCACTTTATCTCTTACACTATTCATTCTTGGTAATCCCTTTGTAACTGTGTTTAGAGACAGAGAGAGAGTGTGTGTGTAGGTGAGAGAGTGTCTGTAAGTAGGTGTTACTGGTGTAGGATGTGCGGGAAGATCAGTTGACCTTTTACTTAAATCTTCTTAAAGTTCTGGGAATAGTCTGTTGGACTTCGTCTTACCCTGTTTTAACAATACAATTTATTAATACAACAATAGTATCATATACTTATACATGTATCATATACTTATACATGCATATAGGTGTATCATATGGACATAATCAACAACAACACAGGTCCAGATATACACAGTATGATAATACTTCCTTTTTTTTTCTAACGTATCCAGGAACGGACAAAACCCGGACCCCCGAAGAGATACTGGTCGGAGTGATCATAGAAATAATACACGAGTTGGTCACTCTAGTTGTCACCTAAGTGGTTCACAGGAAATTATCTACACCACTGTAATGAGTCAGTGTAAAAATGGACGAGTAAGTACGGTCTTTAAAGAATTATTCTGTCTTCACGACTCTCCCAATACAAAATCGAAGATAGACGTAAACACTTACAAAATTCATTCTTTCAAAGGATTCTCGTCAACGATCACCCCTCTTCCGTAACCTGTAAACTCGTCGGAAGGTAAGTTTATCGTAAAATATTGTAAAGAGTGAGTCGGAGTGAACGAGTTTAATTCCAGAAACCCCACGGAGGAGAGTAGAAAGGAACCTAAGTATCATCTTCAAGAGATCCTTAACAACACCAAGGATTTCACAGGAGTCAGGACTTTCCCTGGAAGTAACAAAAGACAAAGTGTTTTGACAACATTTTGAAGTCGGAAACGGGTAGACAATCCACAAAGAAGGAACATTATTCCCGGAAATCCTTCGGAAGTGTACTGGGAGAGATGATTTTGGTACCGTTGGTGGGGGCGGGGTGGGGGGACGGTGGTGCTGAATCTTATATCTGAGTCTCCTCTGACCGAAAGACCCTCACCCCCGTCCTAATAGAAGACTCACAAAAAAACAAAAACAAAAAATTAATCCGGATAATCTTTTCGGTTATATTATATTTTTAATAGAGTTATCAAAAAGGACGGTACTACGACCTTACCATCTGTACGAGAAAATACACTTCAAGGGGGCACAATTTAGTATCATAGTCTCCTATTACTGACTTCCGATACGACATGTTCCGAACCAGACGTTCTTCGTTTCCACACGTGCAGTGGACGTAATACACCCGGGTCTGTTATCAAGACGTGTGATTTAATGACCAGATATGTGAATGTGTGTGTTGTAAACTCTTTGTCACGTTCGGTCCTAAGAGTTCTGGATCTGGACTTAAACGTTTATAGGGAACCTATAGTAGTATACTTACTTCACTCCCTCGAGTGTCAGTAGAGTTTAACCTGAAGAAACGGAGGGTCTCAACGAAGGAATACAACGAAATAGGACCAGTCACTGTAGTCATAGATGAGTCCATTGGACATATCTTCGATGTGTTAGTGGAGACGGTAAAACAAAAAGAAGGACTGGAAGGAAATTTTGGGTTGAACTCAAAGTAGTGGGAGGAACTTCAAAAGGTCATCACATGGTTCTGAAAAAAAAAATTACGGAGACAATCACCTAAACAATTGTTCAGACAATATATACAAAGTCAAAGAAGGAGGGATTCTCAACTGGGGAGAGACAAAACGAAAAAACCACGTTTAGAATTACGGGAGAAGGGGAAATAAGACGACGGAGACTCATGAATTATGTCACAGAATATATATCATACCTGAGTGACTCACGAACACTTATAAATTGGTGAATCTGAACACTGTAAGAGAAGAGGTAAAGGGTATCCTGGGAAACTATAACCACGATAAAGAACTAGTTCCCTAGTACCTCGATAGACCACAAGGTCGTCGTCCACAATTTATTTGAATGATTTTGACAAGAGTAACAATACGACCGTCGTGAGAGTTTAACAGAAGAAACTATTAGGTCGGAGAGTTTTACCTCGATGATGAAAGGTCCTCAACTCCAACACCCCGAGGGAACACTATGGATGACGAGACATAAGTTCTAGAGGGTGAAGGAAGAGTCACGAACGGTTGGAACGTCTGGAAGGTTTCGAACGTCCTTCTTCTCTTGTCCTTCCTGTACCGAACAATGAACATCGTTGACACGGAACTAAGAGACTTGGTAGAACGTCCCAAAGGATCACACCGAAAAATCTTCGGAAGGGAATATACGGGGGGAGGGACCTATTTGACAAACGGGAGAACATCTGTGTTCCAAATTTCTTAGTATAACATCTTAGAATTTCCATAAATTTGTTCTACCGGAAGACCTAGGAGTCCTAGGACAATTTACGTGGTGAAAACTAGAGTCGAGTCGACCCTTTAGAAAAGAAAACATGTTTGAACCCTTTTTAGTTATATTTACCGACACTCTATGACTTCAATTAGGGGTGAGGACGACAAAAGAATGGGTGGTAGAGTGACAAGGATTTTCTTTTTACCAGAGACCGAAGTACTTTATAAAATGTTATGACCGATGTCACCCTTATTAATAAAAAGAGAGCCGCTTTTCATTTACTCTTAAGGACTCAATGAGTCTATTACTTCCGTTTTTGAATCAAAGACCTTCTAGATTCTCAACACACCAAACCCATTTTCCTAAGGGACCACCCATAAACACCGGGGTAGGAAGGTGGGAGGGACTCTACACTCCCTACACCCACTCTCTCAGTACCCGAAGAGAGTTTCATTACTCTGAGAGACTCGTGACTGGAGATTACGACGAGTAACTTTTATAAGGAAAAGTGTCGTACAAATGTGTCGTTGAGAAACCGACAATTTGTTTATGTCACAAATTATCCGGGTCTCACTAGACGAATGTCCCCTCGGACATTGTTAGTCTCCCTCTGGTTACGGTCTTATAATTCTTTTATTATACACCGAATCTGTTCGTTACTAGGAACTTCCCTTGTTGTCAAACATCCTCTGTTCTATTTACGGTGGACGGCGTCACTGAGGTCCCCTTCTAGGTCCCATACCAGAAGAGACCTCGTTTTCGTCAAAAGGTCATAGGACTTGTTGGTCGACTCCACCTTGCGGCCCTCTTACTCAGGTGACAAACCAAGAAACGACCTACCAATCAATAAAGAACATAGTGACCTCGACTACTTGATACGGACAACAACATCGACAATAAAGTGTGGTGGTCCGTACGAGTGTGAAACACATCGTGGACATCTAGACACGTCTTGGAGTCCTAGAGACTCTCAGTGTAAACGGTAAATGACACGTGAATGACGGACGGTCCCGTCGTCTTGGAGTCCTAGACACTCTCAGTGTGAGCGGTAAATAACACATGAATGACAGACGGTCCGGGTCGTGCGTACACGAAAAGTAACAGAAACAACAAGTCAGTGATTCAGCACAGGCTGAGAAACTCTGGGGTACCTGACGTCGTGTGGTCCGAAAGGACAGGAAGTGATAGAGGACCTCAACAGAGTTTGAATATAGGTAACTCAGACACTACAGTAGGTCAGTAGCATAGGTAACAGAGGGAGGAGAAGGGAATGGGAGTTGGAAGGGTCTTAGTCCCAGAAAAGGTTACTTAACCGACAAACGTAATCCACCGGTTTCATAACCTCGGAATCGAAGTCGTAGTCAGGAAGGTTCTTTATAAGTCCTAACTAAAGGAAATTCTAACTGATCAAACTAGAGGAACGACAGGTTCCCTGAAAGTTCTCATAAGAGGTCGTGGTGTCAAGTTTTCGTAGTTAAGAAACCACGAGTCAGAAGAAATACAGGTTAAGAGTGTAGACATGTACCGATGACCTTTTTGGTATCGAAATTAATATGCCTGGAAACAGTCGTTTCACTACAGAGACGAAAAATTATGAGATTCAAACAGCATCGCAAGGAAGATTCCTCGTTCACAGAAAAATAAAAGTGAAACGTACGTAACACAACAAATCAGAGTCACCCTCCATACATATAAATTTTATGGACAAACGATCTGTTCTTTTGTCATCAGGTGTCTCCTATTCACTGAACAGGTTTCACAGTGTCAAAAATTCATCATCTTGATTCTGAGTTTGTGACCAAGAAAGATCAGGTTTCGGTGACTTAATCTTGAGTTTTGTGACAGTAGTCTCCTTCCAGTCTCATTGACCGATTCGTGGAAGTGCATTCGTTCAGTACCACCCCTGTGTCTGTACTACCACTCCAGATTCTCACAGCAGAATTCACTAGGGGTCTTTAACATCAGAAATATTCCGCTACACCTAAAGGGACTCGGGACGGTGATGACGTCACAGACGTCTGGTCGTCCCTGAACTCTGTCATGAACACCTAAACTCTACAAATGGAATATTCGTATTAGGACTTCAAGTGTGGAGAGTGTACTCTATGACTTGCACATGATATAATGACGTAAGATTCCAACCTTTAATAAAACTCCCCGTTTTTTACTTGTATGTTTATAAGAACCTATACTGTAGAAAGACAATTAAACAAGTCAAGGACTTAAAACAAAACGACGACCCCTATTACCCACTATCCTTCTGTTAGACTTGACCAAAAGACTTAGAGCTTTTCTCTCAAACCTCGTCCTGTTCAGCTCCCCAGACCTCGGACCACCTCTACCTCTCTCGTCTAGACCTCCTCGAGACCACTACTCATCTAACACCCTGACACCACTCCTTCTCTCTTAGGAAATCTGTCATCAATACAGTGGTAGTAAATGTGAAAAAAGTCTTGACTATAGAAAGAAAACTCACACCGTCAGAATCCTAAACGGACGTGTCCTTCGTGGGTCCTAATAAACCTAATATTTTTAACCATGGAAGTTACACACGTGTCGTGAAATATCAAATCTTTCGTAAAAGAGTGAACTAAGAGTGTTAGTGTGACAACACAACATCCCTCCTCCTCAGATTAGTTCGAGTAAAGTGTCTACTCAAGTACTTCCAAAACTCTGAAAAGACGGTAGTGTATCAAGAGTAGTGAGTTGTTCACGTTCTTGGGTCTCAGAGACAATTGGAGATAGTTACCCGAGGAACCTCCGATGGAAATTCTTATGTTCTCACTTTCTGTACGGTATAACCCAGTTAGATTACCGAGTGAGGTGGTTAATAAAGGAAACTTATCCGACCTCGGTCCCTACAAAATATTTCCTCACATCGTCGACGGAGACGTTGAAGTTTTCGACTCTTACGTAGGTCTGTGGAGGTTGGAGGAAAACTGTTCGTCATTCTCTAACTCACAGGTGTTAAAAAGGTTTGGAAGGAACTTGGATAAATGTAAAGGACCGAACAAGTCGAAAAACCCTAATTGTTTAAGGTGTACAAATGGTGGACGACATACTTCTTCATGAAGGAAACCAATAATAAAATTTACTGACGAAACGTCCGAATTCACGAGGGCACGGGGGTTTCGGGGAAGGACTGGCCAATATCAGGGGTCCTACGTTACAGACGGACCGAACGTACGTGAAGTCGCCGACAACTCCACTCGAACCACCACTATCGATGTCATATCGTGTACTCCTTCGTCCATGGGTTCCCTAACGAAAATCCCACGTTTACGATGGACATACGACCGTATTTTTAACCTTAACCGAAGGAGAGGTCACGAGACTGTTGAACTTTCGTACTTCGTGTCTAGAGGTAATACTTTGAAAACGTAACACACACGGACACAGGAAGACTTTTGGAAGTGACAAGATTCCTTAAGGTGCGATCAGGTTTACTTTATTGACGTTTTAGTATGAACGTACTTACACGATAAGGTCGAACTTAGGAAAGATCGCTGACTGGAACGATTACACTCGTACAAGTATACCAATTCTAATTACTCAGTTAATAAAAATATGTTCGATAGGGAGTACATCCGACAAAAGGAACTGAACTGATACAATTAATTATTTTTCGTAAGTTAGGAGGAAGGTAAAGTCAAACACCAATTAGTTCACGTTAATAGTTATTCCAATACCACTTACAGACACACGAATCCTCGGAGATTACTTTTATCCTATATAAACCGATACTTCTCTTCATGAATTTCAAGGAGAAGTCACTCACGAAGGTCTTCCTTTATTCCGATACCTAGAACCTTCCGTCTCCGACGGTAATATTTAGATCACACGAAAATTAATTTATTTATCACTTTGTTTACACTAACTTATACTCTATTAGGTAAGTACACCTATAATGAAGTACAGTACGGAATTTAATAACGAAGGATCCCGAACCGGACCGAAAACGATCAACTTCTCACCTCACATGTTTAAATAGGAGGCATTTACGTGTTTTAGAACGTACGAAAGTCACGTTGTCTCGAGACTTTACTGTCGTAATACATTCCTTTCAGGTTTTTTTTGGGTGACTTTCAATGTCTCTTTAAATTCATCGTAAACAAATGTAGTAGTCACCAGGGGAACGAGATACCTTCCATCATTTCCCTATTTAAATGTATTTTATCAAGGGAACTACTGACCGTATATCATTCACCAACCTTACAATTAGTAGAAACAACAATAATAATAGTCACAAGGAAATTTTTTACTATAGAAAATCGTGAATTATAGACTAAACTAAAAACAGACAGTCTCTGTATCATGAACGCACTTTCCTATGTACGAACTCCTATCAAACCCAAACACCTTCTCTACCAATTTTACCCTCAAAGTTATGGGAAGCCATCAACCATCTATGGTTCGGAAATTTTTTCCCTCACACAACTTGGCTACTGAATGACCTGAACACACAAAGTCCTGTCTATTCACTTAAATCACTTACCAGTCACACGAATCAAGTCCAATTTGGTGTACCCAAAATTTTACGGTATTCGAAAACTATGGACTCTCATAAACGTTTATGACTTTACAGTAAAAGTCCTCTGTCTAAAGATGTTTCGACAAAAGAGTACGTATGTTTCATTCACTGATAACAGTGTAAAAATGAGGAGGAACAACAGAAATTTTAATGGAATTGATTCAAGTCCCTTAGTAACGGGTCCTTCACGATTCGGTACTGTACGAACACTTTTGTTCTGTTAATGAAAACTCCATGTCTACTAACGAAGATCTTAAAAAGGACGAATATGAAGTACTAGTCTTTCCCCTTCTCTCTTTTTCCTACGACTCTTCGATTTCTCCACAAACCCTTCAACTTCTGTTTGGACTACTTGAATCATTCTGGTCAAATAATAGAGAGGTTCTCCCGTACTCACGGTTTCTCCTACCTTTCGAAGGGTACTGTAGTGAACGAGTGTTTCGTAAGTGACTCCTGGAAGGGACACGGTCCCTCACACAGTTCACGACCTCGACATTGTCATTTCTCTTTCACTTCAACGAGTCAGCTCCGGTTAAGACTCTGGGGTACCTGACATCGGATGGTCCGAGGAGGGAGGTACCCTAAGAGGTCCGTTCTCATGACCTCACCCAACGGTAAAGGAAGAGGTCCCTTAGAAGGACTAGGTCCCTAGCTTGGGGCCCAGAGGGCGTAGGGACCGTCTGCGAAAAATTGGAGACTCGGTGGTCCCTTCGCGCACATTGTCATTTCATGACCTTTTTAAGGACGGTAGTCTCTCGAAAGTCAAATAACCTTAGCATATCCTATCTGTATCTTGGTTTACTCATGTAAACCATCTCGTCTCGACCCATATCGTCCGTGTCAACTGAAATGTACCCCGGTGACACCACATAACGACGGTCGAGAAGTCGAACACTTTGACTGACACATAGAGAAGGGTCGATACACAAGTCACTATAGTACAACCATCGAATTTTAGTCGGTACCACCATCATAAATGTGGTGTACTTAACCGTTTGTCATGTTCAATCCCGATAAGAGGGGTGTCTCTCGGTCAACAATTTGTAATGATCGTACAAGGACCATGAGGAACCCCACCACTCCCCTACATATTCTTAGGTGTTACATCTATTCCCCTAATAATCCGACTTAGTACATCTCGTTTATCTTTTATCGGTAGTAACCTAAAAATCCTCTCCTTAAGTTCACAAATAAACCCCTCACACCCCCGAACATATCTCTAAAAGAAAAGACTCCTCTACCCCCTTTTGTCCCGAACATAGTTTATATAAAAACTACTCATATTTGAGACATCTGTCACAAAGTTAGTAGTCGAGAATAACTCCAGTATAAGAAGTAAAATACATAGAAACACACATACGTACACACATATGCATTTAGATAGATATACATAGATAGACATTTTAGAAAGTATACCACTTATCTATTATTTACACAGAACATATTTACTTACGTGGAACCATAAGGAATTCGGAGGAGTTAATGGGATAGACTTACCCCAGTTGACAAAAGTGATTGATATATAGTTCGTGACACGGTCCGTAAGATATATTAAAATACATACGTAAAATATCTTCTTCTTTGATTCTGAACATCTCCCAATTCCCTTAACGACTTCTAGTATTATCTCGAGTTTCGTCATCTTCGTGAGAATTCTGGATGCAGACAAACTAAGACTTGGGGTACAAAAAAGGTTGACAGGGTGTAAGGGAAAGTCAGTCCTCGGTCAACAGTGTATACTTACTGATCATCTGTCATTCCTCAGACCCGCACTAGTACTCCCTTACACCTGTACTCCGTCTACCAGAGACTAAACTTTTAATGTCCGAATCACCTATAACGTAGGAGGGCTAAACTGAGGAAACCACTGTAAATGTAATCGTGGAACCGACTAGGTACCATTGGAAAAGGAACCTGAGGATTAGACTTTACGTCGAACTGTGTGAATATATCATGTCGTCTTCCGACTTTTTACTCCAAACCTAACGAAAAGGATAGGGTGGGAGTTAAGTCAATGGTTCTTTTCTAGAAAGTCTAGTTTTGTGAAATAAAGGGGTGGGCGTCTTTTCTACAGTCTGTTTTTACAAATCTCTATTAAAACCTACACCATGTGAACATGACGTAAGTTTCTGGTTTATATTATCTCCCAAATCCTAATAGATAATCAACTTTTACCTTATGATTTAAAATCATAAAGTTGTCGAACGAAGTACGTGAAATTGAAACGGGATAAAACTGGAGGCTCACTTTGATAAAAATAAGGGTAAGAAGTCTGTTCCTTTAATTGAAAATGAGGAATTTAGAACCGAATTACACTGAGTGATGAGTACACACGACGTAGGTCTTAAGAGTGTTACCCTCTTTTCTTTTATCTTTCTTTGAACGAGTCTCAACTTAAAAAGGTTCACTCCCTAATCCTGGACCTCTTCTCAAACATCAATGTAACGGTACAATATTCGTAGACATCCCAAGTTCCGGTGCACCCATTGAAGACCTTTTGATCATCAATTTCCTCGTCACTAATCTAAGGGAATATAATGGGACATAGTTATCCCAAGAACCCGAAGGGTCCACCACGACAACCATTTCTTGGGTGGACGGTTACGTTCGCTGGATTCTCTACGCTCAAACTAGGGACCCAATCCTTTTAGGGGACCTCTTCCCTTACCGTTGGGTGAGGTCATAAGAACGGACCTCTTAGGGTACCTGTTTATTCGGACCACCCGATGAAAGGTATCCCAGCGTTTCTCAACCTGTGCTACCTTTGCTGAATCGTCTTCGTCGTTATTCTCAAGAACCAACCTTTGTTAACTGATAACAACAATTTAATTCCTTTTCTCCTTGAAGATCCTTCCACCAACTCGTCGAGCACCTTAGGTCCTTCCGACCTGTTGTCCAGTCCATGATTAGTTCCCTCCGTTCTGTACCGACTCCATACCAGTACCGTCCCTCATCCCTTTAGGACAAACAGTTAACTCCCGACAGGTCACGACGACCGGGGTATCAGTCACCAGTCAATAGTACGACGACCTAACGAAGGTACGAAGACCTAGGAGATTAGACGGTATTGGTTCCATTTTTCTTGATCTGACTCGGGTATGAAAAGTGAATTTCTACACATCCTCGTACCCCACCCCCGTAGACTAACCGATACGGTAGACTAACCCATGTGAAATCGGAGGACCCTCCTCTCTCTCCCCGATAGACACAAAGAAACTGAAAGGGTCGTTCGTCACTTGAGACAGAGGATAGTTAAGACACTGAACGGGTTTATTTCCCCCCAGATCTACAACCCGTCGGGACTTACTTGGAACAAATGTATAGGATCCAAAACGTATCTTTATACGGATTTTTCCTCGGCCCTATCGGGGTAAATATACCTCGTCACAAGTTTGTCCGTACGACAATATGATTACCGGTACTCAGATTAACACTATGTAAATAAAGAGATTTAGGTGTCGGGAGGACTTGGATAATACATGTGGTTCACTTAAACAGGCCGAAACCCAAGTAGACTAAGTTCGTCCTTACGAGCGTACGTGCGACTGAAGAAAGAGTGAAACACCGAAACGTTAAGTCTTCTACATTTCACCAAAAGGGACCGAAAGTCGGAGGGATAGATAAAACTAGTACCTCCAATTATTACGACTTTTCGTGAGTCTCATATATTCCGACACCTCCTTTACTCTCGAGATACAAAATACCGACCCTGTACTGACCATTACATAGACGGTCCTTTCAACGGTAAGTCTTACGTGGTTACTTATAACCTAAGGTAGTTAAGAGTTAGTGAAGAGGACAGGGGGTAGGAGGGGAGGGGAACCGAAGAGTGAACCCTTACCTCGTAAGTCTCGGGTCTTGACTCGTATGTCCCCTGAAGAAAGAAACATCCCGAGACTGCCACAGCCCGTTACCAAATGGTGAGACCAACGTGTTACTTTAGTGGACCCTCGAAAATGTTTCGAACTATGGGTCCTCAGGGGGATTTGTTTAATTTAATCTTAAAGAACCCTCCCTGACTCAACAGACATAATAAATTTCGCGAGATCCTCTTCGGTACCATGGGGTGAGATCATGAGAACGGACCTTTTAGGGCTCCTGTCTCCTCGGACCTTCCGACGTCAGGTACCCCAACGACTCCCAGTCTGTACTGACTCACTGAAGTGAAAGCGAAAAGTGAAAGTGCGTGACCTCTTCCTTTACCGTTGGGTGAGGTCACAAGAACGGACCTCTTAAGGTCCCTGTCCCCTCGGACTACCCGACGACAGATACCCCAGTGTGTCTCAGTCTGTACTGACTTCGCTGAATCGTCGTCGTCGTCGACCAAAGCTATCCGTATCTCCTAACTCTTGGTGACATGTCACGTTTGACGATTCGGACTGTACTTGATCTGAATGAAGTCTTGTTTGTTTTCTGTCATCTTTACCTCTGTGAGTGAGTGTTAGGGAGCGAAAGAAGAGAGAGAGAGAAAAAAACCCCCCCCAGTCCCCACCCCACCCTGACTTCATCAGTAAGGACTTTCATCATCATACGTCGTATTCCCGGCATCCGAAGGTAAGATCAGAGGATCGACACACCAGGACTCGTCCAATGAACTTACGAGACCGAAACTTGAAAGAACGGGCATCATTAAAGACGGAGTGTCACTGAAACCCTTCCAATTGATTCTTTAAAGTAAAGTTAGAATCACACCATACACCGTGTATCATTCCTAACGGAATAACAACATGTCGACAATCTCAAAACTCTTGTAAAGGTATAGAAGACAAAATGATTTAAAATCCATGGTAGGAAACGGTATTCGATCAGAGACCTTAAATAGAGGGGTAAAATCTCTACTTCCGTCTTTCATACCTAATACCTTGTTATTCAACGTCCCAGCCCACCGTGCCAGACACAACCGACACTTACCACACATAACCTAAGCCGGAGTTACACAACTTTAGTGTTTTCATTGTTAGAGGGTCAAACAAGTTCGTTGAGGAACTACAACTTTCAAAGGGACAACCACGTAAAATCTCGGCTCGTCACATCATCTTTCATTAATATACGGTAAAGATCTTGTTCTCACTCTCACTTCGATTTTTCTGGTATGCAATAAAACTCGAACTTAGTCACTGAAACCTCAGTGAAACTCACATACAAACACACATGTACGTGTGCACGTATACACTCACAATACCAGATTATATTTGAATTCTTTTCTCTTCTTTTATTTTTTATCTTTTAGATTCCCGTCAACAGTTTCTCATCGATTTTCGAGTTGGAAATCTAAGCCAGTCTCTACCCACTAGACTAATTGATAAGGAACTCTTCCATGGATTAACCGAGACTGTGAACCAAAGGAGTAGACATTTAATCCTATTATTGTGAATTAAATATTGTAAAATACTTCCTAATTTAATTCGTCTTCTACAATTCATGAATCGAGTCATGTACCACGTACCAGTTGAGTGTTATTTACAATCACATTAGTCAGTGAGTCAGTTAGGTGGTTAAGTAGTCAATCAGTTTTTTGACCTTAAGACTCAGACCCGTGGACCGGTGATCGGGGACACGAAGAGATGTAAATCAAAACTCTGGAGGCACTACAGTTTAATTAGATATAGATGTCACCAAAGAGGTACAGTACCATTTTTATTTTTAAATGGAAACAATTTTTAAAAGTGAAAAGAAGAAGAATTTACAGTGAACTCTCTTCAATCTTACTTCTGTAGGAACATCCTTCCTCCTTCTAAATTCCTTAAGTCTCTAAATGATAAATTTATGTTTAGATTGGAAGTGTACCGGACTCTGGCCAGTAACCTAAAATTCTTGACAAATCAGGTGGAAAACATAGACGTCCAAAAACGTAGACACCTAAGTTGGTTGTCCGTCTAGTCTTTAAGCTACGTATCAACCAACTCAGGTGCCTACGTTTTAGACCCCTATGTCTCCCGACTGACTTAAGTGACATGAGGTCGTGAAACATAGTCCCTGAACTCGTAGGTGTCTAAAACCATGAACACCTCCGAGGACCGTAGAGGATACCTATGGCTTCCCGTTCACATCCATTTTCAAAAGGAAGTTAAACCAGAAAGTAGAGAAGTCAATTCTTCGTGTACGTTATATATACACATGTAAACACACACACATATATATACACACACACATAGATTACGTCATAAATACCTCCCTATGTTCCACTATGACTGAATGACCAGTAAAGGGACGAACAATCTAGACGACAAAACAAGAGGGACAACGTACAGGCAACCGGACACTGAGAAGGTATTTTTACAGGATTACCGACTGTTGTGAGACACCCTAGTTGAGGTTCTACATTACAGAAAACGTGGTCGAACGTACGGTCTGTCATTGTAGTCTCGATAGGACTCTCACCCTCCTTCTCTTCCGACCGTCACTTAAGACTCGACGGAGACACCTTTCCCACTCAAAGTCCCACTCGTAGTCTCAGTCCCTACGTACTTATTTCCACTCCCAGAACCTGAATCGAAGGAGACCTGGAGTATAGGATCGTAACGGTGGTCGACACCCCTGTCTGACTTTATGAAGAGATAATGGGTCTAAAGAGTAGAAATTGAGTCCTCATCATTATCACTTTCAGGACACACTCCTAATTTACTCTCCTAGGAAAATTTTACGACTGACGTCGTGATCGATATATCTTTCATAAAAAGTGAAACTGATTATAAATCATATAAATATTCCACTATTGAACAAGAAGTAGAAGACTATGTCTCAGTCTTATTTCCCCTCTCTAGATGATATATGACCGGTAGAAAATGTAAAACCTTTGAAATTCATAAAGAAGTCCATGAGGGGTCTTATGATACATTACCCTTGTTAAATCAGGGTAACACGCTTACTTGTTTAACTCTGAGTCCACTTCGTTAAACAAAACCCAGTTGTATTAATATTCGACATCCGAGATCTAAATTTGAACTATAAGGACTGGCATTACGGATACGAAAAAGATGAATTAATTCGTTGTACATAACTTTCTCTAATTTTTTTACATTGGACAGAAGAATCTACAAATGATTTAGGTTCTGTGTTGACTACTAAAACAATTAGTTGACCAACATCCTTAGTGTATCTGGGTCGTCAATTGGTTCTTTAAAAAGGAAGGGGAACTCCAATTTGTCACATCGTTCTTTACAACATCTTAGAGGGAGGGAGTCTTAAGAAATTTTTGTCCTGTCCATTAGACAGAGTCGGATAAGATAGGGACGGGAAACTACCCCTTTACCTTCTTTTTGTCGGAAAACCTTAAAAAAGGAGTCGAGACGTTATACAACGTTTTCCGTAGTCATCCGTTTTAGACCCTCATTGAATCGTATATTTTATCATAACAACTTTCCTCAGTCATCATTATTGACTGTAAACACGTTCATCAGATCTCGAAGGTCTCGGGGAAGTACATATAAAAGTGGACTTTAAGTGTAGTTAATGTCCTTCTTCCTACTTGTTCATAATGATAAAGGAAATTAAAAGTGTACTTTTTTGTTTCCGAATTTCTTGAATTGATCATAGGGCTCCCGTCATTCAGTGACTTAAGTTCCAACTTAGACAGATCGAGGTTTCGGTTTCGTGAACTAGATTCTGGAGGGATGAGTTTCACCTTGAGGTCGTGGTCGTCGGGCCCCACGAGGGGCCTCGAACAGTCCTTACGTCCTAGTAAGTAGAGTGGGGTCTGGACGACCTAGGTTTAGATGTCAAATCACTTTTGACGGTACACTAATCTTATAAGAGACTTTACTCGACTAAGAGTCCGTTATTGTGGACGGTGTAAACATCGTAATCATAATTCATATAATGATTTTCCAGAAGGGACCACCGAGTAACCATTTCTTAGGCGGACGGTTACGTCCTCTGAACCCAAGTTAGAAAACCCAGTCCTTCTAGGGAACCTCTTCCTTTATCGCTGGGTGAGGGCATAAGAACAGACTCTTTAGGGTACCTGTCTCCTCGGACCACCCGATGGTGGAATTCCGAGCGTTTTCTCAGTCTGAGTTGACTCGTTGATTTGTGACGATGGTAATATAATGACTTTCGTGTCCAACCCTATTCGTTCTTATGTCAACAACAAATCAGTGGTTCAGTACAGGACTGAGAAAGGGTGTGGTACCTAATATCGGACGGTCCGAGGAAAAGTACCCTAAAGGGTCCGTTCTTATGACCTCACCTAACGATAAAGGAAGAGGTCCCCTGAAAAGACTGGGTGCCTAACTTGGGTGTAGAGGACGGAACCGTCCACCCAAGAAATGGTGACTCGGTGGTCCCGTCGGGTTCTTATGTGATCGGAGGACGAAAATTCATTTATCCTTAACTGAACGAAAATTCGTATTTCGTTAGAACAAAAATAAAGAGGAACGACCACAGAAACTCAGTACAAAACCCCTCAGACTTTACTGATTCAGTCCCACTCCATAATCTTCACTGAGTTCGTCACCACGAATTAGTCTACCTCTCCCTCGGGGACCCGTGACCCGTATCTTGGTCAAGACCAAGGACTTTTCGTGAAGGATCCTCCCGTCGTGTCAGGTATCTCAGAAGAGGTCCAAAATTTCGTCAATAAAGACCGAGTAAACCTCTGTCTTACGTGACTCCGGTCTACGGGACTTACTCCCCTGAGAGAAGGTTGTCGGAGTCAAGTCAAGTCAGTGAGTCAGTACAGGCTAAGAAAGACTGGACTACTTGGCATCGTGTGGTCCGGAGGGACAGATAGTGGTTGAGGACCTCAAGTGGGTTTGAGTACAAGTAACTCAGCCACTATGGTAGGTTGGTAGAGTAGGAGACAGCAGGGGAAGAGGAGGACAGGAGTTGAAAGGGTCGTACTCTCAGAAAAGTCTACTCAGTCGAGAAGTGTAGTCCACCGGTTTCATAACCTCAAAGTCGAAGTTGTAATCAGGAAGGTTACTTGTGGGTCCTGACTAGAGGAAATCCTACCTGAACAACCTAGAGGAACGTCAGGTTCCCTGAGAGTTCTCAGAAGAGGTTGTGGTGTCAAGTTTTCGTAGTTAAAAAACCACGAGTCGAAAGAAATATCAGGTTGAGAGTGTAGATATGTACTGATGACCTTTTTGGTATCGAAACTGATCTACCTGGAAACAACTGTTTCACTACAGAGACGAAAAATTATTCGACAGATCCAACTAGTATTGAAAGGAAAGTTCCTCATTCGTAGAAAATTAAAGTACCGACGTTAGTGGTAGACGTCACTAAAGTCTCGGGTTCTTTTATTTCAGTCAAAGGGGAAGATAAACGGTACTTCACTACCCTGACCTACGGTACTAGAAGCAAAAGACTTACAACTCGAAATTCGGTTGTAAGAGTGAGAGGAGAAAGTGAAAGTAGTTCTCCGAGAAATCGAGGAGAAGTGAAAGACGGTATTCCCACCACAGTAGACGTATAGGCTCCAATAACTATAAAGAGGGCCGTTAGAACTAAGGTCGTACACGAAGTAGGTCGGGTCACAAAGAGTACTACATGAGACGTATATTCAATTTATTCGTCCCAATGTTATATGTCGGAACTGCATGGGGAAAAGGATAAACCTTGGTCAGACAACAAGGTACAGGTCAAGATTGACAACGAAGGACTACCCGTATGTCTAAAGAGTTCTCCGTCCAGTCCATCAGACCATAAGGGTAGAGAGAGTCTTAAAAGGTATCAAATAACACTATGTGTATCAGTTTCCGAAACCGTATCAGTTATTCCGTCTTTATCTACAAAAAAAACTTGAGAGAACGAAAAAACTACTAGGTCACCTACAACCGTTAAACTAGAGACCAAGGAGACGGAAAAGATTTTGATCGAACTTGTAGACCTTCAAGTGCCAAGTGTAAACGACTTCGGACCGAACCTCTTAAAACTCGTAATGAAATTATCGTACACTTTACTCACGTTAACACTCCATCAAACTCGTAAGAAACCGTAACGGAAAGAAAGTCTAACTTTACTTTTAACTGGAAAAGGTTGGACACCGGTGACGACTCAAAAGGTTTAAACGACCGTATAACTCACGTCGTGAAAGTGTCATAGTAGAAAATCCCAAACTTTATCGAGTTGACCTTAAGGTAGTGGAGGTGATCGAAACAAACATTACTACGAAGGATTCCGGGTGAACTGAAGTGTAAGGTCCTACAGACCGAGATCCACTCACTAGTGTAGTAGCACTAATAGACCCAGTACTTCTAGAAAAAACATGTCAGAAGACACATAAGAACGGCGGAGAATTATAGAAAACGAAGACAATCCAGGTATGGTAAAGACAGGAAACAACTCGGGTAGAAACATACATCATAAGGGAACCACAGAGATTAAAAGAACTTCTCTAGAGATCAGAAAGGGTAAGACAACAAAAGGAGATAAAGAAACGTGACTAGTGACTCCTTCTGAAAGAATAGAGAGAAACGATAAGAAACCTTGAGACGTAAGTTGACCCATATAGAAAGGAAAAGAGGAAACGAAAACCGAAGAGAAAAAAAGTATCGATAAACATTCCCGAGAAGTCTGTCGGTAAAATGAAAAAACGTAAAGAAAAAGAACCCCTACCACAACTAGGGACAGAGGATATATTACAGTACTTGGAGACAGGTATCAAGTAGTCCGTGAGACAGATAGTCTAGATCAGGGAATTTAGATAAAGAGTGAAGGTGACATATTAGTATTCCCTAAACTAAATCCAGTATGGACTTACGACATCATCAAAAGGGATGAAAGAAGTTAAATTCAGACTTAAACCGTTATTCCTCAAGTACTAGACTCGGTGTCAGTCGAGGACCAGAACAAAAACGACTGACATATCTCGAAGAGGTAGAAACCGACGTTTCTTATATTAGTTAGACTAAAGACACAACTGGTAGACCACTACAGGTACACATCTCAGAAGCGAACACAACAACCTTCTCACACGTAGTAAGTTGGGATTGTTTCAGGGTCTCTCGGTCTCGTCCGAAAGGGGTGGGTCACGACCCGGAGAAAAGAAATTTCTCGGTTGACACAAAGATTCTTTTCACACGAGAGGTCTGACACGGGGAATCGATACGTCGTCACGGGGGTGGAGACCTCTTAACAGGTCTCTTCCGGGTCACCAGACGACCTAAAAACGGGACTGGTCGTGCGACAGAAGAAGGGTCCTACGGAGGGGTAGAAGAGGGTCTACTACGACCATTCATTTCTTCTCGTGCGACATCGTGTAAAAAACGGGACAACATTTTTGTTCCTTAAATACTCGTACTGAAAACTTTTCTCCCGGACCCCTTAGTAATGGTTTTCGTATTTTCTGATTAAAAGGGGTATTTCACCGTCGTTATTTACAGGACATTTATACCCGGAGGTGACTGAGAAAGAAGTTTTCGTATAAAAATGGGGGTTAGGTTATCTTAGATAAAGTACAAATTTATCTCACTTACCGTGTCTGAGTCTCCGATAAGAACATGGACTTCACTCCGTCACATATTCCGGTCCCCCTCATTGGGCCCTCCTACGGTCAGTCGAGACCGACGGAGATCAACTCTTTCTGCCCCCCTCCCTCCTTCCTTCCTTCCTCTTACACTTGTACTTCTTCCTTTTGACCCTTTCCTTGTCACTTCCTTCAACAGTCGCACACCTTCAGGTCTTTTTAAGAGTCACCACTGCACTTCGGTAACGGGAGAATTTGAAACTCTTAGACCCTCCTAAAAAAAGACACTAATAGTTCGTAATCCTTTTTACCATAAAAGTATTATAGATAAATCCTTTTAATTCGGGTCTAAATGTCTCGACATCCGAGACATATAATGAAGTAGAGGGTTAAACATATACACCGTTTCGTAAACTTTGACTTCCTCAAGACCTTTTGACTTTAAAAGTCAATGAAAACGTAGCAGTCTTCTAGTCGTTCGTCCACGACTTAAACATCTCACAGTCGGTCCTTCCCCTAGAAAAACGAAAAGACTCTACGACTCTCTATGCCTTCACGGCCGTCGCACAGGTACCCTTCCTCCGCGACGAGTAACGTACATAGGGAGGATTCACCTACCCCCACCCCTCCCTTCCTACACGGTCGACCACCGGTCCCTCTCCCTTCCTCGTTACACAAGAAAGTGATAGTCATTCTCTTAGAGATAGACGTCATTATTACCCAATCTTTCTCTCTCTCTCTCTCTTTGTCTAAACCTTTCTTACAAGTTCTAGTAATAGACACGATATGGACCTCTCGATATTTATGTAGAAACTCTAAAATGAAAGACTCCCACCTGTCATCCCGACCAATTCCTCAAGGTCCAACCCTTCTAGGTCCCTTTTGTCTGAGACCTACCTTCAATAACCAAACCTTGTCATCTATTCGAATACGACAACAACAGTAGAGAGGTCCAATTTTTTTGTCATTCCTCTTTTTTTGTCTATTCTGGTTCCTGACTCCTCGGTCTGTGTGACCCAAGTTTAGAGTCAAGGTGGTGACTCGTCAACCCACTGAAATCATTTCTATGAATTAAACGAACACGAATCTAAGGAGTAAACATTTCATCCCTATTATTATCCTAACCACACTCTCAATTTCCCTAAATTATAAACATTTACCGAATGTTGTCATGGACTGTGTATCACTGGAGTGTCCACCAATTTCAACCGAAGTATATGTAAAACCGACGACGTAACAGTACTCGATATATTTATCAACCGAAACGTACGACACACGGTAAAGGTCCTCTCATACAATATTATCTACCCGACACAAGAAAAAGGGTGTATATAAAACCTCTATAACAACTGTGTCCTAACACAAATATATAAATTAGTTACTTTTCGTGTGTAAAGAATCCACTTGAATGACTATATTCTGAGACCCCTTAGACAGAGTGGGTGGAGGTGAGAGAGTATGAGACCACGAAAATTCCACTGAAGTGAAAACTACTGGCTCCTAATCCGTACAAGATCAAGGACTCAAAAGGTCACTGGTACGAAATTAAGGACTACGAACTTAAACCCTAGAGAAGGTGAAAGGGTAAAAACATCACAAGTTTTGACACTAGAGAGGAGACCAGTTTCACACGGAATTAAGTACCCATATAAAGACCGACGGAACGTCCGACAGTGGACGTCCTGAGTCCGAAAGAGTAAAATATCACTCATGTACAGAGAAGTGAGAGTTAGAGGTAAAGAAAGTATAAGAAGGAGGTAGTATAAGGAAGAGGGGGATGTGACGTCAGACACCAACAATGTCCTCTTTGGGGACCCTGTAAAATAGACTCTCAGTACACTACGACCTTCTCCTCCAGGAATGATCCCGTCACGGTCTGTACCACCGTCCCCTCCGTCTACGACCCCTTTTAATGAAGACAAAGGTCCTGACGGCGTGAGTATAAATGTAGACCCACTTCCTACCCTCCCTACAGGACGTGAAGACTTAGGGTCCTTTGTTCAACGACTCTGTAAGAGGTCATTAGTCAACCCACAATCACAGACGTTCACGGAGTTTGACAGAAAACCTAATGTCCTCCAATTTTTGTTGTCCATCGTCTATAGGGAGTCGATACTTTTACATTTGTCAAAACTTTAACTCTTACTTTTTTTTTTAGTTCCCTTTTAGTTCCAGACCTAATGATTAGTACTAGATATCCTTATTATCTTCGAATCTTTAACTCGGTCAGGACCACCACAGTTTCTATTTCACTCTAAACTTCCTACTTGAACCAAATCCATCCCCAGAACCCGTCCCTCCTCCTTCGTAAGATCCACCTGTCACCTTACACCCCACACTTCTTACCACAGGTACAACCGGGGCTTCCGAGGTCCACCCCCTTTACCCCTATTATTACCACTTTAGGTGAATCTCTTAGGATCACGAACAGACAAAGGATCCGTTTAAGGACACGTTACAGACCAACCTTTACCTTAACATTCCAACCTTCAATGTCTTGAAACGACTTCATTCTAGTGTGAAAAAGGTGAACTTTTTCACCTTCAAGACACAGATGGGGGTCACTTCAATCCTCTAAAAAAAAAAAAAAGGACCAAGAAGACAAGACCGAAGTACCTAAGAGATGGTTCTCCTTGTTACGATTAACTTGACAAGAAGTCTATGGACCCTAGGGTCGGAGGTAACGGACCGAGACACGGAGGTAAAGGGAGGGTAAATTATTGGTTCGTAAGGAAAACAAGACAGAGTCATTGAGGGGACCCCAGTCTCACACTCGAGTCCGTCTCTTACACGTTCTGGACATGGGTACGAGACAGAAAGGAAGTGAATGAATTTTTCTTCCACCCAGGTAGACAAACATCTGATAACCTTCATTAATTGTGAAAAGAAATCGACCCTCTTTCGTGAACGATTATCTCATCCCAGAGAGAGAAAAATTCTGTTCTACTCTTTACGTATGTACTCAACCTTAAACACGAAATAATAATCGGTAGTAAAAGTCGAAGAGTCTCACGACAGTGGGTGGGGGCTCCTGGAAGCCGTCCGACTACAACCGTGGCTAAGTCTAATGTAATCACATTTAAACCCAAAAGGTAACGGACGATGAATTATTGATAGTCACTAAGACAGGGGTATCATAGTAATCGTGGAAGAAGGAGGTCCACGACTGATCCCCGACGTCTTTCGGGGGTTCGAATATCGTTAAATGTGGATAACTGAGAGGGACGTCGATTAAGTAGAAGTACTAGACAGTCTAAGAAGTGAGTTGAAGAATTGAGAAAGTGGTGAGACTACCTCAATCGGACAGGTCTCAGTTATCTAAAAGCTTGGAATATTATAATCCCTTCGTTCCCTGAAACGACTAGTGGAACGACTGTAGAAGACAAAAGGTCAACTATTTTCACTTCCAGTCTCTCCAATTCACTAAACAGACTTCAGTGTGTCCTTCCTCATCTCAGTCTCAACCTGGATCAGTCTCGTCTGGATCTGGAGTCGAGAGGATTAGGAGTAAGGTACAAGAAAGTTGACGGAACTGACATTGAACCTTAGTTCTTCCCTGAGGTGCTGGGTCAGTCGAGAACCTTCACACCAGGGAACTCTACCTTTACGCCTTTGTAACTCCCTGCCATAGATCTAACTAGTCAGTGTAAAATTAAATTAACTTTTTTTCCATTTTAGTTTACAACGTCTTTGAAAATGTTACAACAGTCGTACACAATAGGAGTCCTGTGACGTATGTATAATTTAAAGACAACTCTTATAAATAAGGAACGGTAATACCTAGTTAGTTTACCAATGAGAACTGAAAATGGAGAAGAGGTATATAAACCTGTCAGTAAATAGGTCGACTCGTAACGAAGAAATTTCATAGAGAGTTTAAGAAAGGGAACAAGGACGACATTTTATAGAGAGGACAAAGTGTAGGTCACCTGACGTCGTCGAAAGATCGATCATAGGGGTTCAGGAGGAGAGAGTTCGGGGATTTAGACAGAAGGTAACAGTAGGGTCCCAGTTCCAGATTTGGACTAGGACAGTAACGAGTCTTGTAAAATGTCCATTACTGAAGAGTGAATCACTTACCAGAGGTTTGACCCGATATGTCTCTGAACGGTTTCCCATGTACACGTACTCATGTAAAATTCTTTAGTTAAAGGTCCAGAAGTTATAGGTTTGCTCGGACATTCGTGTTCTAAGTAGATGAAGATTATTTACTTTACAACCAAAAAGTGGGTAAGATTTAGAATGAAACGTCGTAATAGGAGTCTACATTTTTGGAGACATATAGTTTGTTGTCCTATTTAACTTTATGACCAAAAATCTTTTTGAACGAAATTACTACTGAGTGATGGGGAACGGGGACAACTCGAAGGACAAATAGGGTAGAAGATGTAGAGAGACAATTCTCACCTCGAGTCTAAACCAATCACAACCTAACCAGATTTGAGTCTCGTCGGTTTTGACATTTTCAAATTACTACGGTTAAGAATACCTACATTGACTTTACGAAGTCCCTGATAGTGTAAAAAGTTCTATTAATAAATTTTTTTTTTCCTATTTATAAAATGTATTAAAGGGAGTCTAAGTCACACGAAATAGTCGTTCCATAAATGTCAGAAAATAGTTTAGAGTTTTATATCATAAACAAAGTATTTGTTAAGAGTAGAATAAAGTAATGGACAAATCGTAAAAGATACAAGAAAATATATTTTTTACATTTGGATACTATTTTTTTAATTTATAGACATTCCTCATTACATCAAAAAGGAGAGGATTGTAAAAATAATACTTTTTTAAATTTATATATCTCTTTCATTTCTTAATATATCACTTGTGGGTATATACATGACGAAACTAAGAAAAATGAATATTTTGAAAATTATATAAACCCCGAAGGGTCCATCGTGATCACCAGTTCTTGGACGGACGGTCACGTCCTCAACGTCCTCTACACCCAAACTAAGGACCCAGACCTTCTACGAGACCTCCTCCCGTACCGTTACGGTAGGTCATAAGAACGGATCTCTTAAGGTACCTGTCTGTGGGTGTACACGTGGTAAATCTAAGATATTTTGTAAGTTTCATGAACGAAATAGTGTATAGACAGGCAAGTAGATACGTAAGTAGTCAGGTAGAACACAAAAGTCACGTTAAGTTTCACTTTAAACGAACGACGACGACGACGATTCAGTGAAGTCAGCACAGGCTGAGACACGGTGGGGAATCTGCCGTCGGGTGGTCCGAGGGGACAGGGACCCTAAGAGGTCCGTTCTTGTGACCTCACCCAACGGTAGAGGAAGAGGTTACGTACTTTCACTTTTCACTTTAACTTCAGCAAGTCAACACAGGCTGAGAAGCACTAGGGTACCTGACGTCGGGCGGTCCGAGGAGGTAGGTACCCTGGGAGATCCGTTCTCGTGACCTCACCCTACGGTGACGGGAGAATCCGCACAGGTTTAGAAACACTGGGGTACCTGACATCGGACGGTTCGAGGAGACAGGTACCTTAAGAGGTCCGGTCTTATGACCTCATCCAACGGTAAGGACAGACGGCCCCTAGAAGGGTTCAGTCCTTAACTTGGGTCTAGAGGGTGTAGCGTCCGTCCAGAAAAATGGTTGACTCCGTGGAAAGTCTCATTCAACATTTATAATCCATGTAGCAAAAAGCCAATGAAATCACCAATATACGTATCTTTTTGAAACTTGTGGTGTATAATATCTTCTCTTGGGTTCGAGGAGTCGGACCGAAAGTCCTCGGAGGTACCTCCCGTCCTTTGAAACCGTCTACCACCCAAAACGACACGAAAAGAAATCTCGATACAGGAATCACAAACGAAGTAGGTCACGAGGTCACTATACTCTGGTGAATTTCAAGGGGACGTGACTCGACTAATTACGGAGGACCATCGTCTCTGACAAAAGAGACGGACCCCAGAGGAAGGACGGAGAGTCGAAGGGACGAAGTGAAGAGAATAGGAAAATTTTGAGTCGGGTTCCCCGTGGAGGATGTAGGATCTACGGTTTTTTACAAATAACTAGTAGTATACCATTTTTACGAACGTAACGTTTAGTCTTCCAGAATCTCATTTTGAGATAGGAGTTTTAAGGGGAGTTTATAAAAAAGGACATAGAGGGTGTAAAATAAAGCTACATAGATGAGAAAGGAAGGATAATAGTACATTCTCGAGGGGTACCGAGCTTAGGAGACACTAAATATTAACATAAGTTCATATATATTAAATTATTATTTATTATTCATGTAAATATTTAATACAAGTATAAATTAAAATATATTTATATACATAAATTTATATAATTATAAATATAAGAATCCAAGGACCAGAAAAATCCACACTTTCGGCTTCAGACCCCGGACAGTCATAGGTGACACATCGAAAAGTTTCGAATAGATAATCAAATAGATATTTTGTCTCCAATCTTTATGGACGAGACGGATGAAGTACTACAAAAGAATTCCTAGTTTACATACACACTATCATAAAGGTTCACGAAATCCTTACTCTTTACGACCCACTCATATTCTATAGATCCACAGACATACAGTATATGTTCCTCTCCTCCGTAACGACCATTTCCAATCTCCAGACCCGTGATACCAAAAAGTCGGACACGCCATTAAGACTAGTGTGGAGGATTGGGGGAATAAAGAGAGTCAAGAGGGTGAACCATCGAGGAAGGACAGATTAGGATCATGGTCGACTTAGGTCAAACTCTCGGGTGGTCACGGTACTGAGTCATCTGTTCTCACGCACCTCTCGGATACCTCCCCTCGTGTCCCCTGAGACTACTCTTGATTTATGTCCGGAGTCACTCAAAATATCCTTTCGAAGTGATGTAAATAGAGTGCGTTTTGGGTCACTCTCGCTAGGTAAAGGATCACAGGCACAGACACGGATAAAGGGTCGGTCTCGTCTTGTTTCTATACCGTGGAGGAACATAGGGAACATGATCCTAAGGGAGTCATGTACACCGTCTTTGTACTTCGTCGACCAACTCCGTCACTTCCGTAAACAAAAGAGTGTCGTACCTCCCTCCACCGGTCCTGAGGTCTCGACCAATCAAGTCGCCACGTTAGTAACCCTCAGTCGAAGGAAGATAAAGGATGAGACGGTCGTCAAGGTCTGTGGTATAGGTTATAAGTGCTCTCTTCTTTCTTTTACCAGAGAAAGAACCCAGTGAAAAAATTTTTCAGCACATAAATAAACAGATATTGAAACGGACACGGTCCGGAGACAACGCAAGTCAGAAAGAGATCAACGTCTCTGGTCCACGATGAGATAACGTCACACCCGAAAAATGACACCACCCAAGAGAACACCGGCCCGTGTCCGGGATCCCATGGACTCGTTACGCACACCCGAAGTCATCAAAATTGTGCGTCGAATCATTCACGACGAGCACCCGAGTTAGTAACACCGTGTGTCCGAGTCAACGAGGAACCGTACACCTTAGACGGACCTGGTCCCTAACTTGGGTACAGGGGACGTAACCGTCCACCTAGGAATAGAGAACGTGGCGGTCCCTTCAGGAGAACCCAGGGAAAGCTTCTATTTCCTCTGAAGTTTGGACACCACAGTGACCGGTCTAAACAAAGTCTACAAGGAAGGACTTGTTTGGTGACCGTCCTCCTCCCGACTCCGATGGTACCTTCCGACGTAGGTAGTCTTCGGTGGCGACCCACACCGGTCGACCAGAATGTTGAGAGTCGATGAACTTCCCGTTTACAACCTCTCCGTCGGTTGTCGTAGCGGACATAAGGAAGACAGATTTGATCGATCATTGTATTCCCTTGATCTCGTTATCAATTTTTCATTCCTACCACGGTTATTAACTACGTTTGTACAAACAACTAAATAAAAGAAGGGGGGAGGGAGGGAAAAGAAATACTAACCCGTAAGACTTGTTAATATGACAAAATCAATGGTTTTATAATTGGAAACGTTAAGGTAATTGCATACAATGGGAAAGTAAAATAGTAGAATTTTATAAAGAGGAAATTCAACGAGAGAGTCTTGTGTTCAGACAGAGGAAATATGAAGGTAGTACACCAAATTATTGTGATCGTATCTGAGGAAAAACGTTTCGACAGAGACATCCGTAAACGAAAGTGTGACCTCTCACTCATTCGTCTCGAGTCCCCAATAGATCAGAGTAAAGACAAGACCCTCGTGTAATGGTCACAAAGTGTGTATCGTCCACGAATTACGTATTACAAGTCAATTTCTTTTCCGACTTAGATACCGGTACACGTATACACCAGTCCTTCATCAGAGAAATGAGAGAAAACTTACTTAAATCGTCGGTACTGTGACTAAGAAAAATCTACGAGAGTAGTTTCGTTAAAAGTCAATCGGATGTTGGACAGATTCCTAATTTTCGGTTTTTTAATTTTCCGAGACACTAAAAGCATCTGGATTCCTATCTAATAGACGTGAGTCGGGAAGGATTACCACCTAGACTTGGTTTATACGACCGGTGTCAGGGTTGCAAATGTTATCTGGGGAAGTCTCCGACATCGGAGGTCCAAAACATTTTCGAAAGGAACTCTACCTTTGTTGATAAAAGAAATCAAACACCCCCTCCCCAACAAATGAAAACGGTGAAGAAAAAGGGAGAAAACACGAGTACGTCCCACCGACGAGAACATGTGGAACTCATAAGTCAGGGGATTCGTCCCGAGCAATTCCTTCTGACACGTCAGAAGTAAATGGGACCCTACATCTGGGGTCACTGGGTACCTCCTGAGGGACCGTCCTGAGTCCCGTAGCTGTGTGAAGTCACCTTTTCTACAGGTGAAGAGAAACAAAATCGAAGACGAGAAAAGAAATCTTAATGGACACATCACTGAACATCTGTGGACTGTATACTTACAGGAAATGTTCACTATGTGACTTCCTTATTACCTAAGTACTACCTCGGGACCGTCCAGTCTTACCTGGAGCCTTTCGTACATAAGAGAACACCAGGATTTTCAAACGGTCACGAACAACCCAGACTTTACACCTTTTCTTTCAATAAGTAGCACATCGAAGGAAGAGAGGTACCGACCGGTGGGGGTAGTGAATAGACCCTCTCATCCGTCTCACCAATCTTCCCCTCCTCCGTCTCACTGTACACCAGCGACGATGAGATTATATTAGACGGGACGCACCTTTGGTACGATGTTTATTACGACTCCAAGTGTCCAATTGGGTCCTTTAAGAATTAGGTATTCTACGGATCTCAGTGATTCATCAGGTATAATATATCTTGACACAAAACCTTACGAAAACACATCTCATTAAATAAACTGAAATCATTGTGACATACGATTATAATGATAGGGACAAAATGTCTACTCCTTATAGAAATCGAATGTCACAGATCGTGTAGGGTTCACGAGTTATGTACAAGTAGCCTACTTATTTGTTAGTTAACTTTATCATACGAGTCATAGTATGTCATACCACCACTTCGACCCAGCACTCCAGAAGACTCAAAGTCCAAGACGGGTCCCAAGAAACGTAGAGTGACAAAGAGTCCGAACGGGTGCCTTTCTGAAGATACAACCTCCTCGTAATCAGTTAATCAACACAGACCCTTGTGTCGAACTTAAACGGATCATTCTGTCAAGAATTTCTGAGATACCAAATAACTAACTTTTCTTAAAAAAAAGGTCTATTAACATCTGAACGAACAACCTTTTTTTTTAGTGTTTGTTACGTTTAAATATATTTCATTGGTATCCGAATTGACGGAAAATGTCGAAGACACGTATAGACCCAAAATAAAATTTCCAAGTACATTTAAATCGGAAGATGAGGTATGAGAGTAGATGTTCAATGTAAAGTTCACTGAGTTGTAGTCCATGTTGACTAAGATCCTTCTGTGGAACCTGGCACCTCAGGGACCACGTAGTACCGAATGATTATCCACGTCCCTCGTAGGATCAATCTCTCGTCACCTCAGAACGGTGACCAGGACGGAGAGTTCGGCCTCAGACCATGATTGGTATCACTCATTATGACAAGGATGACCCGTTATGTACGAACACGTACATAATGAGTGAGTCAGTACAGGGTTGAGCACACTAGGGTGTCTGTCATCGGGCCGTCCGAGGAGACAGGCAACCTAAGAGGTCCGTTCTTGTGACCTCACCCAACGGTAAAGGAATAGGTCTCCTAGAAGGGTTGGGTCCCTAACTTGGATCTAGAGGACGTAACGTCCGTCTAAGCAATGGTAGACTCGGTGGTCCCTTCGGGGTACAAACCATGAGTTGTTTACTCATAAACCTCGGGACCGACCTCTGACACACGGACACTCCAATAACAACTAGAGTCCCATCCACTTAAAATTAGAATTCGAAAAACACTTAGGGTCTAACGGACTCGTTCGATATTTTAGGGAGGAAAAGGAGGGACACGGGGAGACCGGTGTAGACCTCTTTACATGTAATACAACCACCACGGAACCCAATCACCGTTACTGTGGTGGACGAGTGCCGATATTCTCGTAGTCCGGTGGTAAAGCCCGTCACTAAGAGTTAGTTTGGAGAGAAAGACGAGGAAAGTCAGTCAGAACCACCAAGGTGGGAGTAGAGAAGACTAGTGTGACGGGTATCTTCCGTTGTCCATTTCCAGAAATGGTCCTCGTGACTCCCAATGTGAAACGTAAACCTCTGTGTCAACACACTAGTCCCTTTACTCGGAGTCGGAGTTCAATCCTCTCCCACTTTGTCGGCGGAGGAGGAAAGTGGGAGTGGAACCACAATCTACGACCCAGACACTCAGTCGAAGACTCCTCTCTTGTACGTAAAAGAGTGGGAAGAAAAGGAGAGAGCTTAGTACGATGTTTAGATCTATTTGGTTCTACTTACCGAGACTAAAGTAGCTCCCTCCTTTAGTGTGAGTAAATCTAACACTTTCCCCACCTCCTTCCCTTTGTTTCCTAGTCAAGTCACCCTTTATTTGACTCCTTACAGGGGAGTAAGGACTGAGTTCTTCTATTCATAACGTGTGTTACTACCTTAAAACCTATTAGAAAGACAAATACAAGAATGTATAAAGTCCTTTACCGGATAAACAGATCAGTAACGGAGGGATAACACGGTCCGGGCAGTGGGTCCGTATTGAATCTACTAATTTTCGTCACGTATATGATCCCGTTGTTATTATGTCGAGAAGATTTTTATATGTACAAAGGACCAAAGAAACGTAACCCTCGGTCCTTTTACTTGAGAGGAGGGTTCTCTTTATTTCCCCTTCTTGTTAGTTGCTGTGTTAATATTGAGTGAAAGGGGATCGAGAAGAACACGTAAAAATCCCAAAGACCGTTTACAAAAGGAAGATACGTGACAGAACCATGAAAAGTAACTCTTTTCGTCCATGAACGACTTAACACCAGAACATTAGTCCCCTCATCCTAAAGGAGACCAAACAAAATATTCTTCGACAAACTTCACCACTCTCGAACCGAAATTTAATTCAATAGTGACTGTTCGTACTTTTTCACAAATTAATTACATTGCTGGAAGACGATTATTCCCCTTTATACTGGACTCCATACAATCTTCTCCGACGAAATCTTATGTCACTTAAGGAGATCTGTCCGACCGGGCCTTTATGACTAGTAGTAGCAACAACACACTCAGTGACCCAACTACAATTCCTAGAATATTATAAACTTAGACATTGAGTGGAACACTTTCCGTCCCAAAACGAAAAAAGAAAGAGTAAAATGTGTAAACCTATGACTCCGAAACCAGTCAAGTCACTGAACGGCTCACAGTGTCTCGAACTCAAGACGTGAGTTAAGACGGTCGACAAGAGTAATATGATGTATTTTCCCGTTCACAATGAGAATCATAAACACTATTTTGAATATACTACCTTGAACTTCTAAAAATCCTAAGTACGAGGTTTTCTCGTAGAGACAGTTCAGGATGATAAACTGAAAATAAGGAGACTTAATTTACGATTGAGAAATTTTATGGATCTCCTTTTTGTATATAAATCTGGGACCACAAAATTCCAAACTACGAATTACAAAAAGATTCCGGTTTGACGTATGCAGGGTTTAGATCTCTTTTATCATCGACGATCATCCGTCTCTAGCCTCTTTCGCTACCGTGGGCTGAGGTCATGAGAACGGACCTTTTAGGGTACCCACCTCCTCGGACCATCCGACGTCAGGTACCTCAGCGTTTCTCAGTCTGTGCTGACTTGCTGACGTGAAAGTGAAAAGTGAAAGTACGTAACCTCTTCCTTTACCGTTGGGTGAGGTCACAAGAACGGACCTCTTAGGGTCCCTGCCTCCTCTGACCATCCGACATCAGGTACCCCAGTTGATTCTCATCCTGTGCCGACTCGTTGAAGTGAAAGTGAAAAGTGAAAGTACGTAACCTCTTCCTTTACCGTTGGGTGAGGTCACAAGAACGGACCTCTTAGGGTCCCTGACCCCTCGGACCACCTGACGGCAGATACCCCACCGTGTCTCAGTCTGTGCTGACTTCGCTGAATCGTCGTCGTCGTCGTCGTCGTCCGCCTCTATCCCGACCACTTTCACCCTACCATCATCCGTTTCGGTGGTCACTCTCCGTCCCGTCCCTCGTCTTGGTCGGTGGTACGGTGAAAAGAATTGGTGACTTTCAGAGTCATTTAGCTATCTTATTTTGTACTTCCATCATCAAAACATTGATAGACAGCGTTTAACGGTCCTCGAGTCTCAGGTCTGGAGTTCACGCGTAGACTTTACGACCGTCCTTCTGCCTCTCCACTCTCACGTAGTGTGACCCCCTAACCTGCGTCGGAAACACTCCCCCCGTCCCTCCTCACCGACTCCCTAATTAAGTTGGACAAAGGATTACGGGGGAAGGTTTCAGGGGGAATAACAAAGACAGTGGTCGTAGGAAGGTCGGCATAAATCCGGGTCTCACAGGAAATCAAAAATAAAGAGGACCAGATAATCTGGGATGGAAAGAGGTTGTGTGTGTGTGCGTGTTGTGTGTGTGTGTGAGGTGAAGGAAGAAATGACCACTACAAAGTCCTGATGAATCCTAGAACGTGTTGACTAGCACTACCGAAAGAAGTCTAAAAGATTATTTATAAATCGTGATTTCACAGACATCCACCGTGAGAATCGAGACTAGTCCTTAAATTCGACCGACACTTCTTTCAAGTCAACCTTCCGATTAAACGGGATCCTGTTCCTGAAAGGACCACCGAGTCCACCTTGAAAATTCATACCGAGTCATAGGAAAACCGTGGATTTCTGCCCCCCAGAGTGGTTGGGTGGTATAAGTAAGTCAGATTTAGGGGGATGGGTTAGAGTAAGTGGTCATATCGGAGAAGAGAAGGTCAAAGAGTCGGTACAATCGTCAACACGCAATGACACCAGACTTCAATCCCGGAGGGGATAAGTCGACGAGGGACCATCTTTAGGACTCACAATGTGGCGACACGTGACCCCAAGACCAAAGGGTTCTTTGAGGACATCGACCCCGTGTTAGGTGACCTATGTGGCGGGACGAACTCTCTCTTTCAACTCACTCGTGTTAGCGATACTTAGGTATGGGACTGTGGTGACCACTGAACCACCACAAAGACTGGTTTGGAGCCCCCTCCCATCGAACGGTAGAGGGGAAAGTGTCGTTTGTTCGTCTGTCGTCGTCCTACGGAGTCTGTCCTCCCCCGTTGGGGAGGTAAGAAAGTCGACGTAAACACGACGTATATCTTCGTACCTTACGACATTTACAAGACTGTTCCTGGCTCCTACAACTATCCACGTGTGGACCCTCTACGAACACCATGGTCAAATCTTCCTTCCGAGGGTTATCGGACCCAGTAATTTCTTTCAGTCCACAAGAAAAGAACGAACTCAGAATTGGAGACAAACCCCTCTTTCGAATGATACAAAACGGGTCTGGTCTAACCGGGGTGACCACTCTTGTCCAAATACGAAACCAAATAGATCAACAAATAGGTCTAATAGGTCAAAAAAAAAAAAAAAAAGAAATTTGAACCACAAATATCCCCTGGTTACTGTTACCCACACCAAATCTGGGGGTCGAGACGAAGACACCAGGATCTTCCGGACCCTTACCGACATTGTCAAATATTCGACGGACGTCGGGTCTCGGGTCAAGACCTCCTTCACTGACCTTACGACTCGTTCTACTCCCTATCATTCTCTCTCAGAACAAGTTACATCTTTTTTTTACCTGTAACGAAGAGGTATGGAAAATGAGAAGACTAAAGAAATAAAGTCGGATTCGATGGTCGTATAGGGGTTCCGATTTTTAGACTTAAAGGACGTAGGAAACAATGGGAAGTAGAAAGTATAGGTTAGTCGTCAGTGTAGAACGGTCAAAATGAACCAGGACATACAAAATGAACTCAGACGTGAAGGATGTGTATGTATGTGTGCGAGTACGTGTGTGTGTGTGTGAGTGTGTGTATATGTGTGTGTGTCCGAGATGTAGAAATGTAAGAGGTAGTAGTGGTGAGATTGAGTCGGGAATTAATTTACCGAAAGTGTAGAGTTTATAGAGAAAAACTCTCTATTTTTCTCGGTAAATAATGAGTACCGTCGGTGATCTTCTGACTAGACTAGTCCAATGAACGACGATTCAGTGAAATCAGCACAGGCTGAGACCCGCTGGGGTATCTGCCGTCGGGTGGTCCGAGGGGACAGGGACCCTAAGAGGTCCGTTCTTGTGACCTCACCCAACGGTAAAGGAAGAGGTTACGTACTTTCACTTTTCACTTTCCCTTCAGCGAGTCAACGCAGACTGAGAAACGCTAGTCCAATGAATCGAGGAGTATTTAGAAGTCACCAATGAACGACCTACTAATTAGGGTCTGAGCAATGAATTCCTGACATACGACAGACTCCCTTCTTGGTATAAATTAAATGTACAAAAGAAAGTCCACGGATCCTGGGGGTTCACAAATGACTAAACTTAACTGTACTTACCTTATTTTCTAGAGACTACATCGGAGGATTAGACCACCAAATCGAAGTGAGGGACATCGTCTATAACAGTCACCGAGTGGGGTCTCCTAACGACCGAAAGGTCATCTGGTAAGAGACATGTGAACCTTCCGAAGAACGGAGTTCATGGATACAGAGGAACGGACTCCCGAAAGAGATCGACGTCCTCGGACACGACCTTCACGACACCTCAATTGTAGGGACTTCGTCGTTGGAAGTTGGTGACTACCCATTCTCAACCACCCATTACTGGGGTTGAGGGAACAGGAAGGAAACCCTCCTGTTTAGACTTGACACACGATACGTCAGAAAGTAAACCACAGATCACCCTGGTGCAAAGTAAACGGGTGTCACCGTTGGTAATTGAGTGGGAAGTGACCGAAAGGGAAGAACGGGATGACTAAAGTGATGAGGGAAAGAAACCAAAGGACCTTAGCGAGGTTTTATTCGAGATACTTGTGTTTAAGAATAGAGTCCAGACTTAAATCCCCTTGACTTCCCTAATCGTTGGGTGTGGTCATAAGAACGAACCTCTTAAGATACCTGTCTTCTCGAACCACCCGATGTCAGGTACCCCAACGTTTCTCAACCTCTACTGACTCACTGATTGTGTTCGAAGGGATGTGTTGAGATCGAAGTGTGTCACCCGACGTTTAAACAGACGTATTTAGGACACGAAAAGGTGGAGACAGAGTCAACACGAGAGACGGACCTTGTAGGAGGAAAGACACCTACTTTCAAGGTAAATAAAAAAATTCTGAAGTGTTAAATATGATGAGGATTATATACTTTATATAGGAGGGGATGTACTATTAGAAATACTTAAAAGAAATAGAGAAGATGACCTCGGAGTCGAGTAACTCCTATACAACAGAAATAGAAATGTAGGTAGTATCACGGACTGTAAGTATCTACGGGTCATTTACATGTGACTGTTTAGGAGTTCACTACCAGTCCCTACTTTCAGAAAGTCAGAGGTGTACAGACTAAGAAATGACGGACTGTGTGATTTCGATCTCGTAAAGATTACAGGTTCTGAGGTCACCTAGTGTTAGACTAAGAGTAAGTCAACCAAATTCCTAAGGTTCGTAAATGACTTACGAGGACGAGACGTCAAGATTTCCGTCTCGTCGTCTTAGAACTAATAAAAAAGTCCAAATCTTAGTTCATTAGTGATATGAACGACACAATCGGTGTCGGGGAACACAATATCACCCTCGACTGGACATCGTTTACATAAAAATCACTAGAGTCTCGTTTAATGTTGGAGTAGCAAATCGACGTTAAGTAAGAATGGTAGAATTCACTTGATCTCACTAACGACCCCCATGAGGTCTTCCTTTCGATTCATCCCAATCTATCTTTCCCGACTACCTTACACGCACTGGACGTACACAGTACTGGGTTCCCCAGTCAGTAGTTTACATGACTGAAGGGACGACTCTTGAGTCTAGTGACTCTATCAGGTTTCTGACAAATAGTTCTGACGACCCGACGTCGTAGTCTCTTTGAGAACGACCCTTATTTACGAAATAGACCCCGGAAGGAAAGTCAGACTCGACGTAATAATGTTTCCCTACTGACCTCCAGTCTACTGACCCCACTCGTCAGTCTTGCGTCGTGGATTGACAACTATTCCAGGATCTAGGAAGTTCAACCCCCACCCTCTACTTGAAAAAAGGAACTGTTGGACAGAGGAGGAAAACCACAGAAAGTACATGTACTTTACTCTCTCAAGCATACAGCCACATACATACACAAGGTCGACCACATACTCTTATCTTAAGATTAAGAGTTTAAAGGAGTTCTCTTTATCGTACAGACATCACTAAAAACAAGTGTATAGATGTATGGTCTCGGTTCTTATCTGTGTCAAAATAAAAAGGAACTAGTATAAATGATAAATTTTTTTTTAACAAAAGTGAGAACGAGTGTAGATATACGAAGAACCCTTCATTTTTTAACTAATGGTCGTTCTACCTTCAAGGTAAAGAAGGTAGATCTGGAACTGGTACATTGGTACTTCATCGGAAATAAAATCTTAGTACCCGGACAAGGGAAAAAGAACTTATAAATACCAAATATTCTAGGTCAAAAACCTAACATCAGATACGTTGGGGATCGAAACATAGAAAAATGGGGATCGAAACAACTCTATATTGACTGTATATTGAAACACATTAGAAACCTACTTGTCATACTACTAAACTATACATATATATTACGTTTTACTAATGGTGTTACTCCAATCAATGATGTGGACAATGACGTGTATCAATGTTAATAAAACACACTCTTGAAAATTTAAATCGTTGAAAGTTCCCATATGACGATGACGACGATTCAGTGAAGTCAGCACAGGTTGAGACACGCTGGGGTATCTACCGTCGGGTGATCCGAGGAGACAGAGACCCTAAGAGATCCGTTCTTCTGACCTCACCCCACGGTAACGGAAGAGGTCACGTACTTTCACTTTTCACTTTCACTTCAGCGAGTCAGCACAGGCTGAGAATCGCTGGGGTACCTGACGTCGGATAGTCCGAGGAGACAGGTACCCTGAAAGGTCCGTTCTCATGACCTCACCCCACGGTAACGGAAGAGGTAAGTTCCCATATTACGTTATAATAATTGATACTATTAGTACGGCATGAAATCTAGGGATCTTAAATAAATAAAATATTAAGACATGGGAACTGGACGTAGAGGAGTAAAGGGGATCTGGGGTCCGTAACCATTGGTGGTGAGATGAGACAAAAACACACAAACCGAAAAAAATCTAAGATGTATATTCACTATAGTATGTTATAGACAGAGAGACACAAACTGAATCGTATTATAACAAAATAAGTGTGACAACGTTTACTGTTATAAAGGAAGAAAGAGTACCGACTTTTTATTAGGTAACATACATATACGGTGTAAGGGAAAAAATTGACTTCTTATCAGCTAAAGGTCATAATAACGTTAGAATCAAAGTCATATTATTGGGGATCGAGGTAGGTACAATAACGTTTACCGTCTTAAAGTCAAAAATCTACTCATTATAAGTACACGGTGCAAAAGATATAGGCTAATAGACACCACCCACGACTCCGACAACGGTACAAAACCGATAACATTGATTACGACATCCCTTGTCCTTCCACTTACAGACAAAAACTCTATCACTAAAATAGAAGAGACCTATATGTGGGTCTTCACCTTTACGACTCAGTATCCCATCGAGATCAAAAGTAAACAACTCCTCGGAGATACTACAAAATACATCGTCGACATGGTTAAATGTAAAAGTAATTGTCACTTGTCCCCAAAGGAAAAAACACGTAGGAGCGGTCGTGAAAACAATAGGGAACAGAAAAATTATTAACGGTAAGATTATCAAGACTCCACTATAGAGTGACACAAAATTGAAAGTAAAGAGACGACAAGTACATGAACAACCGGTAAACTTATATAAGAAACCTTTTTACAGAAAGATCCAGGAGACGGACGAAAAAAACCAAACAAAAAGGGGTTTGAAATTTGAAAAATAAAACATAACCCCATATCGACTAATTGTTACAACACTATCAAAGTCCACTTGTCATTTCCCTGAGTCAGTATGTATATGTACATAGGTAAGTAGGGAGTTCGGGACGAGGGTACGTTCGACTGAGTATTGTGACTTGTCTCAAGGTACACGATATGATATATCCAGAAACAACCAATAAGTAAAATTTACAACGTCACACATGTACTGGAAGGGGTTCAGGGATTGATAGGGAGGGGTGGTCGTTGGTATTCAAACAAAAGATTCAGACACTCAGAGAAAGACAAAAGATTCATACTATAAAGAGGAAGAGACTGAATAAAGTGAGTCATACTGTGAGAGATCCAGGTAGGTACAACGACGTTTACCGTAATAAATTAAGAAAAATTACCGACCCAGGAGACGGACGAGAAATTAACCTAATAAACACCAAAAGAAAAAGAAAACTCAACATACTAAAGAAATATATAAATACAATAGTTGGGGAATCGTCTATACATTGAACATTCATGAAAAAGGGTAAACTATTCAATGGAAAAGTAAAACAACTAAATAAAATTCGATACGTCTTCGAAGAATCAAACTATATCAGGGAGAATGAATAAAAACGAAAACAACGGTTTAGGCTTTTTAGTAACGGTTCTAACTACAGTCCCTCTAATGGTAGAAAAAAGGAATATCCTCCAAAGTCCAAAATGTAAGTTCAGAGATGAAAGTCAATTAAAAATACATACCATATGTCATCACCAGTTTAAAGTAGGAAGACGTACACCGAGAGATCAAAAGGATTATAGCAAATACCTTGTCTAACAAGAAAAGGATAACATATAGGAACCGAGAAAACAACATTTAATTAACCGGTATACTCACCCAAATAAAGACTCGAGAAATAAGCTAAGACAACTAGACACATAGTCAAAAATTGTAGATATGATATGACAAAACCTAATGACATCGAAACATTATATCAAACTTAAGTCCTTCGTACCACGGAGATCGAAACAAAAAGAAAAAGTCCTAACGAAACTAACAAACCCCAGAAAACACCAAGGTATATTTTGAATCGTAACAAAAAAGATAAAGACATTTTTTTACGACAACCTTAGAACTATTTCTAACACAACTTAGACATCCAATGAAATCCATCATACCCGTAAAATAAATAAATAAATTTCTAAAAATATGTATAAGTAAGAAAAAAATTTTTATATTTAAATTAATAAAATTAACCTCCAATTAATGAAATGTTATAACATAACCTTCATACCCGTAAATTTTTACAATTTAGAAGGTTAGATATTCGGATTCTATAAGAAAGTTTATAAACAAAGAAGTTATAGAAAGTAATTACAGAATATCAAAACTCATGTGTCTAGAAAATAGAGGAATCAATTTAAATAATAATTCATAAAGGAACTAAAACTACGACAAATCTACCCCATTAAAAAAAAAGGTCTTTTAAACAAGGATCGTATATACAAAAAACCTACAACTAAAACACAGGACGTGGAAATACTTTATAGATTCAAAAAAAAAAAAAAACCACTTTAGAAATCTTAAAGGGTGTATATTATAGGATAGTGGACGTTTGTGTCCATTAAAATGAAGAAGGAAACACTAAGTTACGGAAATTAAAGAAAAAGAACGGATCAACAAGACCCATCCTAAAGGTCATGATACAACTTATCATGAATTGGTGAACAATTTCTCTAACAGAAATTAGGTAACATATAAGAACGGAGGAAACAGTTTCCATTCCACAGGTATCCACACACCTTAATAGAGACCCGAAACATAAAACAAGGTAACTAGATATAAAGACAGAAACACGGTCATGGTATGACAGAACTACTGACACCGAAACATCATATCGGACTTCAGTCCGTCCAACTAAGGAGGTCAAGGTAAGAAGAAAGAGGTCTAACGAAACCCATAAGCTCCAAAAAAACATAAAGGTATGTTTAACACTTTAATAAACAAAGTGTTTATTAAAATTAACACTTTAATAGACACTTTTTATGACGACCATCGAACTATCCCTGACGTAACTTAGACATCTAACGAAACCCATCATATGAGTAAAAGTGATATAACTAAGAAGACTAGATACTTGTACCATATAAAGAGGTAGATAATCACAGGAGAAACTAAAGAAAGTAGTCATAAAATATTAAAAGATATATATCCAGAAATCAAAGAAATCCATCCATATAAGGATTCATAAAATAAGAAAAGCAACGTTACCACTTACCTTAACAAAGGAACTAAAGAAAAAGATGAAAGAGTAATAATCACATATCCTTACGTTCCCTAAAGACACACAACTAAAATATAGGACGTTGAAATGATATAAGTAACTAATCGAGATCATTATAAGACCACCTCAGAAATCACAAAAGATACATCTCGTAGTACAGTAGACGTTTGTCACTCTCAAAATGAAGAAGAAAAAAAAAAAACTTAGGGGGAGGGTGGAGGGTGGGGTATAGTAGAGAGACCTAGTAGGGGTACGTGGTCGGGGTTCGTAGGACATAGGACATAGCTTGTATCTGACCGTGAAGCAAAGAATGTACTATCATATGTACAAAGTTACGGTAAGAGGGTTTAGTAGGGTGGGAGAGGGAGAGGGAGTCCCAGGTTTTAGGTAAGATATGTAGACACAGAGAAAACGACAGAGCGTATGTTCCAGTAGTAATGGTAGAAAGATTTAAGGCATATATACACAGTCATATGACATAACCACAAAAAGAAAGTCCGAATGAAGTGAGACATATTAACCGAGGTCAAAGTAGGTAGAGTAATCTTGACTAAGTTTACATAAGAAAAATTACGGGCTCATTATGAGGTAACACATATACATGGTGTCGAAAGAATAGGTAAGTAGACGACTACCTGTAGATCCGACAAAGGTACAGGACCGATAATATTTGTCACGACGTTACTTGTAACCCCATGTACACAGAGAAAGTTAAGACCAAAGGAGCCACACATACGGGTCGTCACCCTAACGACCCAGTATTCCGTCAAGATAAACGTTAGAAAATTCCTTAGAGGTGTGACAAAAGGTGTCACCGACATGATCAAACGTAAGGGTGGTTGTCACATTCTCCCAAGGGAAAAGAGGCGTAGGAGAGGTCGTAAAAAACGAACATCTAAAAACCTAACGTCGGTAAGACTGACCACACTTTACCATGGAGTAACACCAGAACTAAAAGTAAAGAGACTATTACTCACTACAACTCGTAGAAAAGTACACAAACAATCGGTAGACATACAGAAGAAACCTCTTTACAGATAAATCAAGAAACCGGGTAAAAAACTAACCCAGTAAATAAAAAGGCCTTAACTCGACGTCTTCAACGAGTATATAAAAACTCTGATCAACAAACAGTCAACGAAGTAAACGATAATAAAAGAGGGTAAGTCTTCCGACAGAAAAGTGGAACGAATATCAAAGGAAACAACACGTCTTCGAAAATTAAAATTAATCTAGGGTAAACAAATAAAAACGAAAATAAAGGTCTTAAGACCCTCCACCTAGTATCTCCTAGGACGACACTAAATACAGACTCTCACAAAACGGATACAAGAGAAAATCCTCAAAATATCAAAGACCAGAATGCAAATCTAGAAATTAGGTAAAACTCAAATAAAAACACACACCACAATCCTTCACTAGATCAAAGTAAGAAAATGTTCACCAACTGGTCAAAAGGGTCGTGGTGAACAATTTCTCTAACAGAAATTAGGTAACATATAAGAACGGAGGAAACAGTTTCTATTCCACAGGTATCCACACAAGAGAACCGAAAGATAAAACAAGGTAACTAGATATAAAGACAGAAACACGGTCATGGTATGACAGAACTACTGACACCGAAACATCATCTCGGACTTCAGTCCGTTCAACTAAGGAGGTCAAGGTAAGAAGAAAGAGGTCTAACGAAACCGATAAGCTACAAAAAACATAAAGGTATGTTTAGAACTTTAATAAACAAGATCAAGACACTTTTTATGACGACCATCGAACTATCCCTAAGGTAACTTAGACATCTAACGAAACCCATCATATGAGTAAAAGTGATATAACTAAGAAGACTAGGTACTTGTACCATATAAAGAGGTAGATAATCACAGGAGAAACTAAAGAAAGTAGTCACAAAATATCAAAAGCTATATATCCAGATATCAAAGAAATCCATCCATATAAGGATTCATAAAATAAGAAAAGCAACGTTACCACTTACCTTAAAAAAGAAATTAAAGAAAAAGATGAAAGGGTAATAATCATATATCCTTATGTTCCCTAAAGACTCACAACTAAAATATAGGACGTTGAAATGATATAAGTAACTAATCGAGATCATTAAAAGACCACCTCAGAAATCCTAAAAGATACATCTCCTAGTACAGTAGACGTTTGTCACTCTCAAAATGAAGAAGAAAAGGTTAAACCTAAGGAAAATAAAGAAAAAGACGAGACTAACGACACCGGTTTTGAAGGTCTTGATACAACTTATCATCGTCACTTTCACCCGTGGGAACAGAACCAGGACTGAAATCCCCTTTACGAAAGTTGAAAAGTGGTAACTCCTATTACAAACGACACCCAAACAGTATATATCGAAAATAATACAACTCCATACAAGGAAGATAAGGACGAAAGACCTCTCAAAAATAGTATTTATCTACAACTTAAAACAGTTTCCGGAAGAGACATAGATAACTCTATTAGTATACCAAAAATAAAAAGTTAAACAATTACACCACTTAATGTAACTAACTAAACGTCTATAACTTCTTAGGAACGTAGGGACCCTATTTCGGGTGAACCAGTACCACATACTAGAAAAATTATACAACAACCTAAGACTAACGATCTTAAAACAACTCTTAAAAACGTAGATACAAGTAGTCACTATAACCGGACATCAAAAGAAAAAAACACTGCAGAAACAGTCTAAAACCATAATCCCACTACCACCGGAGTCTTACTTAAACCTTCAAATGGAAGGAGACGTTAAAAGACCGTCTCAAACTCATCCTGTCCACAATCGAGAAGAGCTTTAAAAACCATCTTAAGTCGACACTTCGGCAGACCTGGACCCGAAAACAAACGACCTTCTAAAGACTAATGTCAAAGTTAAAGACACGAACACTACCCAGACAATTCTAAAAGATAAGGACCAAGTCAAAACCTTTCAACATGAAAAGATTCTTAAACAGGTAAAGAAGGTGCAACAGGTAAAATAACCGTATGTTGACGACTATCATCAGAGAATACTAGGAAACATAAAGACACAACAGAGAACACTAGAGAGGTAAAAGTAAAGATTAAAATAACTAAACTAAAAAGAGGGAAACAAAGAACTACTCAGACTGATTACCGAACAGTTAAAATAAATAGGAAAGTTTCTTGGTCGAAAACCGAAACAACTAAAAACGATATCAGGGAAAACAAAGAAAACGTAAATAAAGACGGGATTAAAAATTCTAAAGAAAGGAAGATGATTGAGACCCCAAGAGGTTAAGAAGGAAAAGATCAACGAAATCCACATCTCAATCCAATAAATAAACTGAAAAAAGAACAAAGAACTCCATACGGACATAACGATACTTGAAAGGAGAATCGTGACGAAAATATCACAGGGTGTCCAAAACCCAACAACACAAAAGTAAAAGTAATCAAAGATACGTATAAAACTAAAGAAAAAACTAAAGAAGACACTAAACAACCAATAAGTCTTCACACAACAAGTCGGAGGTATACAACCTTAAAAATTATCAAAAAGAGGATATTAACTCTAGATTAGAATTACGTAATACCAGTGTTTTCTACGAACCTTAATAAAGTTAAAAAAACTTAAATAGTTTCAATCTAAATACTGGGTCCTACACTAGATAGGACCTCTTCTAAGGCACTCGTGAACTCTTTTTCCACTTTAAGTAACAAAACCCCACTTTACAGGATATCTATAACTAATCCAGATTGACCAGATAACATAGTAAATTTCAAACGTAAAGAAACAATTAAAAGATAAATCAACAAGACAGGTATCTACACTCACCCCATAATTTCAGGAGGTGATAATAACACAATAACAATTAAAGGGGAAAGTATGAACAATCGTAAACAGAATGTATAACGTCACGAGGATACAACCCACGTATATATAAATATTAATAATATAGAAGAAGAACCTAACTAGGAAATTAGTAATACATCACCGGAAGAAACAGAGAAAAGTGTCGGAAATAAAATTGCAGATAAAATAACCTATACTCATAACGATGAGGACGAAAGAAAACCAGAGATAAACGTACCTTATAGAAAAAGGTCGGGAAATGAAAGTCAGACATACATAGGGAACAAAACTCAACCCAGAGAACATCCGTCGTATATATTCCCAGAACAAAAACATAGGTAAGTCGGTCAGAAACGGAAAACCAACCCCGTAAGTTGGGTAAATGCAAATTCCATTAATAACTATTCATACTAGGGTAACGGTAAATGAAATAACAAAACCCAAGTCCAAATATGTGGCAAAAACACAAAGGACAGATCTCTTATAGGAAATCGTAAACAACCTCTCGACCAAACCACCACGACTTAAGAGAGTCGAAAACGAACAGACATTTCGAAAACTAAAGAGGAAGTATAAACTTACTCTAGGAACGACCCATGTCATCAGACCCGACATCCAATAAAAGAAAGTAGCGAAATTCACACAAAACGGTAAGGGAGGACCGGACTTCACAAAGATAACTTTATAGACGTCAATAGGAATACACTTAGGGGAATACACAATAAACAACAAAAAGGGAACGACGAAAATTATAAACAAAAAACACAAACTAGAAACAATTAAACGGGGTTACAATAAAAATTTTCTACCGATCATCATCTTTTTCGGACGGTAAGACTTCTACCATTAAAGAGACTAAGAGATCTATACATCTAAAGTAACGTAGAAACTCCCGTCCAAAGAAGTAGTAAAACTCTTTTGTGGTTGTTGACTTTGTTACTTCTGTCGGAAAAGGATCTGGAACTAATACGTTTTTCATTCGGTTTCTAGTAAAAGTCTACACTCCTTCGAGAGTTTGTCCGGTCTCCAGAATTTGTCCACCTGGTGAGTGTAGTTATATAAACTAGGTAATTATAAATTTTTGTACATATGTTGTATGTTTCTGACCTACAGTGTATTTCGATAAAAAGAACTTCAACTCTCGTCAGACTGGTACATAGGGTCACGGGAGTGACCTTTGTTACTGGAACGTCGATCCACCCCGGATGGGGTAAACCCCACCTTACAAAAATTCAAACGTGTTAGTAGTGGGTCGGACGAAGTAACCAAACACAAGACAGAACCGAAACATTCTTACACTCAAACTTAAGATCTAGCTTATTTTTCGTCGATTAGTAAAACGTATTATTATACTTACAATATCTAATGAAGAGGACTTCGTATCGAAACTACGGAGACTTTTGGGAAATTCATAGAGGTAACGGATAGTCTATTCCGGGGCTTGAGGTAAAGTAGTCCGGAAGTTTCCCGAGGTACTAGACCTATGTTGACAACCACAAAAAAAAAACCAAACGAAAATTAAAGGAAAAAGGAAGGTAAACAGTAATAAATACTGGGAAAGGATACATAAAAGAGTGTAGAGATCGAAATAATTCCTAATCGTCGTGTGTATTGATGGTAGTAACCCACGATACGGTCTGTATTCTTAATCCCGAACAGAATCAGACAAGTCCGACGATATTACGTCATAATGTCAGACCCATCAAATATTTATTGGTACTAAATAAAGAATGTCAAGACCTTCAACCTACAAGTTCTTGTCCCAGTACCAGTTCACTCCCAGGAGAAGGTCCAACGTCTGAAAAGTGACACAGGAGTGTACCGTCTTTCTCTATTCCCTCGAGAGACCTCGAAGAAGATACTCCAGTTTGATCAGGGGTAGTACTGGAGTAGTGGGAGGGTTTGTGGGATGGGGACTTATAGTAGTAGTGTAACCCGTGACCTAAAAATCGTATACTTACAATCCACCTGTGTTTGTAAGTCTGATGTCGTCCCAGTGTTTCTTACTTTAACTTTAGTTCTCATCGCTCTAGTAAACAATTCCAGTTTGTCATATTACATCACCACATCTTAAACCTCAATCTTGACCTTCCGACGTCAGGTACCCCAACGACTCCCAGCCTGTGCTGATTCACCGAAGTGAAAGTGAAAAGTGAAAGTACGTAACCTCTTCCTTTACCGTTGGGTGAGGTCACAAGAACGGACCTCTTAGGGTCCCTACCCCCTCGGCCCACCCGACGACAGAGACCCCAGTGGGTCTCAACCTGTGCTGACTTCACTGAATCGTTATGGTATCAAATTGAGACAAAGATTCTACAGTACAACGAACGGAGACGAGAGACCATCCTTATAGAAAGGGAAACGGGTAACGTACGAACGTTTAGATAGTCGAAAGATTAAATCGTTCAAAAGACGATTTGGTACAATTAAAAGGGTTGTTAGGGAAACGGTTGGGACACGGTTAGTGGTGTACAGATTTTATCGGTCTATTTCTCAGAGAAGAAAAGGATTTATCGGTCCTTTGAACCGTAAATGGAACACCATGATCAATGTAAACTAGTACCCGAAGAAATCAAACAAACAATTCTTGTTATAGGGCCTCGAATGAGTTTGTACAGGTAGTTCAACCACTACGATAGGTTGGTAGAGTAGGAGACAGTAGGGGAAGAGGAGGGTGGAAGTTAGAAAGGGTCGTAATCCCAGAAAAGGTTACTTAGTCAAGAAACGTAGTCCACCGGTTTCATAACCTCAAAGTCGAAGTCGTACTCAGGTAGGTCACTTATAAGTCCTGACTAAAGGAAATCCTAACTGACTAACCTAGAAGAACGTCAGGTTCCCTGAGAGTTCTCAGAAGAGGTTGTGATGTCAAGTTTTCGTAACTCAGAAGTTTCTAGTTGAAAGAAATATCAGGTTGAGAGTCTGGGTATATACTGATGACCTTTTTGGTTTCGAAACTGACCTACCTGGAAACAACCGTTTCGTTACAGAGACGAAAAATTATACGACGGAGTCAAAGTCAAATCAGCGAGTCAGCACAGACTAAGAAACGCTGTGGTACTTAGCGTCGTACGGTCCGGAGGGACAAGTAGTGGTAGAGGGCCTCAAGTGAGTCTGAGTGTAGGTAGCTCAGTCACTACGGTAGGTCGGTAGACTAGGAGCCAGCAGGGGAAGAGGAGGACGGGGATTAGGGAGGGTCGTAGTCTCAGAAAAGGTCACTCAGTTGAGAAGCGTACTCCACCGGTTTCATGACCTCGAAGTCGAAATCGTAGTAAGGAAGGCTTCTTTAGGGTCCCAACTAGAGGAAGTCTTACCTGACCAACCTAGAGGAACGTCAGGTTCCCTGAGAGTTCTCAGAAAAGTTTGTGGTGTGAAGTTTTCGTAGTTAAGAAGCCGTGAGTCGGAAGAAGTGTCAGGTTGAGAGTGTAGGTATGTACTGGTGTCCTCTTTGATATCGGAACTGATCTGCCTGGAATCAGCCGTTTCATTACAGAGACCAAAACTTATACGATAGATCCAACCAGTATTGAAAAGAAGGTTCCTCATTCGCAGAAAATTAAAGTACCGACGTTACGACGGATCCAACCAATATTGAAAAGAAGGTTTCTCGTTCGTAAAAAATTAAAGTACCGACGTCAGTGGTAGACGTCTCTAAAACCTCGGGTTCTTTTATTTCGACAGGGACAAAGGTAACAAAGGAGTAGATAAACGGTACTTCACTACCCTGGTCTACGGTACTAGAATCAAAAGACTTACAACTCGAAATTTGGTTGAGAAAGTGAGAGGAGAAGGTGAAAATAGTTCTCCGAGAAATCAAGAAGAAGTGAAAGGCGGTATTCCCACCACAGTAGACGTATAGACTCCAATAACTATAAAGAGGGCCGTTAGAACTAAGGTCGAAGACAAAGAAGGTCAGGTCGCAAAGAGCACTACATAAGACGTATATTCAATTTATTCGTCCCACTGTTATATGTCGGAACTGCATGAGGAAAAGGATAAACCTTGGTCAGACAACAAGGTACAGGTCAAGATTGACAACGAAGAACTGGACGTATGGATAAAGAGTTCTCCGTCCAGTCCACCAGACCATAAGGGTAGAGAAAGTCTTAAAAGGTGTCAAACAACAATAGGTGGGAGTTTATAAACCGTCACAAAGGAGTGTCTAACATCCCGAGGTTATATACAACTTGATTTATGTCAGAGTTTGTACCAATAATGAGAGAAAACATGGGGTCGACTAAAACACAACACAGAAAGAGTTTACAGTGAATACCAATCGAGTGTCGGGTTTTCCTCAGATGACCTTTATTATTGGACAAGAAGACCTACTATAGATGACGTAGGGGTTAGTCTGTCTGTATCTCAAGTGAACGAAATTTCCTTCTGTTGACGAACACCTTATCAGACTCGATTAGTGTCACTGAACCTCAACGATGTAGTAAGTAAACTTTGTTCAAGAGAAACGTAGAAAATATCGTTGTGAGGTCACACAGAAAGGGGGTCCTTATATCCTACGGATTAGTCGGAATAGAGTGAAGGATGTTACGTCGGGTAACGACCGGGAAACCTAAAAGGTCAGTCTTTATCCAAATGGTACAAGGGTTCTACGTCCCAGGGAAAGGGAACCCATCCCTGTCCGTGGGAAGGTGAAAACGGGAATTGACCCCCACTTCATATCCCATCAACCTTACTTTCGGGTAGTTGTAAATAGAAATTTTTTATAGCAAGATACATTAAAAAAACTTCTGAGAGAATACTCCGATCCTACGTTGTGAAGGAAGAGAAATGGAGAGGGTACCCCTCTCTTACACTCGGTACGTCGTAACGAGAACGGTTCACTTTTTCATTAAATAGGTTCCACTGAGACAGAGGGTATCAAGAGTAAAATTTTAGAAGTAGGGTTAGGAAAATATGTGGGATCTATACTACTTTGTCAAGTCAAGTCAGAGAGTCAACACAGGTTGAGAAACCACTGGGGTACCTGACGTCGTGCGGTCCGAAGGGACAGGTAGTGGTTGAGGACCTCGAATGAGTTTGAGTACAGGTAACTCAGCCACTACGGTAGGTCGGTAGAGTAGGAGACAGTAGGGGAAGAGGACGGAAGTTAGAAAGGGTCGGTAGTCCTAGAAAAGGTCACTCAGTCAAGAAGTATAGTCTAACGGTTTCATAACCTCAAAGTCGAAGTCGTAGTCAGGAGGGTCTCTTATAAGTCCTGACTAAAGAAACCCCTACCTGACCAACCTAGAGGAACGTCAGTCTAAGACTTCGTAAAGTCTTAGTACTCTACTCAAAAATAAGGATAGGACACATTCAGGACACCGTACGAGACACATACATACGGGAATACAACCTGTCAAACTATAACGGGTTGTCTAGAGTCTACGAGTCGAGAGTAAAACAAAAACGGAAAAAAAAAAAATCTATTAAAGACAACTGGACATAAGTTCATGTGACTCAGAAAGGACACGACACAAGAGACAGACGACAAATCGAGAGTCTTGTTCAAGAAGTAAAGACACAGTCACGAAAAAGTAAAGACAGAAAAGATAAACCAAGGAAATATACTAGAGGTAGAAAGACTACTATAAGGGTCAAAAATCATGTAATAAAGAAGTGTAAAGAAGGATCCAAGAAAATTTATTTTTAGTATAGACAAAATTTCAAGAAAGAAGAATAAAGGTTAGATCAAAGAAAACCTTGGAGATAACTGATAATTGATCAAGGAAGATAAAGGAAGATAACTGATAAAGGAGGAGAGTGGCACCCAGTGTAAAAAAGGGAACAAATATACGGAATTCCAGAAACCATTATACGACCTATAACACACGTCTTCTTCGACTTACTTTATTTTACGTACGTACGATCAAACAAAATCATTACAGGTCAAGAAATTCTGGAGGTACCTGATATCGGACGGTCTAAGAATACAGGAACCCCTAAGAGGTTCTTTATTATGACCTCATCCAACGATACGGGAGGAGGTCCTCTAGAAGGACTTGGTCTTTGACTTGGATGTAGAGAATACAGAGGGCAGGTACCCTAAAAGGTCCGTTCTTATGACATAGGACGGTCCGAAGAGACAGGTACCCTAAAAGGTCCCTTCTTATGACCTCACCCAACGGTAAAAGAAGAAGGTCCCTATAAGGACTGGGTCCCTAGTTCGAGTCCAGAGGGTGTAACCTCCGTCTGAGAAATGGGAGACTCGGCGGTCCCTTAAGGGGACATAACCGTCCACCCAAGAAATGGTGATCGCGGTGTACTCTTATTTTATTATAAATGGGTCTTTTCCCGTACAACGAAGAATACAGTCTAAAGGTCATATCCGTCGACTTAGTCAGACAACACATACACACGTCCCGGACCCGAAACAACATTGAAATCAATTTGAGTCAAAGATAAAGTCACAACTCAAGTCCCGATCCTGAATGGGGAATAGTCTATAACTCCAGAATCACAGACAGTCTCAGATCTCTCAAGAGACGAAATCTTTTGTCAGTGACTTAAGTACTTGACACAAACTAAAGATACGAAATGACGGATCTCCGGTCTAAAAACCCAGTGGTCTCTTAAGAGAAACGAGAAGTCAGGGTAAGGACCGAAAGAGTTGAGATCCTGTAGAAAGAGAAAAAGACTGGACAGGGGTCGTAATCCTCCTGTCGCAGTCACGTGATCCACTTCCGGACCTAACGAAGGACTTTGTAGAACTTCCTAGACAGTCGAAAGAACGGACAAACATCTGAAGTCATTCGATGATGACACCTGAACTCTTTCAGGGTGTACTGAGTGTATCCTAAATAGAGTCGAGATGAAGAGACAGGAGTTGACAGCCATTTTAGAAGCGGAAACTCTTTCGACTATCTTCTCTCAACTATCCAACTATAACTGAGAGACACTCACTCCTAAAATTGAAAAGTACATCGAGTGTTTGTCGGTAATTTGTAAACAATTTTTGTGTTGATCACAGAGAGTGAGGGTAGATTCTACCGAAGGAAAAGGAGGACTGAAACAGTTTCCACTTTCATCGATATACAGAAAAGATCTTTTCTGATAATGAAAGACCATAAATTAAGTAAATTGAAATGGACGGGCGGGACGGGGGGACGGCAAAAGTGAAGAAACCACGCAAAAATTTTCGGGACGTAAACAACGAAGAGACTAAACAAAAACAATATCACTCTTGACATGTCAAAAGTGAAAGGCACAAAATTAACCTCCGGTTTACACTTATAATAAGACCAGATATTGACATAGTACTAAATAGATCGGTAAGAAATCCTTGACTCGTAAATCTTCATAAGATTAAAAAGTAATATAATTTGTTAAAACGTTTTTCGTAGAGTCAAATATATAGTATCAGAGACAAGAATTTGTAAAAGAATCATACTAAGGAAATTACCACTGACCTTCCCCTTCCTCCCCCGTGTAGACTTCACGACCATCACAAAACAAAGAATTAGTTACATAACCGATGTGATTACACAAATAAGACACTTTTAAGGAACGTGAGATACGAATACGAAAAAGAGACAATCTGAAGTTATTTTTAAATATAATTTACAATGACCAACTTTAAAAATACATGTTAACACAAGGAAGACTCTTAATAGATAATTATAAAGTACTCAACCAGTAAATCTGATTTAGTGAGTTGAAAAGTTATGAGGTAAAAGGAGTAGATACTTTATCCTGTCATTTGAAGTAGTGTATGAATACACTTACTTTACTCTATTTTGTGAACTTTTATCAAACTGTTGAACCTCAAACATATGTTTACATCCCTTGTAAAAACATGAATCATGTAGTTAAACTAAGTGTAAGTTAAGATCCATTGTACCTTATAAACTCTTTCCTACTCACATATCTCTCCCGTGATTAGACACTTAAAACCCTTTTAGGAATTACTTTATCATATCCGAGAACCGTGTTATAACGTCAGAAACTTTAAACGTAAATAATAGAAAACATAGGTCTAATAAGACGGAGACGAGAAGGGCACAGAGGGACGAGAATCAGAGTTCCACTCTCCCCAGTCAAACCCTGTCACCGACGAGACTGAAAACTAAAATTTCACGGTGGTCAAACAAATAGTAGTCAAACAAACGAAGAACCTTTTACTATCGAAGTGAACGGAGTAAGTATAACCAATAACCCATTTTTACTCATATTTGTCGTTTTCGGACCATTTTCCCCTGTATATTTTCATCCAATTGGAAAGGATAGTCAACAAGTAAACATTCTCTCGTCTAATCTTACTCAGTTGAGTCCACTTTTATTGTCCGTTATGTAAACCGTGTAGAATCTGGAAGTCTCGTACCTTTACCAGAAAAGGAAAAAGGTTCCTAGTCGAGAAATCTCGAGAGAGGGTTTTGACAGACAAGATTTTACACCAATTGATTGGTGTCTCCTCCCCGTACCGTCTCTCCCCGACCGACACGTGGGACGTCCCTTCCTGATATAAGAGGTTCAACCAGTTCATGAAACCTCGTGTGAGAAGTCTTAAATGTCACGACTCAGTTTCACAATAATGACGTTTGAACTCGTTTCACATCGGATTAGTGTGAAATATTTCCTTTCCCCTTTTCTTCCGACGTTGAGTGAAGATTTTTTAGTTACCACAAAAGGAACTTACTGTGAGAAAAAAACGGTACGGAGAAGAACTGAAATGGAAGAGTCCCCGACGGTTGTTGGAATAGTTTACAACCATAGAAACGTGACCTTTACATAAAATTTATAAGAGATCCGGTCTGGGGACTTGTAGAAGACAGAGATCATTACCTCTACTATATCGGAGGTTAGCCCTTGAACTGTTACGATTGGTTGGAAGGTTGTGACTTTCGCGAGGAGTCTCAGTATTTGATCCTCCTAATCTTTCTTTGAGATTCTACTAAATCAAGTCACAGGAGTAGAAGACCTACGATATGACCTTCGAGTCTCTCCAATCCAATGACTAGGCCACGGAGACTCAATCAATCCTGGGCCCCGATCTTGGGTCCGGGGTCACGAGGACTAGACCCCGCAAAAGACTCTGACCAATTCATTTGGAACAAGGAAACCACCACTCATGTAATCAGTCGAACCCCACACGATTGTTTATGACGTCTGACCCATCAATTTTGTTGTCTGTAAATCAAAGAGTACTAAGACTTCCGATTGTCAGGTACTAGTTCTATGACCGTTTCAGTCAAAGACCACTCTCGAGAGAAGGTTCGACCGTGTACTTGGGGAAGAGACACCCAGGGGTGTACCACAAAAGACACACACACACCTCTCTCACTCTCTCGAGCGAGTACAGACGAGGAGGAAGGTTTTCCTGTGATTAGAGCAACCTAACCCGGTAGTGAGAATACCGGAATAAATTGGGATTAATGGAAAGTTTCCGAGGTCCCCCAGTGTTTTTCAGTCCGTGCCGACTCGTCGATTCGTGAGTGAGTTATTTATGATAGTATAACCACCAATCTCGAAGTCGTGTGTTTACGCCACCTTACTAAGGTAGGTGTTGTCATTACTTTCCGGCGACAAAAACAGTTTCACTTTTAGATGTACGATGACTGAAGTCAATACCCCAACCGACAAATCTTCCTAACCACACTACACTTCCACTCAGACTTCTCCCGTTACTTTTATATTGTTTCTTTCTTTTCTACTTTTCTGTCTCTTTACATGTCGTCTAGACCGGTTACTACCTTCGTCTCGTAAGCGGTCGATACTGGACTTAAGATCGTAGAAGATCCAAGGGGAGTAAGGGAAACGAAAGAAAATCAGGGTGTAGAAGAATGGAATGTGAGAATCTCTTATTCAGACGGGTCTCCTTCGGACAGTTCGGGGATTATAAAAAAAAGAAGAACAAGAGGAGACTCACACGAAGGAAGAACGGTTTCAATTGTGGAGGTGGACATACGATAAAAAGTGTGATTAAACATAAAGGTCAAGAAGAGACCTGACCGCGAGAGGAAAGTAAAAGAGACAGAATAGTTTACAGACCAGGAAAATTAAGAGTAAAGGAACGTTCGAACCCTGTGTTCGAGACTCAATGGTCATCCCCCGGGTTTTCACCAGTTCAGTACCAGTGTACAGAACTTCGTAAGTCTCTACTCACACTCTATACATTTACGTGTACGTCTACTCTCACGATCTTCAACATTGTTAAGTATCCTGCATCGTAGTTTCAAAAGATTGGTGGTTTAATTAAATGGGAAAGTACGATGGTAAAAGAAAGACGATTTTTCTTTAGAGGAGCTATACAGTGGTCTACGGGAGGTTTTTTAATCAAAGCCGAAAAGATACTCTATAATACCCTTTGGGACTTGTTCGGAGAACCGATTACGTCATGAATTAGAAGTGTGACGTTTGGTCTCGAAGTCGAGGTCGGAGGGGAACCTTACGAACGACTACCGAGGACAGTGAGGCCAGGAAGGTGGAGAGACAGGAAAGTCCGTGGAAGAGATCACGGCCCAGGTACAAACAAGTACCCTACACCTACGTGGACTCCATACACAAACCGGGGAAGAGAAGAAGGAGAGGAGAGAGGGACCGTTCGTACGCATCTACGTCAAGAGTGGAGAGAGGGTTGCGAGTCTGGACTTAAGATTAGAGAGCGAACCCTCAGAGGGATTTTTCGGAATCTTCAAACTTTACCTTGAAGAACAGAGAGAGTTGTGGAAGGTTGGTTGAGGATGAAGACATAAGAGTCTAAAACACAATAAAATCGAAACGAAAATAAAGGAAGAATATAGGTCAGGGAGTTTTTCAGGGAATCAGATGGAGGAGTTCCATAGAAGGAGTGGAGGATATTGGGGCTGTTTAAATCCCGAAATCACGTAAAATAGACCATGTTATACAATCAGTGGATTGACTAGAGAAAAGTGAGGTCCAGTAAGACTTTTATTAAAAATCTATACAGAAAATTTTCATTAGTAGACTAATAAACAAGGAAGAACAATTTTTTTTTTTTAGTCATTAGGCATTCATCGATTGTTTAATTAATCGAGTGGAACTACCAGTTTAGGGAATTACCACACCTGGTTTGGATAGTAACGTTCAAAAAGAAGGTGAGGGAACCCACAGAAAGACACATATACGATCCGATGTCGATTCGAGAGTATGAGTGCGAAACTTAAAGGGAAGGAAATATAAAAACAGGAAAATAAAAAAAGTTGTGTAAAATAATTTACATGTGTTCGTTTTGATTTGTCTTGATTACTCAGGTACAGTGGTTTAACTACCTTTAAAACGACACTTAAAGTCTACATGAAATATCGATACTCTATCTTATCAATAAGTGACTATACTTTAGTACAAGAAACATATTTTACTAGGTTAGTTACTAAACCTTAGAGTAAAAATATATTTAACTAGCTTAACGAATACACCTTAGACCAAAACTATATTTAAGTAGAATTCTAAAAAAAAAAATGTAGTAATTTATCTTTTCAGAACCCTATTCAAATAAAGTTTTACCTCTTATCCTCTTTCGTCGATATAAATTCTGCTATATAAAGAAACACTCTTAAAAACAGTCAAAGAAAGAATCAATAATCCTGTTCCTGTTGATGATGTTGTTTCCTTATTTACGTCTATATATATATATACACATACACACATATATATATATATATATATATATACATATAAGTTCACGAGGGACCCCTGACACCGGAAATCAACTCTTGATGACTAGGTCTGTTTACATAACAAATGAAGAGACAAGAATTTAAAGAACTAGAGAGTTATCGTAAAAAATAGAAAGTCCTCCAACACAAATAAAAAAGAGAATGATAGATCGAGATTTATTACCTTCTTGGTTCCCAGGATAAGACTATGGAGACCAAAAGAGGTAGATTCGTGACAAGAATAAACTAAAGTGAGAACATAGAAATGAGAACAAGAGAGGAGGTGACCCTAACGGGGTGAAGGATGAAAAAGGACACTTTAGGACAATTTCTCCATTGAAAAACTGATGGGTCGTAGGCGAGTGGGATAATATATCGTTATCCCTTCGTAGATATTATCTCCTCTCCGACCTACTTACCATTAACCACATCCCTGGTGTCGACTTCACAGGTCTCACCTGTGTCACACTGGGTGTACCCGAGTCATTCTTTCCTTTTTTTTATTAAAACTTGGCACTCACCTCGTCTTAATGAATAAGAGGTCAGACATGTCTTTCTTCGAACATCGGGGTCCACGACGTTTTTAGTAGGAAACCAGTCTGAATCTTTCTGTGACTACCACTCCCCTCACCTTATCTTTATAACACGTCTTCTCTAGTACCTCAGTGACTCGGTTGGGTGACTCGTCGGACGAAGTGAAGACCTAAAAACAACTACTTGTTTGTGTAAAGAATTATTTTTAATAAGTTCGGTCAAACATGTCCCAAAAGACAACGAAAGTTAATTTTTATTACATTATTATGTGAATAGAAGATCAGAATTTACGGAGAAAAAGATACTTTACAGAGACAGATGTTGATTTGACTCACGAAATTGAAACTTTAGGTATGATCATAAATCCCGAAAGGTCCACCGAGATCACCATTTCTTAGGTGGACGGTTACATCCTCTACGTTCTTTGTGCTCAAGTTAGGGACCCAGTCCTTCTAGGGGACCTCCTACTTTACCTTCGGGTGAGGTCGTAAGAATGGACCTCTTAAGGTACCTGTCTCCTCGGACTGTCCGATGCCAGGTACCCCAGTGTATCTCAGTCTGTGCTGACTCGCTGATTGTGTATGTATGATCATAAATACAAAGACACTCTGCCGTATATAGAATATGAAAATTGATATCGAGACATTCAAGAACTAAATAAGGACCATCAATCCCTTACACAAAAGGAATAATAACACACGAGACCCCATAGATGATATTATACATCACTTACAACAACTTACCCTCTTTAAAACCATATTATTTTCCTAAGGACAGTAAGTGATCGATACTGGAATCCTTTCAGTGGGATCAGTGAACTCCAGAGTCAGAGGAACATATGCCTTAACTTTCTAATAGGATTCAATAGAGGTTCCAGGTTCCAAAAAAGTAAATCATTTTTAAAACCTTCCTTACTACGATTTCGACTTTGAGGTCATGAAACCGGTGGAGTACATTTCTCAACTGAGTAACCTTTTCTGAGACTACGACCCTCCCTAACCCCCGTCCTCCTCTTCCCCTGCTGGCTCCTACTCTACCGACCTACCGTAGTGACTGAGCTACCTGCACTCAGACTCACTTGAGGTCCTCTACCACTACCTGTCCCTCCGGACCGCACGACGCTAAGTACCCCAGCGTTTCTCAGTCTGCGCTGACTCGTTGACTTGACTTAACTTGACTTTTCAAACAATCGTTTCTATTCTTTCTTGTTCTCTGAAATAAGGAAAAAGAGTAAAAAGTAGGTCTGATCTGATATCGATATGTAAAGTATTTGTATCGGAGGGGGAATTTTATTGTTAAAACAAAAGTTCTCCTTAAGACGACAAGAGATTCTCGTTGACCGAGTTTGTCGTCGGTCGAAATTTTTATCATAAAATGAGACGTATTGTGTTCCTTCTATGAAGGATATTACACAGAATTGATATTTCTAAGTACAGGTCGATTCCTCCGTCCAGTATACTGGTACACCTAAGTCGAGTCCTCAATTAATCTGAGATGGACCCTAATGCTTTCACAAGACGTTCTCTTCATGGTCACTTAAAAACGTTCCAGAGACGTCTATATGGTACGTCCGTACGATTCAACGAAATCAGCACAGGTTGGGACACGTCGGTATACCCGAATCTGATGTCGGAAGGTCCGAGGAGACAGGTATCCTAAGAGATCCGTTCGTAATGACCTCACCCAACGGTACGGGAGGAGGTACCCTAGAAGGGTTGGGTCCTCAGTTTGGACGTACGGAATACAGAGGGTGTAACCGTCCACCCTAGTAATGATGATTGTGGTGGACCCTTCGGGACTTCTAGATGGTATTTAGAACCATTTAAATCTACATACACACCCTCCCGTATCCCCATCATACGTTAAGTGATCAATACCTATTGAACGGTGTGAAAGGAGAAGATACTTTATCCCTAAAGAGGGGACGGGTGAATTCCGACAACACTCCTTATGCACTCCATTAAATATACCTCATAAATTGTGTCACAGACCGAGTCATTCAGCACCAATAAATAAATAAATAAATAAAATCACGACAGTGTGAAATTCATTCGTCTATTTACCCTTCTAACTTCACCGTGGGTCACTCTAACTCTTTCGTTCTCACGATACGGTCCTTCGGTGGATTTGTGTATTAAACATGGACAGAGTCTCTTTCTCTTTTTCTCTGTCTTATAACATTTTCAAAGCCTAGGTAACACTCCTTGACACCACCAGTTTTCCAAAACACAAATCTTTACTCAACTTTTAAGACCGAGTCCGTCTGTCCGTTCGGACTGTCTGAAATAAAGTCCTGTCTGACTTTATTTCGTCGGTGGGTTAGTGGTTCGTCGATCTCTTCTTCGACTTGAGTAGGGAACGTACCTCTTCTCCTCACAGGCACTCGTGTACACCGGGTAAGATGGGAAACGTTTCGGGAAAAAATAAAACCCAAGGTGAGTCAGAACACTCCCTCCACCTCTTCCGTAAGTATGGAAGAGAGACATACGAGTCAGCACAATCTGAGAAACACTAGGGTACCCGACACCGGGCGGTCCGAGGAGACAGGTACCTTATAAGTTCCGTTCTTATGACCTCACCCAACGGTAAGAAGGACAGCCCCTAGAAGGGACTGGGTCCCTAACCTGGGTGTAGAAAAAGTAATCGTCCACCTAAGAAATGGTGACTCGGTGAACCCTTCTTCGGGGTTATGAAAGGGAAACGGTGTATTGTTTCCCCGACACCTTTCTGTCCCCTGAACCATTAAGAGTGAACAACTACTTTACATAAACCAGTACTTACAGTAGAATACTAAGTAACTGTCTTCGATAAAAAGTAATCAAGACCAAAGATCCTGAACGGACAAAACTTGTTTCTTCCTTCTGGGTTAACAGGAAAAGAAAGAAAAGGAAAGGAACTGATGGAATTTCAAGATCAACTTAAATATTGTCGACAATCCCTATCTCTCAACACACATACACACTAAATCTCTGTTCTATACGATAATGAAGGGTTTCTATGATTGGTATAGGTACACAAAGAAGAACAAAAGAGAACTCGTTTCCTCGAGAAAAAAACCACAGTACAAGAAATTCAGAAGTTCGTTGTCGTTTTGAGACAAAAGGTCATAAGAAAGTTCCTCATAGACGTCAGGAAAAGTCCTCCTTTACAAGTAAAGGATTAGTCTGTGAAAGAAAGGTATACCTCCTGAGAGGTGAGAAACAGTGGGACAACCTGAGAGAAATTAGGAGAGTGACTGAAGACTGAATCACTCTACCCTTTTCCGACTAAATTTACTGAGCGTCGAGATCTATCTCTTTAACCTGTACGCAAGGGATCGGAAAAGAAGAATCGTCACTTACAGGGGATTCTCTTTCGGGAAGGAGATTCGTTGACGGGTACAGTCCCCACCCCCCTCCAGAGATCAACCGAATTACGTACGCACACACGAGTCAATACAGAGAAACACTGGGGTATCCGACATCGGGCGGTCCGAAGAGACAGGTACCCCAAAAGGTCCGTTCTTCTCACCTCACCCCATTGGTAAAGGATGAAGTCTTCTAGAAGGGTTGGGTCCCCAGTTTGACTACAGAGCGGACAGAGGACGTGACGTCCACCTAAGAAATGGTGATACCCTTCGGGAAAATTATCCAAACCCATCGGAATCTCATGTCGGACAACGAACTTACACCCACTGTGTCCATGTTGACTTTGGTCGTAATCTTATATACATCTCCTCGTAAAAAGGTTTATGTCTGGAAAACCCGTGACCTTCGTCTTGTCATAAACGAGAAACATTCCGTTTTTAAAAAGGGACTCAAGACACGAGATCTTATGACCTCTGGACCAAAGTTTGACAGTCTCGGGTCAGACCTATCTATCGTGATCTGTCGACGGGGGTAGGAAAGACTTAAATCCGGACTCCTCCGATTACACTCTAATGTCAACCCAAGTGTACCAAGTCCGAGTTTTCGGGTGGTAGTAAAACAGGGTTCACCTGAGACCCAATCAATTAATGTTTACTTCCCTTTTATAATGGACCCTCAAACAAAGAACCCGGAGTCTTTAAGAAATAATTCCCAGTCTAATTTTTTTTTTTTTCGATGGCACCATTTTACGATTGTTACTGACGGGTGTCCTCTTACATCTACGAAACAGTGACCTATCTCGGATGGGAGGTAGGTTAGGACCCCACGGTCTTAGACCCTGAAGTTTCTCCTTTACCTTTAATCCTACGAAATTTATATGGTCTACTCTTTCTTTCGAAGGAGTTTATTGTAACACACTGCCATCAACGACGAAAAGTTTCTTTTGGCGTAATAAGAGACTCCCTTTTCTGTTACGTAAAAGGGGAATTCTATACCAACTTATATACTACGGTTTATGTATCACGGTTTTAAATGGAAAACTACTTAAATTGTAGGTTTACTCGAACTCGAGTATCTAGTACATAAGATCTCGGGTCCGTATCTAATTGGGGGTAGAACTGTTCTGACTTTGGTCGTTCCTCTCGTACCACCCATCCTACTGTCCGAGACCTCACTACCCCGACCACCTCCCCACCCCGTCCTTCCAAAGGATTCTAAACGTAGAATCACGACGAGACCTAATCGACCGACATACTGGTTTATAATGAGTTCCCCGGACTAAACAAAAGAAAGAAAAGAAAATAAAAATTAATTAAATAAAATGAAATGTTATAACATAACCGAAACGGTATGTAACTGAACTCAGACGATATTCACATGTACACAAGGGGTAGGACTTGGGGAGAAGGGTGTAGGGAGGAGTAGGGTAGGGAGACCCAGTAGGGTCACGTAGTCGGGGCTCGTGGGACACGACGACGACGACGACGATTCAGCGAAGTCAGCACAGGCTGAGACACGCTGGGGTATCTACCGTCGGGTGGTCCGCGGCGGTAGGGACCCTAAGAGGTCCGTTCTTGTGACCTCACCCAACGGTAAAGGAAGAGGTCACGTATTTTCACTTTCACTTCAGTGACTCAGCACAGGTTGAGAGTCGCTGGGGTACCTGACGTCGGATGGTCCGAGGAGGCAGGTACCCTAAAAGGTCCGTTCTCCTGACCTCACCCCACGGTAGTGGAAGAGGGCTCGTGGGACATAGTAGTTAGTTTGGACCTGACCACTAAGCAAAGTGTACACTATTATATGTACAAAGTTCCGGTAAGAGGGTATAGTAGGGTGGGAGTGGGAGAGGATGTCTCAGGTTTTCTGATAAGACATATAGACACAGAGAAAACGACAGAGCGTACGTCCCAATAGTAATGGTAGAAAGATTTAAGGTATATATACGTAATCATATGACCCCAGCGATTCTCAGCCTGTGCCGACTCGCTGAAGTGAAAATGAAAAGTGAAAGTACGTAACCTCTTCCTTTACCGTTGGGTGAGGTCACAAGAACGCACCTCTTAGGCTCCCTGCCCCCTCGGACCACCCGACGACAGACACCCCAGCGTGTCTCAGTCTGTACTGACTTCGCTAAATCGTCGTCGTCGTCGTCGTCATATGACATAACCATAAAAAGAAAGACCGAATGAAGTGAGACATATTATCCAAGGTCAAAGTAGGTGGAGTAATCTTGACTAAGTTTACATAAGAAAAATTACCAACTCATTATGAGGTAACACATATACATGGTGTCGAAAGAATAGGTAAGTAAACGACTACCTGTAGATCCAACGAAGGTACAGGACCGATAATATTTGTCACGACGCTACTTGTAACCCCATGTGCAGAGAAAACTAAGACCAAAGGAGTCACACATGGGGGTCGTCACCCTAACGACCCAGTATTCCATCAAGATAAAGGTCAAAAACTTCTTTAGAGGTGTGACAAGAGGTATCACCGACATGATCAAACGTAAGGGTGGTTGTCACATTCTCCCAAGGGAAAAGAGGTGTGGGAGAGGTCGTAAATAACGAACATCTGAAAACCTAGTGTCGGTAAGACTGACCGTACTTTACCATGGAGTAACACCAAAACTAAACGTAAAGAGACTATTACTCACTACAACTCGTAGAAAAGTACACAAACAATCGGTAGACATACAGACGAAACCTCTTTACAGACAAATCAAGAAACCGGGTGAAAAACTAACTCAGAAAATAAAAAGACCTTAACTCGACGTCCTCAACGAACATATAAAAACTCTAATCGACAAACAGTCAACGAAGTAAACGATAATAAAAGAGGGTAAGTCTTCCGACAGAAAAGTGGAACGAATATAAAAGGAAACAACACGTCTTCGAAAATTAAAATTAATCCAGGGTAAATAAATAAAAACGAAAATAAAAGTCTTAAGACCCTCCACCTAGTATCTCCTAGGACGACACTAAATACAGTCTCTCACAAAACGGATACAAAAGGAGAGATTTACATAATCTCCACTACGGTCACGTACCGGATTGATTAACTTGAAATTCTTAATTACACGTCAATTCTGAATCGTAACCAGATCAAATTGAAGTCTCTCAGGTCCTATTTGATACAGGTAAGGTCACTCTCTGGCAACTTGATAACGACAATCGTTTGAGGATTTCAAGACGGGTCCGTAACACTTGAGGTCCTGAGTTGTGAAGGTTTCTCCTGTGACCCCTCTTACTTAAACCTGAAGTGAAAGAAACCTGAAAATTGAATGTTCCCTTTCTATTATATTGATGTTTGAAATTAATGAACTCCGAAATTGAATTAATACCTTTAAATTAAAAACCTGAGAGTTATGAGGAATTCTTAAACCGTTATGTCCAAATATAATTTTAAACCCCGTATAGTAAAGAACCGTAAAATCATGGTATCATAGGATCAGATAATAACCCTATGATACAATTAACCTGTACTCGTCCTCCACCACTCATAAGACCTAAGATCTTTCTGTGTACGTCTCTCACCCACCCTTTATTTGACGGAGGTTTAGTCCATGGAGGATGGAGATTCTTCGTACGTACACATCCGTTTAAAATCTCTACCATGTTCGGTGTAAACTTTACGACAAGGTCGAGTAAATAGTACGTTGAGTAATCCGATGACCAAAACTTACCCCGTGTTTTTTCACTTAAGAGACGTCACCATAGTCAAAAGTCATGTGTAAGTCCTGTTGACTAACCCGGTATACTGGGTCGCCTAGGGTGTAATAATCTGCATAGACACTGTTCCAGAGACCGTTCGAAGTTATCCTCTTAGTAGCGTGTCTGGGGACCTCGTTTCGGTACGGTAGACGTCGTCCTTACACACGTAACAAACTTTACGTCAAGGACCGTACGAGGAATGGGAGTCGGAGTACCTCCTGTAAATCACTAATACATTAACCTCGATGAGTCCTACTCAACCTATAACAGTCTGGATAATTCATTATTTCAGTTCTCTTATGTCGTCATTGGGTAATATGTTACCTCTAATATATAAGTCCTGTACTTACTCGAACAGGTCTCCCGTGTCGACTCACTTGTCCACCGGGGTCGAGAGTACAGTGGATGGGCATAACATGACTACAGAGAAGAACTCGAGTACGGATACCGAAATCCCTCAAGTGTCACCGACTGACCACCTTCTTCTTTCATAGGTCTGGACTTAGTTTTTACCCAACCAAATCATACCTGACAACGACGCACTGTCGGTATAAGTCCGTACCGACACTCTGTCACCACTCCCCTGCAAGAGAGTCACCTGTCTCATGACTCCGTATATGGATTGGTAGTTGAACCACCCGTCGTTCTATTTAAGGACCCTTCACCACTCACCCAAACGTCGAACCAGTCCTCGGACCTTTCTCTCTCTACCTTTGTACCTCTTGTTTGTCTACGTCTTCTCTCTGAACATCTATCAAGACACCCTTCCCAGTGCTTCGTACGTCTAGAAACCCTGAGTGTAACTACGGGTAACCTCTCGTAGGTGGTGTCTCCACAGTACCTTGTTCGTCCGACTTCTCCATTGAACAGGACATCTCAGGTCGTTTCATGAACGTATCACCTGAGTACTGGTTTCACCGGTATAACCGTTCCTACCTCCGAGACACAGCCGGGTTTCCGTACTCGAGGGAAAATGATTCCGACTAGGTCAACGATGATATCTTACAGGTTTCACAGTTGTCCTCTCTCTTCACGACTCGGGAGAAATACCATGACAAAAAACTCCTTTAATTAATCCGAGAACGACCGTTTAACTAATGTAACCTGTGGAAGATGGACCTCTCCTGTCTCTAAGCAAACGGAACACAACCATATATAAGATCTTTACTCAAACAGAATACGGAATCAGACAAGTCCTACGATAACATTTTATGGTATCTACCCCACAGAATTTTTCCTTAAAGAGAGAGTCAAAACCTCCGACCTTCAAACTCTAATACCGTGATCACATCACCTCACTCCGGGGAGAAGGACCAAGTATCGATCACTGACGAGTGAAACAGGAGTACACCATCTTCTTCGACCACTCGAGATACCCTAGAGAGAATATTTTCATGATTAGAATAAGTACTCCCGAGGTAGGAAAACTGAATTCATGATGGGTATCCGGGGTAAATGATTATGGTAGTGGAAACCTCCAATTCCCCGAAGGGACTATCGAGTCAACCATTTCTTAGACGGACGTTAAGTCCTCTGGGGTCAAGTTAAGGACCCAACCCTTCTAGAGGACCTCTTCCCTACCCGATGGGTAAGGTCTTAAGAACCCGAAGGGAACACCGAGTCGACCATTTCTTAGGTGGACGTCACGTCCTCTGGACCGAAGCTAGTGACCCAACCCTTCTAGGGGGACCTCTTCTCGTTCCGATGGGTGAGGTCATAAGACCGGATCTCTTAAGGGACCTAACATATCAGGTACCCCAACGTTTCTCAGCCTGTGTTGACTCACTGAAAGTGAACCCCTAATTCTAAATTCGTATACTCAAAACCCCTCTGAGTCTGTTTTCGTGGAAGGAACAGATCTCACCGAACCAACCGTGTAGACTGACTTCAGGGTCTGTCTAGTACACGAATAACAGACTAAATAATAGTATCCTAGGACGTGGTGAAACATAGTTCGTTGGGCAAAAAGTTCCTTCTTCTACACTGTTACTCGTGCACTGGTGGTACCACAGGTGACCGGAATTTTATAAGGTGGGGTGAGTCTTCCTCTAAGATGGACCGTCTCAGATTTCGTGTCGATTCTTCGGTCGAACCGTTATAGGGTGTCACAACCCGATAATAGAAAGTACTACATTACACATAAAACTTGACTACAGGTGAGATTCCACAACACAGAACTATTGACCTCCTTCACTCAGACCTTATGGTCTACACCTTCATCCTTTCCAATGGAATAGTAGTGGGGGTCACTGGACCCCTTAAACACAAAAGGTAGAGGTGTTTAAATCAGAGTTGACTTGATCTCTAGGACTAAAGGTCTCCCTCAACCAACACCCCTCTCCCAGTGAAGACAACCCCTTGTGTAATTATCAAGGTACTCAGGGCTCCGATACTAACATCGGACCTGTAACACCCGAAGAGTACGTACATCTGTCACCCCGTTCTTTACTGAATCTAATACAATATATGATGGTATGATATAATATGATATGGTATGACATCATAGTTGCTATCCATCGGGACTAATAGTACGTCTCTACTCTAAAGACGATACATTACCCCCGCCCCTCCTCATACAAAACTTAAGTCCGTTTAGTGACCCAATGGAGAGCCACTTAAGTTCGGGTCACAAGTTGTATTCGTTGTTATCGTACGGTTCTCATAAAAAATAGTCTTCGAATCTGAGATCCCTTACTTTCGTTAGATCTGGTTGTTTTCACGACAGACTCCCACTCCTCCTCCATGGTACCCACCATTTCTCCTGTCTACCTTTTTAGTAAACACCTTCATTTCTGAAACCAAAGACGGAGATTGGGAGGACAAAATCCAAAACAAAGTCTTTAATATACGTCCACAATCGATTACGATACCATCGTTAGTAAAACGTCATATACTTACATAGGTCAGTTGTGTAACAAGTAGAATTTACATCTACTACAATATATAGTCAATATAGAGTTATTTACATCTTTCTTTTTGACACTGGTGGAACCTCTTTGTCACTGTCAAACTTCAAGTAAATCTTACTCCGTAACGTTTCCTGTCCTATGACATCACCTACAAGAGGCACGGGTGAGTATGAACAAGTTTGATGATCGGAGGCGTATAGAGACGAACTTCCGGAAGAGACTACTGACCTCCGGTGAGACACCAGATTTCGACCTTAAAGATCTCTTAATACTAAGATTTTCGTCGATAGAGAGAGTCAATTCGAACCACTCTCCACTCCACAGGCACAAGGTGGAGGGAATGAAGTGTACACCTGATTGAGACTCTACAGACAGGGTGTGATCGACCTCGAACGGACTTCCACCCTTCAAGTAAATGGGTGTCGTCATTTGAACGTGTTATTATGTAGGACATGTCCGACGAAGGGACAAGAGGAGTAGGGGAGGACAGAATGGGGATCACAAAGAACCTCAGTAGAGAGTTGATTTGAAGAACGAGTAGTTAGAAACAGAACCCCAGACGAAGATTCACTTGGGTTTAATTTTGTTAATAGACTTTATCTAGTGTCTTAGTTTATATTTTGTTAAAAGGGGGTAAAATATTAGACAAAGCTGACACTAAACAGATTCATTTCTATGTACCGTTGACACAAATCTGTAAACTGTACCTGGATTTGTTGTTTCTCTATTTATAAACAGATCCAGTCCCCAACCGTACAAAAAAAAAAGATTTTTAGGTCTACGATTTATAAAGTCCGAATACCCGGTACATAGTTATGTAAGTTCCAATGTATATTAAGAAACACACGATAATTTGTTTTGAAAACAAGAATGATAGGAAATTTTTACATTTTAGTTAAGAATCAAGTATTCAATATGTTTTGTCCGACAGTCTAACCAAGGTATTCAATATATCAAACACTTGGGGACCGGATCCGTCCTTGCCCATCTTTATTCCTCTACTACCAAAGTGTTGTCTCGGAACGGAGTTTACACTCCTAAACTCAAAGTTTCTTCACGAGTAAGAAACCATAACTAAATATAAATGTGTCTATCGGTTTCCAGAACCGACTCCTTGTTCTTCACGGATTTCGAACATTACTAGACTTAAATTCATTCTGTTTTTACATACCCAACTTAAAAGAGGGTTTTGGTGTACTTCCCTCTCTCACGAACCGTGTCGAAAATGAACCCTACCCCCTCCCAATAATAAAATTGCTTTTGTAAACATTTTAGCAAGACCTCTGAGTTGTTTGGTTTCTCCACTAACTGAAACGGGAATCCTCAGTAAGACGTGGAATTCGGATGTGAGGTTTATACAACTGTAAAGTTTCAACTTAAAACCGAAAATATTGGAAGTGGTCACACAAGGGTCGTGATTTATATAACTTCCTTCTTTTAGGTTTACCCCACTAAATAAACTCTTTAAGGGTGTTACCCTTTCCACAGAGAACTTTACCACCGGACTCCCTTTCTCATATAATACTATATAAATCATTTACTACAACTCCCTTTAACGTCTTCTGATATATTTAACCGTTAACCTCTCCCTTATCTTTCTCTCTTTTTATAAAAGGGACCTACTCTAAATACTCGGTCTTTTATCTATCAAACCCTTTCCTTTAAAAAGGAAAACAAGGGACTTGAGACTATCTGATTGTCGGAAACCTTTTGACTCCATCTTCTCGAAACCGTAATAAAGAGCGGTAAAGAGGTATCATGTAACGGACCGTTGTATAAAAAGACAAAGGTAAAGAACGAGCAGTGTTTTTTCATTATACTTAAAGACTTAAGGTAACGAACGTCTGTTCGTATCAAACTTTAGTGTAAGTAAGGAGAATCTTTCACTAATCGACATAACCGAGAGTATCCTTGTTCAACCCAGAACGTATAAGATTCACTTCTCTAACACAAAGCCGAATCCTCAGGACCGAAGACACCATTTCCCTCAATACTGAGTTATAGGAAACTATCTGGTCCGTCAGACTTCGTAGTCAGGAGAACCCAAGACTTACAAATCGACTGAGACAAGTAGGTATCTTTATTCCCTGATCTTCTTATATTACCGGTTTTAAAGAATCTTTCATGTCTTTAGAGACTCAAACTATACGGGAGGAAGTCCAGAATGGACTTTCAATAACTGTCGATCGTTTTACCTACTCGATTTACCGACCGAGGATTGACTACAAGACCATCTCTGTTATCCCAGTCTCTTGTTCTGCTTTTCCTTATTTTTTTCCTCTCTCTCCCTCTTGACAGTTCTTATACTTAAAGAATACTAATCTAGTAGTCGGACACCCGTTCATTCCTACTCGAAACACACCGACCCTTTCCTTAAAGAACTAAAGAGTTAAAAGAAAAGAAGGATTCGATTTCCGGATCAATGTAGTATCAAGTCAAGTCAACGAGCCAGTACAGCCTGAGAAACGCTGAGGTACTTAGCGTCGTGTGGTCCGGAGGGACAGGTAGTGGTTGAGGGTCTCAAGTGGGTTTTAGTGCAGGTAGCTCAGCCACTACGGTATCCCGGTAGAGTAGGAGACAGCAGGGGAAGAGGAGGGCGGGAGTTAGAACGGGTCGTAGTCTCAGAAAAGGTTACTCAGTCGAGAAGCGTACTCCACCGGTTTCATAACCTCAAAATCGAAGTTGTAGTAAGGGATGTCACCTGTGGGTCCTGACTAGAGGAAATCCTATCTGATCAACCTAAGGAACGTCAGGTTCCCTGAGGGTTCTCAGAAGAGGTTGTGGTGTCAAGTTTTCGTAGTTAAGAAGTCGTGAGTCGAAAGAAGTGTCAGGTTGAGAGTGTAGGTATGTACTGGTGACCTTTTTGGTATCGGAACTGATCTACCTGGAAACAACCGTTTCATTACAGAGACTAAAAATTATACGATAGATCCAACCAGTATTGAAAGGAAGATTCCTCATTCATAGAAATTAAAGTACCGACATCAGTGGTAGACGTCACTAAAACCTCGGGGGTTTCATTTCAGACTGTGACAAAGGTGACAAAGGGGTAGATAAAGGGTACTTCACTACCCTAGTCTACGGTACTAGAATCAAAAAACTTACAACTCGAAATTCGGTTGAAAAAGTGAGAGGAGAAAGTGAAAATAGTTCTGTAACCGTGTTTAGTTTCCAAACCCCGAAAGACTTTAAAACTATTAACGATGTCTAGTGAGAAAGTGATCCCCTCTGGATAAATTACAATTATATGGAGTATAGACACTCAGAGTTTTAAAAAGTTCTTGATAAATACCTCTTAGAAGATACACACCGGAACCTGACTCACATGATTAGTCTCCTTTTCTACATATCACGAGACCCCCTCAAGTACCAGAAGGACTCCGTTCTGTGACAATATAAAGGTTCGGAAATTTTACGACAAGAAAATCGGAACCACGAAGATGGACGGGTGGATCTTTTTCGAATGAATAAGAAGGTCCAACTTGAGTTTACGGGGACGGAGAAACTTTGTGAGGGGACTCTTCACTCACAGGAGAGGAAAGACGAGAGTGTCACGACACTCCGAGACCAATGTTCCTTGTCAACACTAGAGAGTGAACAGACACAGGAGACCTGACATCCGTGAGACACCCACCTTTGTGACAACAAACATGAGGTGGTGGATCGTGTCTCGGATTTTCGTACACTCAAGTTGTCGGATCTCCGCACTATCTTGACTGTAGGTACAAACCAAATTTGACAAAACTTACTTGAAGGTCAAGTTGTGTCTTAAGGTTTAAATATAGTAGATTGTTAAACTTTCTATGTCGTCGTAATCCGAACAAGAGAACACACCGACCTCGATTCTCCACCAATAAGATACACTTTTCCTAGTTCTCGAAAGATCGATCAGTATCAGGGGTGATGAGGGACTCCAGTCAAACTACGTCTTACGAAGTAAATAAACGTAATGGACGGACCAGAGACATCTATAAGTCCCAATGTGGAGACAAAGAGTCTTGACGTGTCGTGATTTGAACCACAATGAAGGAAGGGTTTCAGTGGGACCATGAATTGAGGGGATATGTCCTTCATTAAATATTAGAAAACTTGAGGATCAAGTCACCAAGAATTTCCCCTTTCTCTTACACGTATACTCTTAGTGAACCCCACGAGAAAGTTTTAATAAAAAAATCTCAATTCCATCAATCCTTGTATAAAATTTTTAGAAGGTGTACATTTAGAGAATGGGTGACATTCTTGGTGACTTAGACCAGGAAATAGATCAGAGAAGTAAAATAATAGAGGAAATGATCTACTAATCGGGTATCACCCGTCCTAGAGCCAAGTGAAATAAAGACAGGACCTTTCACATAAGTCACATAAAAAACTAACTTTTAGAATTCATGTCATCTCTTCAAATCTTTTTCTGTTGGGACTTGACCGTCCTCCACTAACACGTGCCGTAGTACCTCATACGACCAGAACTGAAAATAGTCTTGTTGTAATTGGAACACAAATTAAGGGTGACTCCCCTTTCCCGGGGGACATTACAAAATTAAAATAGAAATAAATAAAAGACAACGTGACCCAGAAGTAACGACATGTACCCGAAAGAGATCAACACCGTTCGTCTCCAATGAGAAATCAACGTCGTACGTCCGAGTCATCAACCCCGTGTATCCGAATCAACGAAGTTCCGTACACTTTAGAAGCTTGGGAACAAGGGACGTAACCGTCCACTTGAGAATTGGTGACCTGGTGGTCCCTTCAGGACCTTACATAATATGTATGAGAAGAACAGATATAGCAAGTACTGATTCTGGAATTCGTCTGTGTCTATTCACTTTGAACAACCTAATTATATGAAATTTGGTGTACTTACATCGTCAAAAAATGACTTTACACAGAACAAAGATAATTTAAGATTAATACTGATGACATTCTCTTTTACTTTAGAGGAATTAATGGTGTTCTCCCTCTATATATTTATTGTCCGATACGTGAACTGAACGAAGACAAACCATGAATTCGAACTACTCAAGGTGTAAGATCTCAGGAGGCTCTTTTCTCTTGTTCTCTCTCCAAAAATACGAAATATACTAGGGGAATAATACTCTATGGTCGATAGAAAAGACGAGGTATTAATGAAGTAAGACGAGATTACCTAAACTGAAAGTATTGGACAAACATTTAAATAATCATATCTACCCAGATGAAATACTTGTTCAGACTGAACTTTCTTAAGGTCGAGACGAGTTGTCTAAGTAGGACAGTCATATGTAACCAACATATAAAATTGGGACCCGATCCATCTCCCCTATGGTTTCTTGTTCTACTAAAAAAAGTAAAACCTGGAGAGTCAGATCACAGTGTGGGTGGTGATTTTGTACTCCCCTTATCTGAATCACTGTCACCATACCCTTTTTACCAATTTCCTAAGCCTCTCTTATTTCTTTAATGAAGTCTACCTTTTAAAGTCTCCTCCACTACAAATTTTACCTAGTACTTTCCACTCAGCATAAAAGTCTCAGACTTTTACTTCCATTCCCGTAAGGTACTGACAACATTCCTTTACATGTCTCTGAGAATTCACAAAGCCGAAGATCCTCTTTACGTTCAACAGTAGTACCTCCTTGACTTCCTAAGTACCTTCTGTATTACCCCTCTTACTATCTCTTCTGATCTTTTAATCCAACTGTAGAAACCATGTATACTCCTCATCGAAATAAATTAAGATTGGAACAAAATCTCTCGGAAAGAGATGAAGTGCAAGACTTTTGGATTTTATCTTCTTTCTGAAGATAAGAATAAACACCAACCTCGTCGTCATAGAAACCACCCGTTTAAGACAACATAGAGACCCTAAGTAAGGACCTTTGGGACTGGACCTCGGGTGAAGAACTCGGGAAGATTGATTGACCATTTGAGGATTATGAGACCTAATTTTGAGAGACGAATTATATCCCTTAAAACAAAAACGAAAGACGTTGAGGATACACCAAAATAGGACTCCTGTTCCCCCTTAGTAACTTCTTAAAAATTCATCTCCCTATCTATGTCTGTCTGAACACAAAGTCTTTCGAATCGGATAACTTTTGTACCTCACACCCAACTTACCCTCATTTTAACCCATATCTCAATAATCCTCCACCAACGTATAATATTCCTACCAGTTTCCCTACCCCGTTCTACCACTGTCGTCAACCGGAGGTCCTTCCTGGTCGAAGTTACTGAAAAGTGTATTCTGATATACATAGTTTCCCGAGTTTCGAACCCCTAATTATAAGGTAAAAATGACAGAACTTTAATATTTAAAAATAGAAACTTGAACCAAAGGATTCACTTCAGATTACTCTGTTACCTCGTATGCATGACGTCTCCCGAGTTTTGGAACCAGTCACGACCCACAGGAACGAAGGAACCTTACCCACGAACCGACTGACGAGAAGGACGAAGGGTCATCGGATCTAATGAGTAAGACACTAAACGGTAGTAAAGGGTCGACGACAAAGATGAGGGGTATGGGTGGATCCGTTCCTGGATCCGAGTTCCTCCCACCCTCAGACCACGTATGTTAGGAAACCGTCATACCACCTTCGAATCACCCCACTCGGAGGACCTGTGGATAGATCCATATCTCTCATGGAACCGTACCTCCTACGTTAGGTAGCCCCCAACAAGTAGACGTACCCAACCTCTCGACCCGGACACCCTACCCCTATAACCATAGAAACGGAGGTCGAGTTCCCGTAATGTTACCGACCACCCTCCCCTTGGGTCGTCAACCAGTCCACACATAACTAAGTGTACTGCCCCGGGGACCGGGACTAAGACCTTCCCAGACGTGTGAGGGTCGTTCACAGTGACACGGAGTCCCCACTATTGTAACATATTGGTCATTTAGGGTGGTACTGTCTAGTCCTTTTTCTGTGCCTTCTTTCCCTTCTCGAGATATAAAATGATGAAAATAACAGTGTCTTGACACACGGGTGTAAAAGCAAAACAGGACCCAGGATGTGTAACACATCGACCGGGACGGAGTTCCATTTCGTGACACTTGTTTTTAATCTAGAATTCGTGACCTTTCTGATCAGTGAACGAATATTCCTAGACGTGGAATAATACGACTTTCTTAACAGAGGAGAGGTCCAAAGTCAATGGACTACTATCCTATATAAGACAATGGTCTTTCTCACCTTCTTTTCCTTTATTGAACAAGAAATAATAGACACCTGATACACATCTCTTCACCACCTCCCTGTTATTTTTTTCTCATACTCTCTCTCTCCTTCTCTCTTTCCAGCTTGAGATCAGTTTCAACATTTCCTCTTCGTTTACTCTCTAACTAACTCTCGTACCTCATTTCAAACGTATACCGTTTCTCTACGTCTACGGAAAAGTCTCTTTCTTCCCTACCTTCACTATTACTGACTTTCATTCACAAATATCACCACCGACCCCATATATAGAAGAGAAAGAAATAAGACTCACGGATTTGCACTTGTTCCTTCTTTTAACTTTTTAAAGTCACACCCTTTATCCCTTTTTTTTAGACTTCTACTGATTCTTTTCTGTCCTTTCCTAATACACGACAAACACTTTTAAGAAACTAAAAAATTTTCTTAATAATATGACCTATTTGTCGTTCCAGGGACTTTTGAGGAACTAAAATTTCACCTCAGTAGGAACCGAATGATGTTTCTTGATCGAGGAAATTTCGTAAACTCTACTAAAACAAAGTTCACTAAGTTACACTGTAGTAAGGAAACCGTATAGAAAACGAATTTCATTCCTTATAAAATTAAAGTTCAAAGAAAAACGTAAAGTGAACCGAAGTCGTCTAAGGATCAAACATGAGAACCTGGAGTCAAAAAGTGAGAATCGAACTAGAAGACAAAAGGAACGAACCTAAAAGTCCCTTACGTCCGGTGACGTATATGACTGTAAAAACTAAGTACCCCGGACGAACAATTTTTGTTCAAAGTTCCGTCTAAAATCAACTACATTCACCCTTCTTGAAACGGAACCGAACCGGTACGGTCCTTGGTATAGAACCTTGAAGGAATGAACAGTTGACCTCACAGATAGGAATGACTCCGAGATAAAGACTCACCGTGAATGTCTAATAAAGACGTTCTTTTATCGGACATCACACAAGACCCTCCGAGAGACCCATAACGAGACCGTTTCTCTTTTGGACACGGAAAACGTTGGTAAATCACGAAGAGGACCTATGTGTCAGGAAAACAAAAACGGGAAGTTCTTGTCTCTTAGACCTATCCGTTTTGTAAACACAGTCGGGGGTACAAAGGTGTGTCCTAACGAAAATCTCGTAATCCTTTAAGTTAGTAGTAACAGAATTTTTCGGTCATGATAAAGTTATACTACCATCTCTAACCAACAAAAAGGAACAGGACCTCCCCACCATTTCTTTTATAGAAGTATCAGACACGGAGACATAATCATAATCGTATGGAAGTATCTGTTATCGTACTACAGAGGAAACCATGGAAAACAAACGTTCGAATAGGGGATGGGGGATGGGACACCAATTATATCCCTCTCTCCTATATAACATGGTCCCTCTGACTTATTTACGACTGAGATTCCTTCTTAACTTGTTGACTTAAAAGAGTTTCCGTTCTTGGTTCTCTCGAAAGACCTCGGTCCATACTTGATTTCCTGTCTATAGGAGAAGAAACTCCTCACAAGTAATGGTTCTAAGTCGAGGATGATAAAAAAGAGAAATTACTGTGTGTGTAAAGTCTAATGGTCCCCTCCCTTACATTAACCGGAGTTTAACACGTATATAGGTGCGGAACCGGTCCGTGTACTCCGTCAATTATAACTGTCAATGTGGTACTAATGTAGGTCGTCTTCTCCCCTATAAGAGTTGACTTTTACTCGTGGTTGTTACCCACTCCGTGTAAATGTATATAATGGAGTAAATTGGGAACGGTAGGTGGGTATGGAATCCCACAGGACGACGATTCAACGAAGTCAGGACAGACTGAGACACTCTGGGATATCTACCGTCGGGTGTTCCGGGGAGACAGGGACCCTAAGAGGTCCGTTCTTGTGACCTCACCCAACGGTAAAGGAAGAGGTCACGTACTTTCACTTTTCATTTTCACTTCAACGAGTCAGTACAGACTGAGAAGCGTTGGGGTACCTGACATCGGGTGGTCCAGGGAGACATTAAAAGGTCCGTCCTCATGACCTCACCAAACGGTAAAAGAAGAGGTGGAATCCCCACGTATAATAATATTGACGAAGGGTTTTGTTTCTTCGATTTCGAAACGATTTACTCACTCGACGGTTACTACTGGTTTTAATTCTTCTGATTTTACTCCTAGGTTTGGATTCAACTTAATAATGTGTGTCATCTTTGAGTAAAAAAGTACAATGAATAGTAATCATCTTTGTCTATACATATCTGTATCTCTACCACTACCACTACCATCACTAATAAAATCCCGGTCATATTTACGAGAGAGGAGACAAATCAAAACAACCAAACAAGTGTCCTCTAAGAACATCCCTAAAGGGACGGGTTTACCGGACAGAAGGAGAGTTAGATTACGTAGAAACGAAATGTATAGTAAAAAGTATCCTCTCCAGGTATCTTGGAGTGAGATTGAAGGACATATAAACTGTATTAAGATCTTATTGGTTTAAAATTGAAATCGTCACTAGAATTATGGCAGTCGATATATTGTTTTGACTATCTATCCTTACTGTCGACGACCGGACCGTCTTTTTCCCTAGGTTCGTTTGTGGTCTTGAGCTTTCTATGTCATTCTTCCTTTTTAATTCGGATTCTATGAACAGTAAACATAGAGTCATCAGGATCTCCTGAAACGATATAATTTGGTATCCTGTTAGTGGTGACAAAGTTTCCTTATAATTTAATACGACTTACAGGAGGTAGATTTTACGTACTTTCGCGTTATAAATAAAAGTGGGTTTCACCTCTATGGTACATCGAGGGATCATAAGCCGAGACTCGACTCGAGGGTATACCTTTAAAACCCGTCTCAGGAGGTTATCTCTACTGGAAAGGTACTCAACACGGGTAAACAGGAGACAGTATCCTCTACTTGTAGTTCCTGGTTCAGGTACTATTATATGACATTAAAGACTTTTGTGTTACCTAAAAATTTTGACAAGTAGAAAGAAAAAATCACTTCTTTCAAGAGAGAGAGACAGCGACACACACACACACACACACACACACACACACACACACACACACATATTTATGTGTATGTATGTGGTACTTAAATGAACTCACCTTGACCTCTACTCTAAAGTTTGGAATAAAGGATGATAAACTTGAAGAATTGAGAGATATATAGGAAAAATCACCTAGGAGGATAGAAAATCACAATTCGAGGTTCGTGTATGAAACCACGAGAAAAGACGTAAGAAAGATCTGATATTTCAATGAACACCCCTTTCTGGTGTAAAACTGGTAAAAAAGTGGGGAATGAACGAATGAGAAGGCGCATACGGGAAGGGACTGATGATGGTAACATTCCGAAAATTCACGACAGTCACTCGAAACCCATTGTTATATTTCTACGATAACAGTGTATGAACGGTTATAAGACTTATAAACTCAGATTACGACGTGTCCCTAGTTCGTCTGAGATGGTTCCTTCCCTACCACGAAACCCTACACTATTTTGATTCATCCTCAATTTATCTTCCTTTCTTCTCTTACTACCGTCTTATATGACCAGAGACCCTTTGTCTTTTCTTTTACCCGACCCCCTTTGACTTTCCTTGATACCGTTTCCGTCTTCTCTTCCTTATCATTGGATTTCACAAGGATCTCCTTTTGCTTTGTTTCTCTGAGTTCAAATCAATCTTTCCCTCCAATAATCCGATTATCGTTACTACTGTTCTTTCATTTTACTCACGTATCATTCCATTTTAGAAATACCGACAACACCAATCTCATCTGATTTGACGACATTGTTTATCTGGATGTGGACTTAACCGGACCTGACTCATCTTTGAGTAAAGAAGGAACACATTATCAGGTTTCACCTACGAACCCATCCGTTTCTCGAGAGGAAGTAGACCGTTAAATCTTTGAGTATGAGGAAGGTAGAATACTGAGAGGGTAGGGGACCCTGAATCAGTACCAGATGTGGGTGTACTACCTTTACCTTCTTTCTTTACCACCTGGTGGACGAGTGAATCTGTAGGGTCGGGTCTTCTCGGTGTACATTGAAGAGTAGTGGAAGGGGACCTCTGTTGACTCGGTCGATCAAAGGTAAACATTCCCTCCGTCCCTTCCAATCAGGTCCGTTCCCGAGTCTATTTCAGTTCCATGATACCTCCTTCTCCTCTTATCCATAAGTACCTGTTGAACACCAAAGACGACGTCACAGAGTCCCTTATCGGTATCCCAAGTTGTCTAGACAAAATCTTAGGCATGGACCACTCTAACCAGTTAACGTATCTGAGGTATGTTTGGAGTCAATTACATAGAAATTTTACTTCTATTATAATCGTGGATGGAATATCCTAAGAATACTCCTAATTTACTCTATTAATCATATTTTATAAATCGCTCACGTACCGTTTGGTATTCGTGAGTCATTTACAAATGACAATAAGAAGTATCGATATCGTGTTTATTCTCTTTCGTTGTAAATAAGACATGGATGAAATCAAGGTTTGACTACTAACCGTAAAATATATACAAATAATATGTTAAGATTTTCGTCATGGAATTCCATTCATAATAAATGAACAATGTCTACTCTTAAAGATCTCTTAATTACATCGTTCCTATATCCTTTCGTCCTAAACTCAGATCTAAAACAACAAGTCAACGATTCAGTACAGGTTGATAAACGTTGGGGTACTTAACGTCGTGTGGTCTGAAGGGACAGGAAGTGTTAGAGTGACTCAAACGAGTTTGAGTACAGGTAACTCAGTCACTACGGGAGGTTGGTAGAGTGGAAGACAGCAGGGAAGTGAAGAACGAAAGATAGAAAGGGTCGTAGTCCCTGAAAAGGTTACTCAGTCAAAAAGTGTAGTTCAATGGTTTCATCACCTCGAAGTCGTAGTCAGGAAGGTCACTTATAAGTCTCGACTAAAGGAAATCCTAACTGACCAAACAAGAGGAACTTCAGGTTCCCTGAGAGTTCTCAGAAGGAGTCATGGTGTCAAGTTTTCGTAGTCAAGAAACCACGAGTCGAAAGAAATAGGTTGAGAGTGTAGGTCGCATCCATATCAATTAAGGTTTAGAGTATAATAAAGGTGACTCATATGTAACTCCCCCTTTTGTTTACCCCTCACCCATTTCGTCCACTGGTCTTCTTTGTCGGATTAGACCCTTTTTTCTTACATTTAGTGAACTTGAGACTCCTAAATCTCTGTTCCCTGGGATTGGAAGTGGTAGTCAGAGTGGGACATAGTTAGGGTTGTGTATCAAATCTCCTCCCTAGAAATTTGACTATTCCCTTTTTCTCATACACGGAATTGTTTTGGACACGTTTTGTGTGTATTTTTAACATACACACAAACATAAGATGGAAATTATACAAGTTAGATGAGAAACTCTGAGGGTCTATGACCAATCTAAATCACCATACGAACTTTAGTAACGAAGGACAACGATACTCCTCATAAAGGTCTCTTCCCCGTCATCTCCTCCTGTAAATCCTGAGTTCATATATCAGTGACTTCCCTTCTTAAGGGGGTCTATATGGACCTCCATTTACCCACCCAAGGTAGGAGTATACAGTTTGCATATGAGAGAGTAAAGTAGAAATCATTACCATTGAGTCCAACCAAAAAACCTTAAGGATAAAGAGACTCCGTAACATGTGGGGTGGGGAATTTTACATGTTCAGTTTTGTTTTACCCCCATACAAGAAGTAACGTCCCCTAATTCTCAAGGACCTGAATTAAGGTCACCACCATACACACACACACACACACAAACACACACATTCAAAGGGGTGTGGTAGGTCGTCAAGAACCTGTGGTCGTTCCACAGACTCTTAAATGGAGTCAAAACTGTCATCGTAGAGTCTCCATCTTAGTCTAAGGTGTCCATTTCCCAAGTCAGGGTATTCTGGAGGAGGGCGGAGTCTACGGTCTGTGTCCAGGTCCAACAATAGACATGAAGACTGGTTGACTGATATTTAGTCTCTAAATATTTGGTCTAAGGGACGAGTCGAAGTCAATTAAACGATCTTACCGAGTTTGTTGAGTCCTCTTGAGTAAAGGAGCGATCTAATGACTCAATAATATTTCCGATAGTTTCTTTAACTTAGATGTCGTTCTACTTCTCTATGTATCTCACTCCAGAATTTGTATCCTCGAGACAGGAACACCGTGTACCCTGAACCGTGTCACCGTGTGCCTTCATAAGACAAAGAGGAAACACCTTCGAGAGGTCATTTCCCGGTTTCTCGACAATAAAAACCGAAGACACCTCCGAAGTAATATATCAGTACTGACTGATTTAGTAACCGGACACCGTTAACTAAGTTGACGGTCAGAGAGAGGAGAAGGAGGAGTTAGTCCCCCACTCTGACTTGCAAGGTCAGGAGATTAGTGTACCGACCAAGAAGACGTTGGTCGGGGGTGACAATCCACCCTAGTATTACAGTTGGGGGTACCGCATAAAAGTCCTTGACTTCTGTCCTTTGACTTATAATTAAAGTAACAAGAATGACGAGTCCTTTAAGGTTCCCAACCCCTCGACACTCGGTCCTTGACGAAGGGACCACCGAGTCGACCATTTCTTAGGCGGACGTTACACCCTCTGGACCCAAGATAGGGACCCAACCCTTCTAGGGGACCTCTTCCCTTGTCTGATACCTAGTTCTGGTTTATATACACTTTTGTGTAAACCAGTAGACTTACTGGTGTATATGTCTAGAAAAAAAAAAAAAAAACTATTTATGTGTCAACCGGGAGGTATAAGAATACAAAACATAAACACCTATGTTCTCCAACTGACATAAGAAATATGAAACGGTAAAATATATTCCCTGAACTAGTAGATACCTAAAACCATACGAACTCCGAAGATCTTGGTTAGGAGAACCGATGANGTCGACCATTTCTTAGACGGACGTTACACCCTCTGGACCCAAGATAGGGACCCAACCCTTCTAGGGGACCTCTTCCCTTGTCTGATACCTAGTTCTGGTTTATATACACTTTTGTGTAAACCAGTAGACTTACTGGTGTATATGTCTAGAAAAAAAAAAAAAAAAATATTTATGTGTCAACCGGGAGGTATAAGAATACAAAACATAAACACCTATGTTCTCCAACTGACATAAGAAATATGAAACGGTAAAATATATTCCCTGAACTAGTAGATACCTAAAACCATACGAACTCCGAAGATCTTGGTTAGGAGAACCGATGACTTCCTGTTTCGAGACAAAAAGGATATTTAGCGCAATAGTGTGTCTCGAAACGACTCTAATATGATCCGATTAAACATAATATCTTTAAACATAAAACTCCTATATTACATGTTGTAAAGAGTTTAGAAAAACTGGCGTCTTGTAAAACGGTGTCCCCGACAAAAAGGTCCCTTGTATAAAACCCTTCAGGACGAGACAACGTAAAGCAAACGACCACGAGGTCTCACTGAACTCAAAACTCTAGAAACTTCTCTTAAACGACACAAGAATCTTTTTGTACAAAAGGTTTTCAAACACTCTAAAGAAAGGATTAACATTGTCCCTTTTAGGGGAAAATAATAAAGAGTTCGACGGTATACAACCTCTGTGATAATGAACCGACACGTCCTCAGTAAAGATGGAGAGAGAGGAAACAACTGTATATGGAAAAAAAGTCCTTTACTTAGTACTTCTCAAATTAGTTCATAATCGTAGTAGAAAGGAGTATATTAACCACCAGATCTCCAACCTATACACTGAAAAGACTGGTTATTCCCTTTATCTTCAGAAGACTCTAAAAACGTCTTTATCAAAAAGTAATTTTTCTTTCAAATACTCCTTGTTTTCGGGTGCAGATGGACAGGGGAGGAGGACGAAACTTGTAACAATCGATTCTTACACGTCCATACACCCTGTCCAACTCTACAAGACCTCTCAACGTCTTTAACGTATACATTGATTATACAAGATAGGCTAGGATCTTAATAGGTGAACACTCTAAGGACAGTTCATTCTAATAACTCTAGACGTAACAAATTAAGTGAGAATAGAATCGTAAGAGGATGGACGTTGTCTTTATTAAGATTCGTTATGAATTCTGTGTGTATCTCAGACAGACACAAAGTTATTTTGGAATAAATGTTTTCATCTGTCAGTTCACTCAGTTCACTTCAGCGAGTCAGCACAGACTGAGAAACACTGGGACACCTGACATCGGGTAGTCTAAGGAGGCAGGTACCCTAAGAGGTCCGTTCTTACGACCTCACCCAACGGTAAAGGAAGAGGTCCCCTTAGAAGGGCTGGGTCCCTGACTTGGGTCCAGAGGACGTAACGCCCGTCTGCGAAATTGGTGACTCGGCTGTCATCCCACCCACTAAAACCGGGTACCCAAAATCAAACTATTGGAGAAACGATTAGGTACTTTGAAATAGAAATGAGGAAATACAAGAGATCGACTATAAACTGTCTTTCTAAGGGTAAAATATTTCCTCCATAAATTTCGAATCTCTTCAACTGAATAAGTACCAGTACAGTGTCCGTTCACCCCTGGGACGGGTTAAGACCAAACAAACGGGCGGACATCAACAGAGATCGTGTAACGGTGATGTGACAAAAACCTTGGAAGAGACGTTTTGTGCCTGGGTACAAACTCAGTCTTCAGGTGAAACCATATCTTCTCCCCGGATTGTCCGGGGAATGTTTCTGACTTTAAAGTCAGCCTCACAACTTTTAACCTCCTCGATCCAGTAAAAGGAGAAGGAGACAGATCCTGAGATACGACAAGTACCCCAAGAATTCCGTTCTTATGAATTCACCAAACGGTAAGGGAAGAGGTCACCTGGTATAAAACAGTCCTGAGAGATGGTACTGGGCAGGTAGAACCCACCGGGATGTACCGTGCCAAGTATCAAAGTAACTCAATATCTGTTCCGACACCAGGTACACTAATCAAACCAATCAAAAGACACTAACACCTAAAGTAAGACAGACGGGAGACTACCTTTTCCTATCCTCTGAATACTTTCGTAGGGTCACCCTCTCTGACTGACTCCCCCTTTGTCCCAGAACAAGACTACCCGCCCCGGTACGAATTAAGTCAAGACAAGTCAGCGCAGGATGAGAAACGCTGCGGTACTTAGCGTCGTACGATCCGGAGGGACAGGTAGTGGTTAAGGGCCTCAAGTGAGTTTGAGTACAGGTAGCTCAGTCACTACGGTGGGTTGGTAGAGTAGGAGACAGTAGGGGAGGAGGAGGACGGGGGTTAGGGAGGGTCGTAGTCCCAGAAAAGGTTACTCAGTTGAGAAGTGTACTCCACCGTTTTCATAACCTCAAAGTCAAAGTTGTAGTCAGGGAGGTCACTTGTGGGTCCTGACTGGAGGAAATCTTACCTGACCAACCTAGAGGAACGTCAGATTCCCTGATGGTTCTTAGAAGAGGTTGTCGTGTCAAGTTTTCGTAGTTAAGAAGCCGTGAGTCGAAAGAAGCGTCAGGTTGAGAGTGTAGGTATGTACTGGTGACCTTTTTGGTATCGGAACTGATCTGCCTGGAAACAACCGGTTTATTACAGAGACGAAAAGTTATACGATAGATCCAACCAGTAGTGAAAAGAAGGTTCCTCATTCGTAGAAAATTAAAGTACCGACGTTAGTGGTAGACGTCACTAAAACCTCTGGTTATTTTATTTCAGACTGTGACAAAGGTGACAAAGGGGTAGATAAACGGTACTTCACTACTCTGGTCTACGGTACTAGAATCAAAAGACTTACAACTCGAAATTCGGTTGAAAAAGGTGAGAGGTGAAAACGAAAGTAGTTCTCCGAAAAATCAAGGAGAAGCGAAAGACGATATTCCCACCACAGTAGACGTATAGACTCCGATAACTATAAAGAGGGCCGTTAGAACTAAGGTCGAACACAAAGAAGGTCAGGTCGTAAAGAGTACTACATGAGACGTATCTTCACTTTATTCGTCCCACTGTTATATGTCGGAACTGCATGAGGAAAAGGATAAACCTTGGTTAAACAACAAGGTACAGGGCAAGATTGACAACGAAGGACTGGACGTATATCCAAACAGTTCTCCGTCCAGTCCACCAGACCATAAGGTATTGAAAGTCTTAAAAGGTATCAAATAACACTAGGTGTGTCAGTTTCCGAAACCGTATCAGTTATTTCGTCTTTATCTACGAAAAGACCTTGAGAGAACGAAAAAGTTACTAGGTCGCCTACAATTGGTAAACTAGAGACCAAGGAGACGGAAAAGATTTTGGTCGAACTTGTAGACCTTCAAGTGCTAAGTGCATGACCACTTCGGACCGAACCTCTTAAAACTCGTAATGAAATGATCGTACACTCTACTCACGTTAACACGCCATCCGACTTGCAATAAAGCGTAACGGAAAGAAACCCTAATCTTACTTTTGACTAGAAAAGGTCAGGACACCGGTGACGACTCAAAAGGTTTACACGACCGTATAAATCACGTCGTGAAAGTGTCGTAGTAGAAAGTCCTAAACTTTATCGAGTTGACCTTAAGATAGTAGAGGTGATCTAAACAAGTATCACTACGAAAGATTCCGGGTGAATTGAAGTGTAAGGTCTTACAGAACAGGATCCACTCACTAGTTTGGTAGCACTAATAGACCCAGTACTTCGAGAAAAAGTATGTCAAGACGCATAAGAACGGTGGAGAAGAATTATAGAAGACGAAGACAATCCAGGTATGGTAAAGACAGGAAATAGCTCGGGTAGAAACGCACTTTACAAGGGAACCACAGAGATTAAAAGAACTTCTCTAGAGATCAGAAAGGGTAAGACAACAAATGGAGATAAAGAAAGGTAACTAGTGACTCCTTCCGAAAGAATAGAGAGGAACGATAAGAAACCTTGAGACGTAAGTTTACCCATATAGAAAGGAAAAGAAGAAACGAAAAGTGAAGAGAAGAAAAGTGTCGATAAACATTCCCGAGGAGTCTGTCGGTAAAACGGAAAAACGTAAAGAAAAGGTACTCCTACTAGAACTAGGGACAGAGGACATGTTACAGTCTTTGGAGGTAGGTATCAAGTAGCCTGTGAGACAGATAGTCTAGATCAGAGAATTTAGACAAAGAGTAAAGGTGACTTATTAGTATTCCCTAAACTAAATCCAGTATGGACTTACCGACCTTCTTCGTGTCCGACCTTAGTTCTAACGACCCTCTTTATAGTTATTGGAGTCTATACGTCTACTGTGGTGGGAATACCGTCTTTCGCTTCTCCTTGATTTTTCGGAGAACTACTTTCACNTATTCCCTAAACTAAATCCAGTATGGACTTACCGACCTTCTTCGTGTCCGACCTTAGTTCTAACGGCCCTCTTTATAGTTATTGGAGTCTATACGTCTACTGTGGTGGGAATACCGTCTTTCGCTTCTCCTTGATTTTTCGGAGAACTACTTTCACTTTCTCCTCTCACTTTTTCAACCGAATTTCGAGTTGTAAGTCTTTTGCTTCTAGTACAGTAGACCAGGGTAGTGAAGTACCGTTTATCTACCCCTTTGTCACAGTCTGAAAGAAAAGAACCCGAGGTTTTAGTGACGTCTACCACTGACGTCGGTACTTTAATTTTCTGCGAATGAGGAACCTTCTTTTCACTACTGGTTGGATCTATCGTATAACTTTTCGTCTCTGTAATAAAACGGTTGTTTCCAGGCAGATCAGTTCCGATACCAAAAAGGTCACCAGTACATACCTACATTCTCAACCTGACACTTCTTTCGACTCGTGGTCTCTTAACTACGAGACTTGACACCACAACCTCTTCTGAGGACTCTCAGGGAACCTGACGTTCCTCTAGGTTGGTCAGGTAAGATTTCGTCTAGTCGGGACCCACAAGAAACCTTCCTGACTACGATTTCGACTTTGAGGGTTATGAAAACGGTGGAGTACTCTTCTCAACTGAGTAACCTTTTCTGAGACTACGACCCTCCCTAACCCCCGTCCTCCTTTTCCCCTACTGTCTCCTACTCTACCGACCTACCGTAGTGACTGAATTACCTGAACTCAAACTCACTTGAGACCCTTAACCACTACCTGTCCCTCCGGACCGCACGACGCTAAGTACCCCAACGTTTCTCAGTCTGTCCTGACTCGCTGACTTGACTTACCAGATCACCAAAAGGGGTAAAGGAAGTACCCGGTACGAGTCATTTAGAAATTAGGTTAAAAGACAACTACCCACCTCGACACAAGGGAGGGAAAACAAACTGGACCCAGGTTTGAGACCACCTCCATTACACTATTACCACTGCAGGAAGTATTCCAGGGGACGTGTGTGACGGCGTGAGTCACGGGTGCTGGGACGTCGTCCGGTGAAAGCTGAGTGTGGAGGTGACCTCTGAGGACCTGTGAGTACCCGTTCAGACCCAGTCAAAGAACACCCCGTGACGAGGAAAGAGGACACAGGACCACGTATGTTCCAAGACAAACACGGGAGGTTCTCAGACAAAAGGGTCAGGACACATTCAAGACCACCGAGGTGCCACCCCAATTACCGCTGGAGGAGGTTCTGTGGAATACGGTATGGGTCCAGACGACGTGGGTCTCGGGGACGGGGACACCGTCCGGTGACGACTGGTTATGGAAACGTCCTCTGAGTCTGTGTCAAGACCAAGTCAGAGACATCCCAATGACCCAGGGCCACACGTGTTCAAAACAAACTCGGGAGACTCGTAGAGACTATACATTCCTGAAACTAAGATTTGTACTAAAGTGGTAAGGACGAGAAAGACCCCGAAGAGGAAACGGGAACCTGTACCCCATAGAAAAAAACCACGCTAGGTTGTAAGAGGTCAGCTGTAAATAAGTCGTCGCTCAACATCAAAACCTCAAGAGCGTCCTCTTCTATTCACATACAGGAAGCACACCTAGTGTTGTTTGACACCTTTTAAGAAGTTCTCTACCCTTATGGTCTGGTGGACTGGACGGAGGACTCTTTAGACATACGTCCAGTTCTTCGTTGTCAATCTTGCCCTGCACCTTGTTGACTGACCAAGGTTTAGCCCTTTCGTCATACAGTTCCGACATATAACAGTGGGACGAATAAATTGAATGTACGTCTCATGTAGTACACTTTACGATCCGACCTACTTCGTGTTCGACCTTAATTTTAACGGTCCTCTTTATAGTTATTGGAGTCTATACGTCTACTGTGGTGGGAATACCGTCTTTCACTTCTTCTTGATTTCTCGGAGAACTACTTTCACTTTCTCCTCTCACTTTTTCAACCGAATTTCGAGTTGTAAGTCTTTTGATTCTTGTACCGTAGACCAGGGTAGTGAAGTACCGTTTATCTGCCCCTTTGTTACCTTTGTTCACAGTCTGAAATAAAAAAACCCGAGGTTTTAGTGACGTCTACCACTGACGTCGGTACTTTAATTTTCTGTGAACGAAGAATCTTCTTTTCGCCACTGATTGGATCAGTCGTATAATTTTTCGTCTCTGTAATGAAACAGCTGTTTCCAGGTATATCAGTTTCGATACCAAAAAGGCCATCAGTACATACCTACACTCTCAACCTGATATTTCTTTCGACTAGAAGATTCTTAACTACGAAAACTTGACACCACAACCTCTTCTGAGAACTCTCAGGGAACCTGACGTTCCTCTAGGTTGGTCAGGTAGGATTTCCTTTAGTCAGGAATTATAAGTAACCTTCCTGACTACGACTTCGACTTTGAGGTTATGAAACCGGTGGACTCCACTTCTCGACTGAGTAACCTTTTCTGGAACTACGGACCTTTCTGACTGCTACCCTCCTCTTCCCCTGTTGTCTCCTACTCTACCAACCTACCGTAGTGATTGAGCTAACTGTCCTCAAATTCATTTGAGACCCTCAACTACTACCTGTCCCTTTGGACCGCACGACGTCAGGTACCCTAACATTTCTCAACCTGTACTTACTCACTGACTTGATTGACAGATCTTTAATAAGAGAGTCAAATAAAGATCCTTCTTTTTCCAACACAAAAAAAAGATGGAACTTCGTCGGACTGATCATAGAAAAATCCAAACAATCTACGACTGTAACCCAGAGGGAAAATTAGGGTCGGGTTCTTTTGGTCGACAGGAGAGTACGATTGTTCTGTTGTAAAAACAACCTAGTAAAGAAGAGGTTGGACCCGGTGGAGGCTCGGGTAAAGACAGTTTTTAAGAGAAAGGGTTGTCCGATAGAGGAGAGGATGTTTAAACCTTTCCCGGAACTTTCGGTTGTGACAAATGGTTAAACAAGAATCTTCACAGTCTCGACATTAGTCCGTTCCAGTTCGTTGTTAAGAGTGTCGACAATATTTTGTAACGATTAACGAGATGTCCGAATTCTCTTTTTGTAACACGACATCCAACCTTTATCATTAATAACACTGAGTCCAAAGAACCGGATTCAAGGGACCGACGTATAAGGGAAGGTCAGTTTCCCTTTTTTATTTTTGTTGGGTTTGTAGAGTTGAAATACTTATTATTATTACGTTTTAGTATTTCCACAGGAATTGTATTTTTCAGAAGGACTGATAATTTTAACACTAGGAAACAATTCTTCCGTCACATCTAGGGTGTTCACCTTTGAGATTTCTAAACCTAAGAGATGGAGTACAATTCTTTATAACTAACGTCGGGTGTTCTTCCGAAAGTAAATTGGTGTAAAATTTTTCGAAAGTATTTATAACGTTATTTCACTTTAAGTAACGGTCAATTTGAGATTGAGGTCGTACTCGAATAAATAGTAGGTCTACTGACTTGACGACCGTTCTCCTTTGTCTCCCTGTCACCCCCTAAATATATCGTGTAGAACTTTATAGAAGGACAGTCCATTATTTCCCGTACGAGGTGTAAGCCTAGACTACCGGTTATTTGTTAAAAGTCTTTTTCCTTCTCTACCATCTTTATCCCACGTAATCCTTTAAGACAAATACGATATCAGTTAATAACGGTAAAAGTCGAAAATAATATTTGAAGAAAAGAAGGGATAATTTGTATCGAACAGTCTTTACGATATGGTTCCCTTATTTTACAGTCCTACCACAGGTTTAGTAATATCGTACAAGGAGTATTGTCTAAGAATGAAGATCTTTGAGATTTACTAAACACTGACATAAGTACCGTAAACTTTCATTTTAATCAGTTCACTCTAAAAAATTACTTCCTAGAAACTATTCTTCTCGATAAACTCAATTCGGACGACTGCGTATATGGACTAAAAAAAGACTGTACAAGAGTAAGTGTCACACTTTTCAAGACAGGTTTGCACACGAATGTACACGTAGAAACATATACTATGACAAAATTATCTCAAATATAGGGGCATCAGTAGTTTTATTTTCGTAAAATTTTTCTTTTCTCTCTACATAAATAACCGTTTCTTGATCTACCCTAAGGGTAAGGTAAACTTCGATGAAATTCGAAATTTCCACTTTAATTTATATTTGGTACTCCTTTTGTCCAATCTCCCTTTTGTTTCCATCTTTGTATATTTGTTTTCTCTTTAACTATGTATTTTAGATAATATACAAGTAAAGGATCTCCAGTGTATCAAGTGCAACTTGAAGAATCAAAGGGTTCGTTTTTTCCAGTCATTAGTGTACTAAGACCCGGGTGTTTTATTTATATTTCGTTAACACACCCTCTCTACATTCACAAAACCATAACTCTGTTTGCGACTCTTTAAAGAAGATACTCAAGGATATTTCTCTTTTGACACATTTCATTACTTGACACAAGAATTTCTGTCCTGTCATTCACATCATTTTATAGAGTATACGAGAAAAAGTATCATAGAGAGTCAGATCCAGTCACCGTTTGACAGTACCGTGCTAAGTTGGTCTCGGCGGCACTGTCGCCCCCTGATTTGGTGGCCAGACATTGACCTCTGTGACACCCGAGAGAAACAAGAACAGGAAAGGACAAAGACAGACGGGGATGATTAACCACAGAGTAAAGAGTATGAACGCGAAATGCGAACGGTTTGTCGGACGGGGTCTTTTGTGTTCATCTTTTAGGTGAAGAGAATATCTCAATACCAGAACAACTCTAGATCAAAATTATATACATATACATATACTTTAGTATGTACATCACACACACACACACACGTATAAACCTTGAAATCATCCAGTCCTGTCTATTGATCCTAAGGAAACACAATTCCTGGACCCTAAAACAGGTCATGTAACATATAAAGACCGAATGCGAACAGTAGGACCACATCTACATTGTCGACATCTACATTGTCGAGGGAAAGTACGAATTTTCATGGAGTCAAACCTTCGATTCATTATACCCAGTGAAGATTTATGTGATCTTAGTTTCCTACCTCCGATTACTATAACAGTTAATGAAAGGGAGTCCGGTCATCCGGTTAATGATCCTTGTCCCTTCTTTAAAGTACTGTCTCCTTTATCAGTTGGACGTCGTAGTTTCTATGGAAACTCACTTGGGTTTCTTGACGTCAGTGACCTGTTGGTTTAATGGACACAGTATAGTCTCCAATTCAGGGAAAGATGAACCTTGTCTTCTCGAGACTGAAACTACCTCTATCCTCCTGAACCCAGGTCGTCGACTGATCTTTGACGTTGTGGTAAAGATCGTAGTAGTCGTCTTCCCTCGTCCTACCATAACGCTCCACCGACTGCATCACCGTTACCGTAAATCGTGGACTTTCGTTCTAGTATTCCCTGAACCCGGTACTCCTATGTTACTCTACTGATCCTCTCCTCTTAGAAAAAAAACTTTGTTATATGTAGGAATTAATGATGAATTCCACTGTCGATAGCGATCACAGGGACTACACACGCACACACATAGACACACGTATACACACACTCTGTCTAATTCGTACTCTATCTTTTATTGTTACCTTTCTCCTTTGACTCCTAACTTTGTCTCAAAGTTAGTCCCAAAGTTTCTCAAACGACCACTAATTAAACCTCTAGATCCTTGTCTTAGTTCTTGTAGAGACACGGACGTTTGGTCTTTTTTCCCCCTTCATTCACGACATTTATCTGAACTGAAATTTTAGTCGAATTGTTTGTTACCTTGTTCCGAATGTTACTTTCTTAAAGTGATAAAGTAAATCTTAGGACTCAATTTTAGATTAAAAAAAGATCACATTTAACTGACGAAACAAGAATTGATCTTTTTTCCTTCGATCTTCACTTTTGACCTTACTTTCAGTTGGTCCATATTTATATCCAGGATTCCTACACCTTATGAGTGTGTCCTTCTACCGAAACCAGATCTATTCTTGTACCTAAACATAGGGGGGCTATTCCTGGTCTCGGAGTTTTTCGATGAACCGTTTTTAGACCTCTTCACATATAAACGACCCGATAAAGAAAGGTCCTCGAAATCACACAGTTTTGGTAGTAGGTCCCCTTTAGTTTTAAGTTCCGAAGATCGGATTCACTCGTTTTACAGACTTAAATACAACGAGTACATTGTATCCTTGGAGTCCGTTCTATAATTGTATTTTTATACAGATTCTTTTTATCTACTGAACCCCTAGATCCGTCTTCCTTCGTTCTCACCAAGACACTCTGTCTTTCATGTCCCAAGTACGACGATGACAACGATTCAGTGAAGTCAGCACAGGCTGAAACACGCTGGGGTCTCTACCGTCGGGTGGTCCGAGGGGGTAGGGACCCTAAGAGGTCCGTTCTTGTGACCTCACCCAACGGTAAAGGAAGAGGTCACGTACCTTCACTTTTCACTTTCACTTCAGTGAGTCAACACAGGCTGAGAATCGCTGGGGTACCTGACGTCGGATGGTCCGAGGAGGTGGGTACCCTAAAAGGTCCGTTCTCATGATCTTGAGGGTTTCAAGTTGTTAGATCACTTTAATTCGAGTATTCATTTTTTTTTTTAGACACTCAAGTGTCTATCATTCCATTTCCTCTACATTATGTCATTGTTTTACTGTCTTGTAAAGTCTTTTCTAATATATAATTGTATAAATCTCGTCCAATTTATTTACTTTCTTTCTTATCTTTGATATTATTTTTACCTAAACGTCTTATTGTTTATGCATTTATCATTTACCCATCCTTTTTTTTCAAAACTTTCTTCGATTTATGTATAACATCTTTATTTTTATATCATAAACTTTAATTCTTGAGTCACTTACACAATTTATTGTTTAATCTATACTGACTTCTTTCTAACTCCCTAAACCCTCTAGTTATACTCTTTTATTGGATATTATGTCTAAAGTCTCTATCCTCCCTCTCGTACTCTTTCATAATACACGTAGATTATACTCAAGAGTATCCTACTTTATCTTATTTCTTCGTCGTCGAAAGATTTTCTGTAAAAGGTATAAACCTTTTTTTTTCTAGCTTAGTAGGTTAACTGTCTCATGGGACTTGTCTTATTTATTTTTGGATCTATTTGACACCCTTTGATCTCTTGTAGTTTATTGTATAACTTTAGTCTCCTTTTGTCTAAAGAGATTATCTTAGTGTTGATCTAACCATATAAAGAGTTACCACCACTACCTACCGTCTTGTATAACCCTATTATGGAAGGTCCAAGGTTCCCTTTGACATGGAGTAAATCATCACTCTTAATTTATTTCTGTAAAAGTCTCTTTCTTCATTCAAATGATTAGTAAATGAAACTATTCCTTAATGATTTTATATAAGAAACACAAATTAAAAAAAAATTCACTTGGGTTTCCCTTCCCCATCCTTCGTTCTTCTTTACCATTTGTTCTGTTGACCTTTATATACTTATTCGGATGTATTCGTAAGTGACATTTCTATCTTTAGAACATTTTCTATGATTAAACCCCCCCATCCTAACAATTTTCTGTTCACCTTCATTTTGTGATTTGTTCTACCTTTTTTTCTCGTCACTAAACTTAATTTCGCAAAAATCTATAAACATAATAAATTCTCCCCTTTCTTACAAATCAAAATTTATAATCACTCAGTCTAAATGTACCATTTGTTTATTACCATCAAGTATTGTTTTATTTTTATCTTTTACAGATGAAACTATGGTTAACTCTTCCATTCTTCTCCTTATTTATTTCGGAATAGTAAAGTTATCCTTCTTACCTTTCTCTTATTCTCTTTCAATTATCTTTCGTATTTTATTTCACTTCCTTTAGGTTTTATGTAATCTTTAGTGTCGTGTCTACCATACCTAAAGACACAACTTTCTTTTAAATAATATACTAAGTTATTGACTTGTTTTTTATCTTTGGTTTAGCCATCATTCTGTAAGTATCGTCAGTTCGATTACTGTGACTCTCTGACTTCGCTTTCCTACCTTTCTAGATGGTCCCTACCGTTTCCGACAACTAATGGATGGGTCGTCCGTAAGATCTACGGGAAGAATCGGGAAATAAGAACTACCGTCTCACGAATAGACTGAGATCTCCTACTTTGATATTCTAAAGGTCCGTTGATCAAAGTAACCTTTGGTCGTATCGGGACACGTTCAGAGGACCAAAAACATATAAATTGAGGACTGATCTAGTAAACCCTGGGAGTAGATAAGAGTGTAAGACTCTGAAGGGAGGTGAGATGGGTGAGGGTAAAATTTTCTATCTCCAGACACAATTAATATACTAAAATAATATCTTTAAATCGTAGGTAAAAAATTGACATGGTGAACAAAGTCAAGTAATAACAGAAGTAATTATAAGACCGACGTATATGAAAGATAATCTATTTTGAAGGTCCTTTCGATAACAAAAGGACTACATTTCCGTGTCTAACTAGTCCCTTTTGATGAAGGACAAGCCTTGTGTCTACGGACATTCCCCCCCCCCAGTGATAAAACGTCAATACACCTAATTTTGGTTTACGATTTCTATCATCTTCTCCTTCGATCTTCCTCGGTCCCAGGAAAACTTAAGGAGTTCGTTGTCTTCATCGGAACTCGACAGACGGAGACCTGAACAATTGTTCGTTTGTTTTCTTAAGGATAGACCAGATTCGGTAGGACCAACTTAAAGAGAATGTAAGGAAACTCATATTAGGATGTGACTCTAAAATTTTACGTTGTAGTTTCGAGAAAATTCTTAATCTTCAAAAAAGAAATTCTCTTTTCGTGTATTAAATCTAGTCACGAAGAGTTTGTAATCCTACGTAACCTTAGTAGACCTTCTGAACAATTCTATCTTACCACCCAGTGGGGGTCTAAAGGAAAGACATTGGACACCGTCCGGGTTCGTAAACGTAGAGACTGTATCACACGATGACTCCGACGACCAGGTCCGTCGTGGTTTAATCTGGTTGGTCTTGGTCACTTATAATCTCGACCTAAGCCTTCGTATTCGAAAAAGGGTGAGACTTGAGACTCTATACAGTCTACTAAACGGGTTCCAAGGTACCGTTCAATTACCGTCTGACATAGAATTTAAGATTTAAAGGATTACGGATCAGATCCTGGAAAGATACAGGTGACGAAACGACAACTCACTTAAATACCTAAACGAACCGAGAGAAGATTTTAATAATAAAAATAATAATATAAAATCTTCTCTCGTTCACATATACAACCTCTTCCTTTACCGTTGGGTGAGGTCATAAGAATAGACCTCTTAGGGTACCTGTCTCCTCGGACCGTCCGATGTCAGGTACCCCAGGGTTCTCAGTCTATACTGAGTCGTCGATTTGGAGGTGGTGGTTCACATATATATCACACATATAGACACACAAACACGTAAAGATGGTTCTTTACTAAACCTAAGTTAAACTCGTGTAAGACAAGTGTTCCGTTTATTCATTGTGTCACTGCGTCCCATTCAAAGTTTAAGAACAAAACTTTGATGGATTCTTCTTGTGACATCAGGAAGTGAAAAGAAATAAAGGGAGGGACATGTAGACTTGATACGAGTAGGGACGAGTCACAGTGGAAGAACGTTAGAGTAAGAAGATTTTCTCCTCCTCATACTTATAGAATCTACTTGACTACAAGAATGATTTCTAGGGACTCGTTAGGTTGGTAAAGAAGAATTGGACTTGTAGCGACGTGGAGGGTCGTCCGCTCTTCAGTAACGGATTTGGTCCCCAGTCGTCCAAAAAAAGACAATTCCCGGTCTACCATTTATAAAGTCCAAAACACCCGGTCTGACAGAGACAGTATCGAGGAGTAAAGACGACAGCGTCACACTTTCACCAATATCTGTTATGTATTTATTACTCGCACCTACACGAGGTTATTTTGAAATAAATACCTGTGACTTTAAACTTAAAGTATAAAGAATACAGTGTTTCGTCATAAGAAGAAAATCACCAAAAATTTCGTAAATTTTTACATTTTCCGTAGAACTCGAACATGTTGTCACCCGTCGTCCGACTTAAACCAGGAGTCCGATATCAAACGACCGGTGATTTAGGTTCGAGAAGGAAGGGGTAAGAAATAGGTTGTCGAAGAAGGATTGGGATCACCTCAGACGTCCAGTTTCAAACAAAGAAAAGATAGTAATTGTAAGATAACGACCATTAATTGTACATTCTTTTTTTAGTCGGACTATATGTTTGATTTTTATGTCTCACTACCGTGTAGTCAAATCGTCTCCATCCTCTCCAATATTAACCGTGATTGGTCTTTTGCTTCTAGTACCGCAGACCAGGGTAGTGAAGTACCGTTTATCTGCCCCTTTGTCACCTTTGTCACCGTCTGAAATAAAAAACCCGAGGTTTTAGTGACGTCTACCACTGACGTCGGCACTTTAATTTTCTACGAATGAGGAACCTTCCTTTCAATACTGGTTGGATCTATCGTAAAAGTTTTCGTCTCTGTAATGAAACGGTTGTTTCCAGGCAGATCAGTTCCGATACCAAAAAGGTCACCAGTACATACCTACACTCTCAACCTGACACTTCTTTCGACTCGTGGCTTCTTAACTACGAAAACTTCACACCACAACCTCTTCTGAGAACTCTCAGGGAACCTGACGTTCCTCTAGGTTGGTCAGGTAAGATTTCCTCTAGTCGGGACCCACAAGAAACCTTCCTTACTACGATTTCGACTTTGAGGTCATGAAATTGGTGGAGTACACTTATCAACTGAGTAACCTTTTCTGAGACTACGACCCTCCCTAACCCCCGTCCTCCTCTTTCCCTGCTGTCTCCTACTCTACCGACCTACTGTAATGACTGAACTACCTGTACTCAAACCCACTTGAGACCCTCATCACTACCTGTCCCTCCGGATCGTACGACGTTAAGTACCCCAGTGTTCCTCAGCCTGTTCTGACTCGCTGACTTGACTTGACTTGACTCCCTGTGATTCTTTCTTTTTGATAGAATATAACTACTCTTAACCATGAAAAGGTCTTTCATAAAGTAAACAAACATACGTAGTTTCTAGAAGTCTATAAGTATCAGAAAAGGGGTCTGATAAAGTCTTTTCTTAGGTAGGATTCCTCCGTTGGTCCCTATCCTTGTTTTATATGAATATATGACTACTAATATCTATCTCTTTTTATACAAATAACTTCATAATATTAAATATTATTTAAAAAAATTTTTTCGGATTTACAGATTCGTATCCCTTTACCGATTTATCTAAAATCAAATAGACACTTTATGATACTCATTAATAGAGACACACATCATAATTCCTATTCAAAAAAAGAACAAATCTGAAAAGATAGAAGTCCAAAGGGTGTTACTCATATGTACTGAAAACTTTAATTCGTTCTAATATTCATTGTTTTCCTCTAACTTTTTTCAAAGTACATTATTAGTGTCATAAAAGAAAAGGAAATCTAGAAAACGAACCCACACTACCGTACTAGACTTCCGGAGGTTACGATAACTTAAATGGAATAAGGGAAACCACAAATACACTTGGAGGACCGAGAAATGTTGACGAAACGGTGGAACGACGGTAAAGAGGGTGGAAGGGTTGAGACGAGATCATTAAGGGGAACCAAATACCGGTTTCTTGGAAAAAGGGTGGTCACCATGTTAAGAAAGTGATCCTTATTCCACGAGAAATTAAAAGTCAAAGAACGTTACGAGGATCACAAAAGTCGACAAAATTATATCTGATCAAGAAAATGAAGGATTTCAGAGAGATAAAAAAAAGGTTACTTCGGTTCAAGGGACTATGAGCTCAGTTTCTTTTTATATTAATGTATGTCCCAAGACATAGGTTTACTAGAGAAGGAGACGTTAGTTTGTAAGAGGAGGATGATTTGTACCCGAAGAGTGAAGTGAACTTGACATTGTGTACTTTGGATGGGTTCGACCTTGACAGGACTCAAACACCCTCTGAAACGTAGAGGAGAAATAAACGGAAATACAAAATAATACAAAAGTACATACAAAGGGTTTTCTGTGGACGATCCAAAGGGAGTTCCCTTATTAACTTATTGGCTTAAGTGTCTCTGAAATAAAAAATTAACTTCATATCAACTAAACGTCATAACGTAATCAAAGTCTACATGTCGTGTCACTAAGTCAATATAGTAAACATAGACTTAGATGTATATATATACGTGTATTGACTTAGATTTATATATGTGTGTATATATAAGAAAAAGTCAAAGAAGAGGTAATGTCCAATAATGTTTTATAACTGATATCAAGGAACACGATATATCATCCGGGAATAACAAATAAAACGTACTGTCTTCGAAATCACAAAAGATTATCAAAAAGGGTAGTTCCGTTTATATATTTTATTTGTATTAAAATATTGTGTAACCTTTTTTTTATCTCTTCCTACAAACACCGACCTTTGCGAACCGAATCTTCGAGAACGACAGGGTCTGGTACGGGGTCGTAGTACCGTGTGTTAACATTAGATAAACTCTGTACCGTCTTACGGTACCGTATCGACCCTTCAGGACGGAATTTCTAGTCACTCAGGTAAGGTGGGAGTAAGAGAGACGAAATGACTGATTCTTTACTCTGGGTGAGGTCTGGAGTCACCATAGTCCTCCGGTTCGTTCTGAAACTCGGTTATAAACCCTTTTACCTTCTCGACTTCGACCGTTCCGAAGATGAAGAGACGACGACGACGATTCAACGCAGTCAGCACAGGATGAGACACGCTGGGGTATCTGCCGTCGGGTGGTCCTAGGGGGTAGGGACCCTAAGAGGTCCGTTCTTGTGACCTCACCCAACGGTAAAGGAAGAGGTTACGTACTTTCACTTTTCACTTTCACTTCAACGAGTCAGTACAGGCTGAGAATCACTGGGGTACCTGATATCGGGTGGTCCGAGGAGGTAGGTACCCTAAAAGGTCCGTTCTCATAACCTCACCCCACGGTAACGGAAGAGGTGGACATGAGTAAGTAAATTTAGAGGATAAATCTTAAAAATTACGAAGAAAAAAAGATTTGTTTTAACGGAGTAATATTCCTTTCTAGGTTCCAAGTAAGCTTTTCATTCACCCCCCTTTTCATATAGATTAGTTTCTAAACAATTTAGGACATTACAAGGAGTACCATCATAAAAAGTTTTCCATATCGAAAAAAGAAAAAAACATGTCTAGACATCGTCTTTGATTTCTAAAAAGAGTCAACATCAAGAACTCACAAATATGTTTTATGACTCTACTTAAAGGATATTCTTCTTTTTCAACTCACTAGTGGATCAATCCTAATGACCCGAGTCTCCCAATCAATTCTCTGGTTCATTCACGGGAGACGGAACTACGGACTGGTTTCACGGACGAGAGTCCCCGGACTCCCTTCCATGAACTCCATCGACTCTATTTGGGTTTAACGGTAAGACTTTACCGATACTTGAAAAGGGAGAAGTATGAAACCTTCTCTGTCTTTTATTGCGATTTCGAGACTGAGAGGATAGACCCTCTAGGTCGGTAAATTACTACCCGAAACCGAAACCACTCGTAGTGACCTCATAAAACTTCATGTAAAGTCTAAGGAGTGGAAATTTTTATCTACTATCCGTCCCCCCCGTCCCCGCCTCCACACTCAGAGTCCGAAGTTCACTTACTCTAGTGAGACGTCGGAAAGGTAAAGGGTTTGACGTCTACAGTGTTCCACTCTTACTTAGGAGTCGAACAAGACCAAAGGTTCAATGTTAGGGAGACGAAAGGGGGAGGAGAGGACTCCCTTAGACACTTCAGACGTTTTTGTGAACTATCGGCTAGTAAGAATGTCCGTTGTCTGTGTGTATAATGGGGTGACTTTGAGAGAATGGGTTCTCAACTTTCGAGAACACATATTGTCCGAATTCATGTTTGTACACAAAAGCGGTAAGTAGAGGGGTGGGCGGAGAAATTCTTCGGTATACACTAGTTTAAGACCCTCCGTTGTGTTAGATGTCGTCCACCCGAGAAATTAACCGGAAGAACCCCTCATCGTCTTCAACCAAAGTTTTCCATGACTGGAATACCCAAACCAATCATCCTCAAACACTTCACCCAACATTTTGGATTTGTCTTCTGACCAGACGGAGAGTCTATGTATCCTCTTGTCACCTTTGGTCACACTTATAAAGTCCCCTTAACTATGTCTATTACACATCTCCACTACTACAACTTCCGGTAGTTATAAATCGACGTTTTCATGAGGACAAATAGGGGTGTCGTCAGGATACACACCGGAGTGTCCGAGAGAGACCCGAAAATAAGTAGAAAGAAGGACCTATCCGACTGTCACTGTGTCGGACGGTCCCGAACCCCTCACAGACGATTCGGTGGTTCCAATTACCGTCTTGGTCGTGTAAGAACGGGAGTATAGGACCAACAAGGAACAAACTAGTCTTTGTTTCAATATTTTTCTATTACAGTCTCGACACATGTGTCATTTCTTTTCAGTACTATTTCACTACCGACTACTTAAACTAGTTTTCGTTTGATATATTAAATTCACGTTTCATAGGTAGATATATCGGATGGGGTAACTTCAATCGACGTACTACTTGTTAAACGAAACATGAGAACTCCTTAGTCGAATATGCACCACTTACGAAAGTTCTACCCTAAGGATCCTGAGTAATTAGGCTGATCATAAATAACTCACGGACGGTATACCTTCCACGGTCCTCGTTTTGTCTCTTCGTCTGAGCCCGGAATGAGAGTCGCCAAATACTAGACCTTCTTCTTTGTAAACAATTGTCCAGTAGACTTAAGAGAGACTATCAAAAATACCCTCGTGTGTCCTTTTTGGTCGGATCTAATACCACCAGTTACCATCATTTCCCACCAATCCCTTCCTAAAAAACTCCTCATCGATTTGACTTTGTGTTTCCTACCTCTTCTGAATAAACAGATTTCTCTCTCTCCCCACTTTCTTACAGTATCATAATTCTTGGACAAGTTTACAGATCCCACCTTATCTCCTTTTAAGGAGGGTCTCGGACGTCTCTCAAGTCTATACATTCCGTCTCCGGCATTCCCCGTTTTTAGTATTATTTTCTGGACGTACAGAACACCAACCAAAGTAACATAAATCTTACGTCTGATGGAAAAACCCTACCAATCTTACATCTCAGAAGGGAAAGTCAAATCTTATAAGGTAAACCCTAAATGACGTATTACAAAGATACAGTACAAAAATTTCGAAACAGATAATAGAATCGGGTTCCTCTATCCGTAATTACCGAACTCTTTACCTTTTGCTTTCCTTTCACTTCAGCGAGTCAGCACAAGCTGAGAGACGGTGGGGTACCTGACATCGTATGCTCCGAGGAGGCAGGTACGCTAAAAGGTCCGTTGCCATGACCTCACCCAACGGTAAAGGAAGAGGTCTCCTAGAAGGGTTGGGTCCCTAGTTTGGGCCCAGAGGGTGTAACGTCCGTCTACGAAATGACAGACTCGGTGGGCCCTTCGGATCCCTGTAGTCAATTGGTGAAGATGGTCTTTCTTTTTATCCCCAGACTACCTCTATGTTCTTTGTTTCTGTCTTAGTCATTGAAAACCAATAAAGGTAACATGACTATGTCCACCCCAAAGAGCCCTACTCTGTAATCTTTCAAAGTTTAAAAAGTATTCGTCGATAACGATTCCTAAATCAAGTCGAGGAAAAATAATACAGTATAAAAGTCTAATACACGACCATAATTAAAGACCTCCTTTTATAATTTCTATTTGTTATTCGAAAGGTCTACCGACATTGATATTAACCGTACTCAAAATACATTCACTTAGTGTGAAAACAGTAAAGAAAGAAGATGGAAACAATCATGAACTCCTTCTTATTAGTAATAACAACCGTCTAAAGGGTCTAAGGTGGATAGTAAATCGTTGTTGTTAAGAACTATAATCTTATGACATGTCTAATATTGGGTGAAGATGTCCACAATCATAGGATTACGGAGGATACAGGTACTAATACAGTGAATGGACATGGACACTAATCTCCCACTCAGGACCGAGATCAAAGAGTATTTCACATGTCCGGTATGATTGTATAAATTTGTACGGAACTTAAACTTTAGTTCCAATTCACTAAAAATAAAAGAGAGATTTTCAAGACAAGGAGTGTACATGTGGGCACCACCTAAGTACAGTTACATACCGTTTTGGTTATGTCATAACATTTCATTTTATTTCATTTTTTTTTTTTTTTTTTTTTTCAAGACAAGGACTCATACCGTTTGACAACCAAAGGAGACAACATGGAAATTCTTCGTAGTAAAAGATAATTTAGTGGGAAGAAACGTTTTGAAGAGTAAATGTTTTTTACTCATCTCTCCTTTTCTTACAAAATTTTAAAGGTCCTATACTTCAATAAGAATGGTTGTAGAATCTTAAAAGATGATAATGGATGATCCGGTACTTAGAACGTTGGTAGTTTTCTTAACCTTTTTTTTACTTAGCACGAAATAATAATGGTATATACCCTGTAAATAACTTGAGTACAATCTGTACACTCTCTCTAATAAAATTAGGACTGTTATTCGGATGTCCTATCCAAGATATAAAGGTAAAAATTACTTTGTGAATGTCTCTCTACTTTATTTAACGATCGTAGATGTGACATTAACTGTGCACTAAAGATACGGAGGTAGGAAAGATGGTACGGTAGGAGTTACCAAAAGGTAAGGTTTCACTAAACGAAGTTTAGTGGGTCTCGTAGACTAGATGATTTTGAGTGACCTTCGAGACTTGTAGTCTAACCTTTGACGTCTTGATCTCGTTTTCCCTTTACGCTTTAGTGAGATAATTTTACTGTTTATAAGGTCTACATCGATTAATCATACTATTGGATCCGCATTTTCTCTTAACAATTTAATCACGGTAGTCGGAACGTTACGGTAATTGGTATAATATTGAGAAGTGTACTAAAAGGGGAGTGGTACTTTACGGACTAGAGTTAAACGAAATAGTATACCACGTCATGTAGTCACGGTGTGTGATGACACTTAAGACACCAAAAGTGTCACCCTACAAAAAATAGAGACATCTAACCATTTAACTTTATTAAAGTGGATCCCACTAGGGACATGGTTTTCCTATGACCGCTGGAACTGACGTCAAGATACAACAAAAGGAGAGTGAAAGGGTACTAAAAGAAAAAGAGAAGACGAGACTTAGTGGATGAGATCTTATATTTCAGGGTCCGTCTAAGCCTTCTGTCAGGACAAATAGGATTTTCGAAAGAGACTCTCCATCTAAAGACCCTCCCTTGACTCGAAATAAAAACCTATCACCTTCGTTGTCTCTCGTCCAATCTCAATTCTTCCTCATGAACACCTGATCGTCCAAACCTTTTTTGACCCCCCTTGTCTTCGTGTTTACTGTTTAATATAGATGTTTAATCCGATCTCTGTCAGACCTGTAAGTTACCATCGGTACTTTGATTGTGTACTTTCTCCTCGTTCGGTTCAGTCAAACACACTACCGTCTCCTTTACAAACCCCTTCCGTCAACCAAACTACAAACAATGACATTTATAGTCGTGTAGACTATGGTTGAGAAGGACGACAAGAGAGAGTCAGAGAGTCGACTCTCTGAAGGGGAGAAGACCAAACATGTATGGACGGAACTTCGGACAATAGAGTTAGGGGACAGAAGACTGTCCTAAAATTTAAACTTGGTCTTTCGTGTACCACGACGTCCATCTTCAAGGCCAATTGGTGCAACCCGGAACACTTCACACACACCCTTCTTCTTAGTTAAATATATTTAAATATTAAATACATTTTATGTGACGACTGAGTACCATCGGAGACTACAAATGGTAGTGTGACGTACAAAAGACTGAACTGAACTCAACTCATACCGAACGGTGTCAAGTTTTCTTGTCTTATATGTACCACGGAATATGTACTCCCCGAGAGCTTACTTTCTTATTTCCTTATTTATTTAACTACGTACGGACTCACGTTAATTCTATACGATCGTACTCAAACGTTTTCTAGAACAGAATTAGTGTTCGATCCCTATGTAGTACCAAACGTCCCCTTTCTGTAAAGTAGCGAGTGATTGAGTAAGTCTAGTAAGTAAGTACATAAATAAAATGTGTATACTAAATAAATTTTTGGATAAAACACGATTCACGACACCATAGAAGACTTACATCTCACCTTTCTTTTGGACTCTACCAGGAACGTGAGTTCTTAAACATAAGACCACGCTCTGTTTGTCATAGTTAGACATTTGACTATTTTCACTTCCGTTAAAAGTCCTAACAATTTACCTATTATAAATCTATTATGTCAATAATCCTTTCCGGACAAACTTCTCTGAACTTCTCCATCGGTACAGGTCTCGGTGTCCACCTTTCAAGGTATCTCCACCTACCAGACCGTCCTCCCTCGAACGCCCCTGAGTCGCACCTTTCTTGTCTCCTTCTCGTCTCACCCGAGTCGACCCCCTTACGGACGGGCTAGTACGGTACAACACCTCTCTCTGGGGTCAATTGTCGTTTAACATAACATTGTTGAGTAAACATTCAAGTGACGTCCCTTGAACCTTCTGCAAATGAACATCTTCCTTGTAATACACACTAACAGTCGAACCATCGGATGTTTTTGGGTGAGTGGACATTATAGAGATGTCGGTCTGGTGGTCATCCTTTTCTGTAGAATTCTAGACAAGTCACTCCACTGGGTGACAGAAACACGAAGTCGTTCGAGGCCGTGTCTAGGGAGGTAACAACAAATCAACGAGTCAACACAGACTGACAAACGCTGGGGTACCTAACGTCATACGGTCCGGAGGGACAGGAAGTGGCAGAGATCCTCAAACGAGTTTGAGTAAGTGTAACTGGGAGGTACCACTGGAGTTTATGTTCGACTGACCAAAAGTCTAACTACAAGTAGTACGAATGGTACAATTCCGATGGGTAAAGGATAAGATGGTCATCGTCATAAAAAAAAAGAAGACAAAAAACAAAACAGAACTTAACAATTCTTATATACACTTTAAAATGATTTACAGAGAAGACATTAATAATTTAATATTATCATCTTTGAAAAACAATTTTTTTATGTACGTTAATAAGTCATAAATAATCATAAATCATAATATTGTAACGTACCCTGTATATAATTTTTAATGATTATGATTTTACAAAGTAACAAATAGACTTTAAGTGTAAAATTGTTCCGTAGGTAGGAAAATGGACCTTTGGGATCTGTTAGTGTAAGAAAAAACCTTGTACTCTACGTCTTGTCCTCCGGTCACCCAGTAAAAGTGAAAGAGGAACCGACCGGAAGAGGGGTTCGAGTCATTGACTTGGTGACAAAACAGGGAATAAAGAATGACCTAGAACTAAGAAAAAATTTAAAAATAAAATGAAAAACGACGTGGACCGTCGACCGCCCTAGAATCAAGGGACTGGTCCTTAGTTTGAGGATACGGACGTAACCTTTGTACCTCAGAAATTGGTGACCTGGTGGTCCTTTCAGGGAGAACTAAGAAAATTATTATAGTATTATAATTATTATAGTATTAAGAAACTTTCTGACACCAACCGGGAAGGGATGGGTACGGATCCCTGACCTTAAGACATGGGTTCATTTCAGGGTACCCATTCAGGGACGGTAAACGATGGTTCGGAGGGATTATGGAAGTATACCACCCTTGAAAACCCCGGGTCCAGTTGTGTCTCCCTCCCTTCTTGTCCCAGACTCCCATCTCCCTATTTACCTTAAGGAGGGTAGAGAAAAGTGGACACGTTTGAACACAAATTACAGAGACTTGGAATCACAAAATTCAGTCATGGTACTTCAGTATTGTTTGTTGAATGTCCTAACAATACACCCAAAATGTAATATCAGCACGTCAATTACACTCTCTCGAAAACAGAGAGGTACTAATCAGTGACCAAATGACGACCCGGGGAAATATCACAAACGGACAAATAGGAGACCCGAAGGAATTACCGAGTCTTACCCATTTCTTAAGAGGACGTTATATCCTCTACACTCAAACTAGGGACCCAGTCTTTATAGGGAACCTCTCCCTTTACGGTTGGGTGGGGTTATAAGAACAGACCCTTTAGGGTCTCTCCTTGGACTACCCGACGGCAGGTTTCCCAACACTCGTCAACCTGTCCTGACTTACTTATTTGTGTGACTTGGAGAAGGACCACTGATTATGACCCCTAAGGGGTCGTGGGTTATGTGACTCCCGAAACACTTCAGAAGATACCCAGACTGACATGATAAGAGTTATAATTCTTATTTATAGTTACTTATCTTACGGACCGGGTGATTAATAACAAAAAGACCAGAAACCCAAGGTCATAGATTAAGGACGGAGGGTCTATATCAGAGTGAGTCGAGGTATTATAACGTCCGAGGATACCTCCAGAGTATTAGAGAAGGAGGAGACGAGTAGGAATCACCGGTCTCTATCAACCAGACCGACCGGTAGGACGTTACCCTTACCGGGAGTGACGTAAGGGTTCTGAAAGAGGACTAGGTCGTATTCTACGGACAGGGTAACGATCTGAAACGAATTGAGAATGGATCCGTGGTAAAGTTGAAGTTTATTCAAGATAATTATAAATGAACCCTTGCTCCAGAACACTCTGGAAGGAATAATTATGAACCGACTCTTCCAGGTTACCGTGATCACAAACGGAGAAACACAGACAATTTCTACTATTTCCCGAAAATTACGAGTACAGGTAAGAGAAGATCGTACTTAGATCTTATACGAAATACTGGTCGATATGGGTTGGACAAATTATAGTCGAAAGACACTCGTTAGTATCCATAAATTTTTACGGAACTTGGAAATAAGAGTCGAGACTTCCAGGATGAGGAATTCAGGTTTTAAGAGACGATTGGTTCTATTAATCTATAATCATCAAGACCGATACACAGACAGTGGAACCACGATACAAGACTTCAGTCCTCTCTGACCCCTTATATTCTTTTTGTCGAACTCGTCAAATAGAGTGGAACTTTATAAAGGATCGGATAAGGAGAAGGAACTCTTAAAGAGTCCCCCTTATCTCTGAGTGGTGTTCAAAAAATCGTGGGGAGGGAGGTGAAGGTGATTGAGAATAAAATTTTATCCTATCAATTCAGTTTCTTTTCCTTTTTTTTAATATAATGTTGTAACACATGATCCACATCTTTTTCTTTGAGTTGTTTAGGGAGATGTTTTTATTACTGTAATGTAGTTTGATTTGAACCGGAAAATAAAAAATCAGTCTCTTCATCTCTTCATCCGTTGAAAGGTTAATTGCAAATTTTCTCTTAATTTTCAAGGGGGAGATCCGTTGAGATGGGTCTCTATCAAAGATCGATTCACTTCGACCATTAAACGTACATTTTTGAAGAAAATTAATGAAGGAATTTGAACGTCAAAAATGTTTGATGGACGCTGTATTTGACAAGTTCATAGGATAACGTTTTCTTAAGGACACGTAGATTAAGATCCCTTTCGTCACGGGGTTAGTTCTTTCTTAAAAGGTGTATTTACAACTGGGGGACCTCCTCTCGTACCGTTGGGTCACAAGAACAGACGTCCTAAGGTACCTGTCTCTTTGGACCTCCTGATGTCAGGTACCCAATCGTTTCTCAGTCTGTACTGACTCGCTGATTCATGTTGAGAGTTCATGAAAGAACAAAAACTTACAAAGACTTAGAGAACCCAGACAAAAAGATCCTAAATTACTTCCCAAAAAGTGGTTTTGTTTTGAGGGATTTATAACAAATCTAACTTAGTCTCGCGAAATGAAAATGACTCCAGATCGAACTAGTAACAAACGAGTCATGTTTCAGGAAGTCGGAACCGTGATGACTGTCAAACCTAGTCGACTAAGAAACAACGCCCCCTGACAGGATGTGTGACCTCCTACTAATCGTCATAGGGGCTGGAGACGGGTGGACTACGGTCAAAGTGAAGACGTCACCCTGTTGGTCAATACAGAGGTCCGTAACAGTCTACAAGGGGCCCCTGTTTTAGTGGAGATCGACTCTTTGCGGCTAATCAACCCAAATTTGATTCGACTTATCCTTCTTAACGTTTCTTCTTTTCCCCTCTTACTGATAGAGAACTATGCATGTAAACGAAAAACAAAAAACCTTACGAAAGGAGGAAAGACGAATTGAACTTATAGAGACAAGAATATTGTCTCCACTCACAAACCTCTATTGATCTTACAAACAAGAGTTCCCTACTCCTTTCAACTTCAGTTTCCTACGAAGTCATTCCCTGAATACCTCAGACCTTATCTCTATATCTTACTTTTACAGGAGAACTGAAAAGAGATAGAGGAGGTGCCGAAGAGGACCTTTGGACACAAATCTTTTGTTAAAATAGAGACACGTTGATCACACTCTTGTTATCCATAATTGACTCACTTATCCATACTATCAAGCTACCAGGTCCAAAAACACAGTGTATCTAAATAGTTAACTAGAAGATTTATTATCTGTAAGTCTATTTAAGTTGTAATACGGGTAAAGTGTCTACCCTTACTCTCTGAGTAAGGTTCTGAACCTTCTACTTTATTGAACGGGGTCCTGTGGGTATCAAATGTACCGTCTTTGTCCAAAGAGTACTTCTGGATATCTAATAATTTTTTCGGACAAAAGGGGTGAAGTTGTTCAGGAAATGACACGACTAAAACCATAGACTTCGGTGTCCCTTTCTAAAGACGACAAAACCTCTGAAACATATTCTACTAAAATCTTATCGACCTAGAATAAACTTATACACTCCTCAATTATATACGTGTAGGGATACGGTCAGGAGGAGGTAAAACATTTCACCAAAAATTTACGATGATTCGGAAACACCAATAGACCATTCTGAGAAGACTGGATGTATTAATTCGAAAAAAAGACGTCAGGTTATAACAAGTAATAAAAGACGTACAATCGTGGAAGACGAAAATCTTATTTATTGTGGATTATTTCTATTGAGGTATTTTAAACGTATCTCCTACATACAAACTGACTCTTGTATACAACCCACTCCACATGGACGAATGATGGGTTTACAAATTTGTTCCTATTATTTTCTTCGACGACAATACAATGCAACGACTTCGTTTACAAATACTGTAAGTAAAGTTTACCCCGTATTATATCGGAACGTTTATTCCTTTCTTGTAAACGGTCGGTAAAAAAAGAGACGTCTTACTATTACTTTATTAGTAAGAGAAGAGGAAAGGACGTATGTTAAAACTTATCTTAATATCTTCAAGTCATGACGTTTTCCTTAAACTCTAAACCGAAGTTCAGATCTAGTCAGTGGATGTTCGACACGGTGGAACTTCGTCAGTGAATTGAAACACTCAGAGGTCAAAATGTAGAATTTTAACTATTATAATCTACAAAGTATTTAGACAACCTTATTCATTGAACACTATGATATTACTTGTAGTTTATATGTTTGGTAAACACGAACGACTTAAATTGAAGTATATTATAATGAATTTCTATTCTTTTTTGAGAACTGAAGTTCCTTAAGAAGGAATCACGTTCTCCCGCTGTATGTTTGTTCATTATGATTATATTCAGGATATTCTCTCCCGTCGTCTTTGTCATCTCCTCTTTCTTTGTTACGGACTACAACTTTATGAATACTTCTTCCTCCATAAACTTGACTTTCTATAAATCACAAACAAAACCTGTCCGATTCTTTCCTTCTACCATTAGGTTCTTTTACTACTTTCGCTTTCGTAACCACAAACCCTTATCTACTATACAAACCTCTGACTTTAAACAAATCACATCTACTCACTCTTCTGAGGTCTACCTCTACCTATCTTCTCCTCTGAACACAAATCTTTCCAGTGAACTCACCGTCGTACCACATATTTTATTTTGTCCCCTTTGACCGTTTACTCAACTGGTCAACCAACGGTTAACATTAAACAACCTTCATATATGCGCATAGTCCCAAACAACCTATCCATTTCTTGGACCCATTAAGACTTTTATGCAAAACAACACCTAATACAAAGAGACTGATGTTTATGTAGACTTTAATCTGTTGTACAAATTCTAAGTATTCCGAAATCAATCCTTATCTTCAATTTCTCTGTTTCCATAGGCTTCGACTCACACCCCATAAATTTCCTACAAGATCCTTCTTCCTTGGTGTACTCACCTAGGAGCCAACCATTATTGTTTTGGTGTTTTAGTTGTCGTCTCGTGTCCTTTTTCTCCTTTACTCACCTCTCTTTCTTCGGACCTCTACAGTCGTCCCCAGGCTAATCCACATCGGAAGTTTCAGGTTTACCTTCCCCTCGATTAAGTCTTTCCTCCTCCCAGTACAGAAGGAAACTCCGTCTCGAGTTTGAAGCCCAGTGGTTTACTACCGATGAGTAACTTGGTTTCTGGAATCTTTATTGGCGATTGAACTGGTTCTTTTTAGAGGGTTAAAGATTCATATTAAGGATGTTAGTGAAAGATCTCATAGTGTACCGACACACTTTATCCCGTCTATCGAAGCACACTAAAGAGTCCTCACAAGCAAACCTCCACTACAGTACCGGTAGGAGATCAGAAGAGGTGGAGAAGAGAGGGGATTCGGCCGTGGGTGACGTTTTGCCTTCAGTCTCTTGAACTCGGTCGAGGTCTGACAGGGGAAGGAAGGATGGAAAGAAACACGAAACGACAACGATAAAAGTTTCACCATACGCTCCCGTCCTGCTTCACAGTCAGAGGGGACCTTGTGTACGACTTTTACCTTTTATTCTACGTAACACTGTAAAATCGATTCTCTGGAAAGAGTCCGAAACCCTTTTCGGTCGACTTGTCCGTGAGTAACAGTGTGTTGGTCCTTTTTTTTTATGTCGGGTTTACAGTAGAGCTTCGAACAAACGACGATTTAAAAGTCGCATGTAAACTAATAAGAAGGAAAAGTAAAAATTCCTGTTCCCCAGTCTCGATGAGGTCACGATGGAAAGAAGAGTATTTTCAGAGGGGCGGAGAAGAGTATTTTCGGTGGGTGTGTTTTCGTTCTGAGCGTATTGAAAAAAGTTTGACCGTTCTCATGAAGTGGACTTACCCCACTTAAGTGAATATGAATAGGTATAAAAAGTCTCTTTAACTGGTTTTAACGGTTTCTATATTATGATGTAAAACCTGTAAAGTTTAGGAAACGAGAGTCATGATTGGACATCACGAGAAAAAGGAATTAGTAGAAAGTGAAAAACATGGAAAATTCCTCCACTCTAGTACACTCACCTTTTCTGTTTTTGAAACCTTCGGGAATCTAGACAAAGACGGAACCGTAGGAGGGATCGACGTACCGAATCCAGTCACCGGTGATTCGGGATCAGAGGCGTAAACAATTTACCCCTATTATTGTCATAAACGGTATACCTTACTATAACTACTAATGCATTCTACTACCTAGATTTTGTAGATCGGGCAAAGACCGTTTACAACAGTATTATGGAGGACTAAATCGGGTCCCACCGGTGTACGTCCAGTCCCCGAAGATTGTCTTTTACTAACTGGTCCCGACTTACCTCCGTCTCCCGAGGGAACGAGAAACTATGGTCACACCGGACTCCTTCGTGCCTTCCTCACAGTCTCAGTCTTGTAAAGGACGAACTCAAGGTCCGCTTCTGAACCCCATGTCATCCCTAGGGTGTAGGGTTCCCGAATATAAAGACACTTAGAGTACACCGTTACGGAAACGAGGTTCCCGTCACGTCTCTTCCATTTCCACAGTGAAGAGTTAAGACCCCGAGACCCGAACTGAGGGTCAAACGGTAAAGACTCGAGACACGACACTCACCACGTAAATTGAAGGCAAAACGTCTCCCACATCCGAATCCCCTCCCTTCTCCACCTCCTCTGATCTCCTACCGGTACTGTAGTGGAGGTTTGTTTGTGAGGACTCTTTAGTGTGTTTCTATAGTACGGGGTCGATGGAGTGGATAGTTTACCGGTCGCTAGATGGATTGTCGCAACAACCCTCTCAATTTACTCCACTATAATCGATTGTAAAAAATTCCCGACTGATGTACAATCCGTGACCAGATTCGACAACTACACGTAATTGAGAAAATCGAGTCCTGTTGAATACTTCAGATACGACAATCATGGGATTAAGATGTCTACTATATCTTTATATTTCTTTATATTTCTTTGGGTTCGATGGGTTCAAGTAAGGTTAACATCCATCTTCTCTAACATTGTCCAAGAAACCGAAGCCTCGACACTAGAATCCGGTCACTAAAAGTTTCATACCAGGGACCTACTCGTCGTAGTCGTAACGGACCCTTGAACTACCTTTACGTTTAAGAGATGGATTGGGGTCTGGAGGATCTAGTCTTAGAGACACGTGCGTCGGGTCATAAGACGAAGTCCTCGGGAGGTCTCCTAAGCATTTATCTGCATTCAGACTCTTGGTGACGAGATCTGGTCGGAAACCGTTCGAGGTCATCGGTGGACAAAAACAGTTATTCCAAAATAACCTTGTATCCGAGTAAGTAAATCTATAACAGACTCGACCGAAAAAAACGATGTGACAGTCTCAACTCATCAACCCGGTCTGTGGTAGACCGGACGCTTAAGATTTGATAAGTGATAGTCAGGAATCTTTTTTCAGTGCACGTCTAGGGACCAGATCCGTTATGTCACTTTCATGGTACGGTCGTGTTTGATAATTATTCACGCGTTATTCCTCGATAATAATAATTCATGAACCCTCTGTTTTGAACCACTAAGTCTCCGGGTCTACGAGGAGACGGAACCACTTCCCGCCAGATCTAGTCACGTCTTGACTTGATGTTAGTTGATTAAAAAAGAATCAATCCTAGGTCCCTGTTGATTCATTAAACCAGGACCACTATCAGTAAAGAATGGTTTTCCCCCTTTTCGCTTCCTCCTATAATGAGAACTCCGGTAGTGGGACGACGCAGAAGGAGGACATTAGGGGCACCGGATCCCGAGAGACTGTCTACACCTGAACCCTTACACCTCGGGGACGGTGGTCGGAGAGTCGGAAAAGAAGATGCACCAAGAGTGAACGTCGTCCCTCACGGGAACTCAAGGTCTTAGTGACCCTGTCTTTCTGACTATCCACTTCATAATGGAAATAAGACATAGAGGGGTTCAGGTACCAGATCAAACTCTGATTTACGTCCTACGAAAGGGTCTGGTTGTTTTGGGGGGAATAGAAATAAACTGTTTATATATAATAAGGAGACAGTTCACGGTTTCTAAATGTGTACAGTCAAAAAATCTGAAACTCAATTCGTCACACAATAGGTCTATTTCTTCGGTTCCGAGTCTCTCCCACACACTAAAGAATCCCAGTGTCTTACATACACGACATCAAGATCCTGAGTTTGAAGGAAAAGGATTCAGGACCCGAGTCCGGAGTAGAACGACAGTCAAGGACACTGTCCTCGTTTAACTGGGACATTCTTGTGGACACACAAAGGGAACTCCCGAACATGAGGACTCCTGTAGTCAATGCGACCACCGTAGGAAGAGAGACGTATCCCTTTATATACCTAGTCCAAGGACCGTCCTATGTCTACCGTGTGATCTTTTCTAAAACTATTTCCCCGGTCCTCGTCGACGTATCAAATACCCGGGTCACTTTCTTCTTTTTCTTTATAGTGGTCTGGGGGGGGTGGGGCGGGGGGCGGTTTGTGATCGACATATCTTTCCCGACGGATGGAATGGTGCACAAAGAGGGAGATCAGGGGACATACCTGTGAAGAGTCTTTAATGGTAGAGTCGTCGGGATTCCCTTCCGGGAATCTTAGTAATACCGTATTGGGTTTCCGGTGAAAAAGAGTGTTTTGACGTAAACTTTAAATGTAGTGATTACTATCTTTTAACTCACAAAAAATTACCCTTCTTTTTTTCTTTTTTTGTAAGAGTTCAGAAGTCATTTTTATTGTATCTTTCTACATGGGAAAGAACATAGTTCCGAAACCGTCTTGAGGGCTTTGGGACTAGTATCTCGACTCCAAATGACGATCCGTCAGAGACCCGGAGGGGAGACAGAGACTGTCACACGTTTCTCTACTTCACAATCTTGACCCGACGAGGTCCAAGGTCAGAGAAGAGAACGATGGAACCTAACACATGAAGACCAGGAGTCAAAGGAGTAGTCTGTCCTACGGTGATTGGAACGTCTTAGTGGTGACTAATTTTACCTACGGCACAAACGTGTTGCACGGTAGAGGAGGCAGACAGTAGTTTCGTAAGTCGAAACAGTCGGAGGTGTACCGTGTCTCACCGACTTACGGATAAAGGATCCGTGACTTACACTCGTAGAGACGTAAGGAGGTCGCGGAAAGTATCCAAGAGTTGTCACAAAAGGACGAACCGACCACCTTCCGGCACCTTTCACCACAGAGACTCTTATTTTCCGACGGTGTCCGTGTGTCCCGACATGTGACGTCGAACCGAGAGGGGACGGACCTCCAGAACTGAGAACCGGGAAACAAATTGGGAACGAAGACTCTCGTCCAATAAGTGACTCGAAGTTTCCTTCGTAGTTCTTCTGAGAGGAGGTACGAGTCTCGACACCAGAAAAACCAAAGAGACGAGGGTAACCCCTAGAAGGGATCGGTAGGTCCTTATGATCAATCGATTCCCGAACCGACGGTTGGGGACCGGCCCCGGTGACCCGTCCCTGTGCCTGTGGACCGTCCGTCCAAAGTCTCTTATGTAACGTCGTCGACACACCGGACTAACAAGGTCCGGGTAATAAGTAAAAGGTATTAACAACTGGAAAGACAGACGTGAGAGGTACCTCTTAAAGTTCGGTAAAAGGTCTCGTGTCTACTTATAGACTTCGCGTGTTATCGTGTCCTCTGACAGTCGTAGTCGGAATATTAGGGAGAACCGTCGTCTACCCCTCTCCCCTCTCCGGATAGATGTTCCCCTCGAGACCGAGTTCGCTCCTCAAGGTCCTCAGTCCGTCCAAACGTCCCAATCTGTTTCCTTCGGGTAAGCACGACGGGTAACTCCCACAACAGACACGTAAAGATTTTAAGTCCTGACTGGCACTGTAGGCGAATATTAGTGTACATGGATTAATCTAAGACTGGGAGGAAAGGTCGGTGTAGAGAGAGACGAAGCGAACGAGTGGGTGAACGTTCGACATTGTCTGAGAACCACTAAGGAATATTTCCGAAGTACTGTTACCCGGAAACGTGCGCGGTACACGGAGAGGATCTTACAGCGAAGGAACGGACGATTTGAAGAAATGGTCGAAAGAAGTAAGAGACACGAGGGTATCGTGGAAGGTGACAGTGAGTATGAGATCCATAATCGACACGAGTGTGAAGACGGAACGTGAAGAACACCCGGTCCCAGTCCTGTTATGATTAAAAAGATAAGGACAACGGACCATGAACTATCCATGAGACATTTACGTAATTTTTACTTACTCTTTTACTTATGGATGTAAAATAAACACCCCTAAAAAAAAAAAATACAACATTCGTTCTATTCGAGTGTCATTAATTTCGTTTTTTATTTAAATAACAAAGTACAGCGACTTTTTAGATCCCTTATAACCGAAATTCTTACTGAACTAAGTTCCAAGTTTGTTACACCGGTCGTCCGTAAACAGTTGAGACGAAGGAAATCGACAAAGGAAATAGGTGTCGGACCCAGGGGAATGTCACAACTCCACTGACCTCGTCTATGAGAGTAAGATAATTCCGGTCTCTTTCTTTCCCTCACAAAGAAAAGGGTCTTCAGAGTCTTTTCCAGAGTAACTTAGACTACCTAATACACGATTAGAGACTTGATTAGGGAGACCAGTTCCTCAACGTGATACGTTTAACAGAGTAGTTAGTCCCCAATGGAAACAGTCAGGGAAAGTCATATTGTGACCGTCTTTCACCCTCTTCTCCACTTAAGGTGTTTCCCTTTAATTTCATTATAAAGATTTATACCTAGAACCGGTCAGTTAGTCAAAAGTGAAATACATAGGTCAGGGCACCCGAAGTTAGGTCTATTTTTCCTATGTTTGGTTTTGAAAAGTTTTCCAAATCACCGGAATACGTAAAAAACATATAATTTAGGTTTGGACTTTCACTTTTCATGTCAGTTTAGGATCCGAAATGTCAATTTTTTAGGATTACTTCGAAGGTAAAGTATTTAGTGTACCAACTCAAAAAATAACAATTTATTATGAAGAATCATGTCATCTATAGTCTCCACAGTAGGAAAGAACACCAGATCCACATAAAAGAGAACACCATCAAGTGTCAGAATACTAAACCCTTTAGTAGCATTCCAGGTACTCCTCTCTTAATGTTCAAAAATCTGTGTCGAGACACGGAGTTTAACGACTGACCCCAAAAGTAGAAAAAAAGAAAAAGATGTCGTTTATAGTGGTGAACCCTCCCTTTTATTTAGTTATCATTATACTTCTTTTAAAATAGAAAAATTATCATTATACCATTAAGGAAAGACTCCTTTCTACTCAGTACAGTTTTTCTTCACAACCCGTCACCCGAGACACCATCTCAGTTCAAGATCACCGTGCGTCCAGGGGTCGTGGGTCTCCTTCCTTTCCTGAAATATTTTATGACCACCCTCCCGTCCCCCAACCCCCTCAGTCCGTCTCAATCGCCTCCTTCTCCCTCTTGATTATTTCTCCTTTCTTAAACAGGAAACCCTAAAACAAAAACATACCCAGACTCATATCTTAATCACTACACTGTAAGGAAGGGAGAGAGTCTTTTAGAAATTATTTTAGTTATGGTGCGTATTGTAAAAACATATGTTTAAAAATCCTTAAGGTTCTTCCCGACTACTGTAGAAGTCCTAACTATCTTCTGAAGAAGATATCCGTATATACTACTGTTTCTTCGATTCATACCAATCGTCAGTTCTCTCACCTCTTTTAAATACATATTTCAGCGTTTCTTCGTAATCAGTCCCGTCTCTGACAAATAGTTTTCAAATTCCGTGGATCCTGGGGTAGGGGAATGTGTCTCAAGTTGTAGACCCTGGCAAACATATCTCAAACATCTAGTCCTTGTTTTGGTTTTCTCCCCCGTTTTTGAACCTCGTTCAGAAGGGTTCCACCTGACAAAATTGAAATGTTTAGAAATAAAATTTTTCACCATCGTGGACCGGTTATTTCTACTCTCCCTACCCCGTAACTCTCATACCCCTGAGGAGAGAAGTGGTTACTGTCGTAGTTTCTGAAGTCTATCCAAGAAACAAGAGAAGGGTCAAGAAAATGACAAAAGGTCTATCGGTCTCCTTTCCAACTTTTTCATGTTAAAGAAAATATCTTCGGTCGAGACGGAAATATGGAGAAATTAGGAGTTACTGGGTCCTGGTTTTAACAAACGACCAATTTTTGTTTTTCTTTATTTACTTATAGGAACTATTCTCAAAACCTTAAGTTTACGTTGAGTTGACCAAACAACTTAGAAAACCTCATAAAACTTTCTACAGAGGTCCATTAACGCACCATGTTTAACAATGTAGTAGAAAGGTAGGTGAACGTTAAGTTAAGTAGGTGTCCAAAGTCTCTTCAGTCAAAACTTGTGTCTCATGATTTCTGTTTGTACGATGGGATAAGAGTCAGGTAACCGTCGTCACCCAAAAGTGAAAGGAACACCTCCCTTGCATGACGGGTCCCCTGTCTTTTATGACGGGTCTTCTGTTACTCAAACCAGGAAGAACCTAAGAGATAAGTAAACAACGAAGTAAAAGAAAGTTACGGAAGTTCTAAAGGGGTCGAAATCAGTCGAAACGTGTCTCGAGACACGAATCTTTTGCCGAAAGGGAACCGACAGGGAGATCCACCCCCTACCCTTCTGAGGAAGACGGAGACCTAAACCCCTGTCCAGAATTTAGAAGAGTGTCAGGTCAATTTTCAGTGAAGTTCTTTCTTCACGAGGTCGACGGAATCAGCGCAAGTGGTACTTTTCTAAAGTAAAGTAATTTGAGATCTGAACTGAGAGGAAGTCGTTCTAACCCCTTTACAATGGGGACGTGATAAAGAACTGAGACGATTACGGTGTCTAAAAACTAAATACTGTCGACTCGGAAACACTTGGAGGGTTCCCGGAACGACTCCTTACGGACGAAGGAGACTTTAATTCCCCACGTCTGTTTCTCAAGCTACACACAAACACTCACTCTTTACCTTTGGAGGTAGGTAGTAAACCTGACCCTGATCCCGAATACCCGGTTCCCTTCGACGAGAAAATTTTCTGGTTCCTTCAAATATATTAAACCTAGAGCACATAATCACACACACACACACACACACACACACACATTCGTGTAGTACACCTCCTACAATTGAGGTTTGAGACTCTAACACACTCGAAAAAAAAATTTTTTCTCTGAAATGAAAAATCTCATCAAAATCTAAGTGTCTTCTTAACTGTTCCGTCTCAAAGGGATGGGTACGTACGTATATGTATTGTACAAAATTATAATGTAAAAATTTGTGTTATCCAAAATTGACTAGGACTTAAGATTGAGATCAATAGAGACTCAACCGTTTCTTTTTATACTCTTATCAACGTTCTATACCGTATACCAAGACTCTTGTGACCTGGACTCTAAAGTTCCGTTACATAGGGGTTCCTTGTACAGTAAGTCCGAAGCATCTTGAGTTCAAAATAAAACCGGTTTCTAACACGGACCTGAATTGTAAAGATTTAAGGTCTGTTTATAGTCAGAAATCCTAAAACCTTACTCTTTAGTCTTAAGGATTCGTAAAAGTCCATACGGGCTTCAGTACAATTAGAATTTTATGTGGATTATAAGGATTATACTTTCTTTCATTTTCACTTTAGCGAGTCAACACAGGCTAAGAAACACTGGAGTACCTGATATCGGATGGTCCGAGGAGTTAGGTACCTTAAAAGGTCCGTTCTCATGACCGCGCCTAACGGTAAAGGAAGAGGACCCCTAGAAGGACTGGGTCCCTAGCTTGGGCCCAGAGGACGTAACGTCCGTCTGTGAAATGGTAGACTCGGTGGTCCCTTCGGGTAAGGATTATATCCTTGATTTATTATGTAAGGATTATCTCCTTGATTTCTTGGAGAACTACCGTAGGTCAGGTAGTCAAGTACCGTTTATCTACCCCTTTGTTACCTTTGTCACTTTTGAAATAAAAGAACACGAGGTTTTGGGGACGACTACCACTGACGTCGGTACTTTAATTTTCTGTGAACGAGGAACCTTCTTTTCGATACTGGTTGGATCTACCGTATAATTTTTCGTCTCTGTACCTCATAATGAGTCGGTAATTTTTCTTAAGTAAACTTAGTCAAGACTACTCTACCTACTTTGACCTCGGCTAATATGTCTCACTTCATTCGGTCTTTCTTTTTGTGGTTATGTCATATGATGGTGTATACATACCTTAAATCTTTCTACCGTTACTACTGGGACATACGTTCTGTCCTTTTTTCTGTGTCTGCACATATTGCCTGAAAACCTGAGTCTCCCTCTCCCTCTCCCACCCTACTAAACCCTCTTACCGTAAGATTGTACATATGATAGTACATTCTTAGCTTAGCGGTCAGATACAGACTGCGTCCTATGTCGTACGAACCCCGACCACGTACCCCTACTGGGTCTCTCTACAATACCCCTCCCTCCAGCCTCCCCCCAAGTACAAACCCTTGCGTACATTCTTAATTTCTAAAATTTTAATTTTTTTATTTTTTGAATTTTTTTTTTTTTCCGTCTCTGTAATGAAACGACTATTTCAAGTAGATCAATTTCGATACCAAAAAGGTCACCAGTACATATCTACACTCTCAACCTGGTATTTCTTTCGACTCCCGGCTTCTTAACTACGAAAACTTGACACCACAACCTCTTCTGAGAACTCTCAGGGAACCTGATGTTCCTTTAGTTTGGTCAGTTAGGACTTCCTTTAGTCAGGACTTATAAGTAACCTCCCTGACTACGTCTTCGAGGTCATGAAACCGGTGGACTACGTTTATCGACTGAGTAACCTTTTCTGGGACTACGACCCTTTCCAACTTCCGCTCTCTTCCCCTACTGTCTCCCACTCTACCCACCTACCGTAGTGACTGAGTTACCTGTACACAAACTCGTTCAAGTCCCTCAACAACTACCTGTCTCTTCGGACCAGACGACCTCGACCTGTTTTGACTCACTGACTTGACTTATAGGGATTATGATAAATGTAACATAATTCTTATTTCAACTTTCATTGTTTTTATCGTGAATTACCTTTTATATTGAATATTACGTATAAGTTTGTGCCCTTTTGTGTCCACCGTACTGATTGTACATCACTAGTGGTATACATCACAAGTTTATTGTCATAAACACAGAGGATCGGACCACCCGACGGCAGATACCCCAGTGTGTCTCAACCTGTGCCTGTACTGAGTTCACTGAATCGTGGTCGTCGTCGTCGTTCCACTTCTCTCTTAACAGTGGATTCTTGTACAAAAAGAAAGTTATGAACAATAAAGAAACTTGTGGTGAATATCCTGAACGTAATTCATATGACGGGTATATTTGAATACTTATAAACGAAAGTTCTTTCATATTAAGTACAAATTATTTATAATTGGTGTAATTTTAAATCAAAGTACGGTTTTCGATCTGTCCCTACGTACGTATACGTCTGTTGTACCAGTCATCGATATTCGTTCTGGTTGTCCAAACTAGGACTAGTAAAAAGAGGACACATTAAGAGAAGGTCAAAGACCTATATGGTTAGAATAGAAAAATAAGATACACAGTCAACTAAGGAACCTCGGTCATTACAGAAGTCTAATTAACCATTCAAAATTATGAGTATCCTCTTAATCTTATGAACGAGGGTAAAGGGGTCAAAGAGTTAACTAAAAAGAACCCTAAACTCCAAGTCCCTTAGTATGTAAAGGATTCATTAAGACCCCTTCCTTAAGACGTCCCTGAGTAACGGAGTGGATATAGACGAAAGGAGTAGTACGGACCGTTTCGGAACATGTCAGTCAAGATATTGTACCCTTGTACTTGAGGATTTTTAGTACCACCGTACGTGTTAGTCCGTTCTTTTTTGTGTCCCTAAAACATCTTTTACCTGGTCCCTATGTTACGTTTTCGAAGTAGTCATTGTGTATTTTTGTTTCTATTGGTGTATTTTTACCATCGTACCAAAATATATATCAATTTATTAATTCTACATACACTTACATTGTTGTCGAAAGTGTGATGGAACTTCTTATGGACTCCAAACGAAGACCTTAATCCGAAATCTCGTCAACCTCGAACACTCAATGACGTTTCACCACCCTCCTCATACTGGACTTGATGTCAAGTCGACCAAGGTAGACTTGGTGACCTACCTTTCCACACCGTAGTCCACACCTCGAGTATCGTGTGTACCCCTCGACTCCTCGCTCGTCTACAAACTCCGGACACAAAACACATAAGGACACGAACCAAGTCGTTCCATGACAAAGACGAAGTGGAGTACAATGAGTGTATATTTAAGTATGAATTCGTTTACACTTTAAGAACAATACGAGTTTAACAAGGGTCAATTCAGTCAGTGAGACCTTGTTTAAGTCCACAAGGTTTGTTTGGGATCTCGTCCTGACCGGTATGTGACCTCAGTTGACTTCAATGACCGACTTTCTTACTAAAAAGAGCGAGAAAAGGTGAATAAAAGTTCGATGTGAATCCCCCAACCAATCCTTCTCGGTGTAGGGGAGTCACCTCTATGAGTTGGGAACCTACAAGTCGACTCAGTCCGTACCGACTACCATACGGGAAATAAGAAAAGAAAGGGAAAGTAGGAGTCAACGTCCGTAGTCTCTATGAGGTCCCTGGGTTCTCACCTCCTCATATACATTGACTACTACTAGGATGAGAACCCCATATTAAACTTCCCTTAGTTTTCAAAGTGAATTCTTGTCACCAGGACTGTGGAGGATATCATCGAACACACACACAGTCAGTGAGTCAGCACAGGCTGAGAAACGCTGGGGTGCCTGACATCGGGGGGTCCAAAGAGACAGGTACCTTAAGAGGTCCGTCCTTATGACCTCACCTAAGGGTAAGGGAAGAGGTAGATATCATCGAACTTAACCCTTTGTCCAACAGCACAGAAAAACGATTTTCTTTGTATTCTGTGACCTTGACTCGTGTAGTAAAGAAGGGTTTCGTAGAATGTCTTCATAGATGACACCAGACGATTTGTCACCTTTCTCTGAAATTGCCAGTCATAAGGAAAGATACAAAAGTTTCACACGAGAGAGACAGACAGACAGACAGACAGAGAGAGAGAGATATATATATATATTAGGTAATACTTTTTATTACATATAGGTACTTTATTGTAAAATCTCTTCATCTATCTTCTCTGTTTGTTTTAGTATAAACAGGGGAGACCGTTGTGTAGGTACGTAAAGGAAGGTCAGATCTTTGTCATCCAAAACCACTGTCTTCTTCTCTTATTTTACCTCGACCGGTACATCGTTGAAAGGAACGACCAAAGAGATTGTGACAGAAGTAAGTACTTACATCCTTGACTTACCTTCTTTCGAACCCCGTAACTTCGTGCACCATCGAAGTTTTACTGAGGAAGTCAAGAGAACCGACTAGAAAGACCATTTCGAAGTGGTGGGTACTACTAGATTTGAAAGGTCAGTCGATAACCGGAGTCGACCGAAATTTTTGTAATAACCGAACCGTTGAACCAAAAACTTAACCCGTACACGCAAAATGAACCGATTAGTAACTTAAAGGGAAAGTAGAAATCCTTAGACCAAAGATGTTTGACGGACTGAACACCAGAAGTACATACATACCTGAACCAAACCCAAACCCTAGTATGTAAACTGGACCCACTTCATCAGACATGCTATTGGTGTCAATTACTCGATGGACTACCGAACTGATACGTCCAGGTGTGGGTCGGGGTCACACTCCCGGTTCCAATCGAATTACCCTGGATTAACAGTCCCTTTCGTCCAGACGGAACCATGATATTTATTTCCTGGAACCCGTCGTAGTCTTATTAAATGTATCAAATGAATCCATTCACGAAATTCCAACGACTACCAGTTGTGAGGGTTTTCTTCTGAAGAATTCGAAGACTCGATGTAGAATCGAAGAACTGACCCCTTTCCTCCTCTATACCGACTCAAAACAAAACAAAACAAAAAAAAATTAACACGACGAACTACTGAGAAGTCTCCTTATTGGATAAGAAGTAACTGACTTGGTCACACTAAGGAAACAAACTTAGAATCTGGTCTAGGAAGACCCTCTGATCTGGGTGACTTATGGAGATTTGTACCGGGTTTAGTCGATCTTCAAGACGACTATGGAGACGACAGAGTTATCAAAAGATCAGGGACCCATCATCGACGGTGAGAGGTATTAATACGGGAACAGATAGACGGTATAAATCTGACAGCCGAAGTCTTGGGTCCTTCAGTAGGTTCCGACTCTATTTGATTCGCAACTGGTGATACAATACGAGTTAATTTTACCTTACCATAGTTCATATGAAATATTAGGTCCCACCCATCTTTGTCATAATCCACGAAACCACTCAATCGGTGTCGTTGTCCTTTTATACTATTATCACTTCATAAAATGAACATATCCCGACATGTCTAATACTTTATACAAGTGAAAGTGCTAATTTACAGTATCAAAAGTTACGAGGTTCCTTATCAGTCTTTCACTACCACTATACATTTCTCCAATCCACTGAACGGTCTTCTACGTCAGTCTCCTTACCCTTGGTCCAAAGACTCAGTCTAGGAGACTAAGGATCAGATTCGTAGTAAGATAGTAACATATCATATCTGACAAGTCAAGTCAAGTCAGCGAGTCAGTACAGACTGAGAAACGCTGGGGTACTTAACGTCGTACGGTCCGGACCTTTTCATGGTTAAGGGTAGTTATATTCTATCGAAAAAAAATTTCACATGGAGTCAAGTCAAGTCAAGTCAGCGAGTCAGCACAGACTAAGAAACACTGGGGTACTTAGTGTCGTGCGGTCCGGAAGGACAGGTAGTGGTTGGGGGTCTCAAGTGGCTTTGAGTACAGGTAACTCAGTCACTACGGTAGGTCGGTAGAGTAGGAGACAGTAGGGGAAGAGGAGGACAGGGGTTAGGGAGGGTCGTAGTCTCAGAAAAGGTTACCCAGTTGCGAAGCGTACTCCACCGGTTTCATGACCTCAAAGTCGAAATCGTAGTAAACAAGGTTTCTTGTGGGTCCTGACTAGAGTAAATTTTACTTGACCAACCTAGAGGAACGTCAGGTTCCCTGAGAGTTCTCAGAAGAGGTTGTGGTGTCAAGTTTTCGTAGTTAAGAAGACGCGAGCCGAAAGAAGTGTCAGGTTGAAAGTGTAGGTATGTACTGGTCACCTTTTTGGTATTGGAACTGATCTACCTGGAAACAACCGTTTCATTACAGAGACGAAAACTTATCACAAGTTAGTCGGGAATTATATTCCAGTCTTAATGTTTGACTTCTACTTCCGATAAAGAAGGAAACACATATGAGACTGTATAATACCCCTTAGGGTACCCGGGTGTACTGATAAATATTTGATCAAATAAGAAAGTAAAATTTTTAACGTAGTATGAAAAAGGATTCTGAGTATCTTAATATCTACATGTTCCTTGACATCTCCATGTTGAATCAGTAGGGTAAAATATCTACCTTTCTAACTCTGAGTGCTCTGAATTCGACCGGAAATTCTTCCTCCCGTCCATTAAATTGGGTAAAAAACTCAAAACTAGGTCGTGAAATAGGACGAAATTAGATAGACTCCCTGTTGTTCACAGAAATGACGGAAGTTGAAAACAGAGGATGGTAGAAGTGGGGTAGGTGTACCGTCCGACTCAATTTCAGAATTTTTTTCGGGAGTCCGAAGAGTTCCGAAAAAAAGACCTAATCACGCGATGTGTTCGAATCTATACACCTATTTTAGGTTTAGTTACCAATCTGTCATAGGGAAATACATACACGGTACCGGAATCAGATTCTCACTCCGACACCCAACCATCACACGCCTCGACGTACCACCTCGACCGGTTTTGGACTCGGAGGGTGTGCCCGGACGTCCGACAACATTCAACCTGTACTAAAATACAGACGAAGACAAACGTAGAGACAAGGAAAGTAGATCTGAGACACGATTTCCTAGGAACCGGGTATCGGAACGACTACCACCAAATCAGTGATTCAACACAGATTGACAAACACTGGATTAACTGACATCGGACAGTCCGAAGAGATAGGTACCCTAAAAGGACCGTTTTTATGACCTCACCCAACGGTAAAGGAAGAGGTCCCTTAGAAGGGTTGAGTCCCCAAATTGGACCCAGAGGATGTAAAGGACTTTTGGGTTAAGACCCGGACGAAGATACCACGATTTCATCAAGTATCTGGGAACCTAAGACACCTGAGTATTTCAAACTTTCCTCCCTTCCCACTCCTCCGAAACGGTAGAAATAATGGAGAAGTAGAGGAAGTCTGTAGAGTCGTTAATTTGAAAATACTATGAAGTCTTAGTCTTCCTTTTGTTGTTACTGACGATACACATTGTTAACTATGGTAAGAGACTCGCACTTTCGACCGACCGAAAGACTACAATAGAGTGAATTAAGAGGATTTTTGGAGGAGTCCACTCCTTTGACTTTAAGTTCACATTCACTGGACAAATTCGAAGGAAGGAACACTCCCAGTCACAGAACTAAACTCGACTGACAGACGACTTTGTTCGAGACATAAGAACGGCGATATGTCCTATCACGCATCGGTCACTTTAGACACCATCACCTGACGGTCCACGGTACCTCCTACGGGGACCCATTCCCGTACACCTTACCCTTGGACCTCATCTCGACCGCCTGACTCACGTCCTCCTCCTCTCGAAATTGGGAACAGTGAGAGGAAGTCTGACTTAAGACAGAGTAGTTTCTATAGACCGGAAAACAGAAGCAGACAGGACCACTGTAAAATATGTTCGTTCCCTTGAAGGAGGTCCTAGATACTTGAGTCCCATCATATCCGTACCACAACAGTGGGTCAATTGTTCCAACCGAGGGGTGATAAGTAGGAACATCTGAAAAAGTCCTGTCGTTAAGATCAAATATTATAAAACTACGAGAGAAACATTAACAGAAAAAGTGTAATAGTTAAACGGAGAACGGGTCCTCACCCGAGAAGAGGTAGGGAACAAGAGTCACTCGTACAGAAGTCACACTCGACTCTGTTCAGAGGACTAGACGTGTACGTGTGGGAAGGACTACGGTGAAACTACGTGAACTAATAGTTCGTCACCGTACGTTTTTCCCAAGTCGGCTTTACGGACGCGGTTTCCGTTTTACTCGACGAGACCCACCGTGTACGTAATGTAGTTATTTCCTACAAACCTTTGGATTTAAAAAACTGGTCGTTCACATTCCATTATGACCAAGTAAATGACACACTAAAACCCGTTCAAGGAATTAAGAATATTCAGGGTTTATTACACACTTATTACGACTGGTGATTTCTCGACAATTTTCTTGATTTACTCGTTATATACATCTCGTCCATGAGCAGTCGAACTATGTATGATCCATGTTTTAATGACCTTCAAGTATAGGAAACTCATTGTAGAGGGATACCGTGGGGTGAGGTCATGAGAACGGACCTTTTAGGGTACCTACCTCCTCGGACCACCCGACGTCAGGTACCCCAGCGATTCTCAGCCTGTTTTGACTCGCTGAAGTGAAAGTGAAAAGTGAAAGTACGTAACCTCTTCCTTTACCGGTGGGTGAGGTCACAAGAACGGACCTCTTAGGGTCCCTGCCCCCTCGGACCACCCGACGGCAGATACCCCAGCGTGTCTCAGCCTGTGCTGACTTCGCTGAATCGTCGTCGTCGTCGTCGGGGGGAGTGGGTTGGGGTCGACGATCGTTACTGTTTATATGAAAGACTAACTAAAAAATTCTAAGGTGGATATTCACTCTAATATATCAAATAAACCAAGAGACAACTGAATAAAGTGAATTGCATAGTTACAACAACGTTTTCCTAAGGACGAGGACAAGAAAGAGTACCAACTTATTATAAGGACATACACACACAACTACGACAAATGTATGGGACTGAAACACTTATTACGATGTTAACGTTGTACCAAACGTCTATCGAGAATCTCTATCATCAAAGTAAAAAACCCTATATATACGTCTTTATCTGGACGACTTAGTGAACCACCAAGTCGAAAGTACAAACTCTTCGGAGGTATGACAAAAGGTATCCCTAATATGATTAAAGACAATTGGCGGTCGCCACATATTCTAAAGAAAAAGAGACGTAGGAGTGGTTGTAACTTATAGAGAACAAAAACAAAAAAACTATTATCGGTAAGATTGCATATACTCTACTATAAAATAACACCAAAGTTAAAAGTCAAGGAAATACTAATAACCACAACTCATGGAAAAGTACATAGACAACTGTAAACACGCACACAAACAGAAACCTTTTTACGTACAGATACGAAAAACAAGTAAAATTTTAACCTAACGTACAAACAAAAAGGACAACTCAACATACTCAACAGTTGATGTCAACTAAATGTCATAATCAACGTCACATGTTGTATTACTAGGTCACAAAATGTATAATCTTAAGTCAATTTCAATAATATTTTATAAACGATATAAAGGACACGACAAGTTGTACAAAAATTATCAAATAAATAAAATATGTGCCATCAAAATTAGAGATTAGGGGATAGGGATAGAACGAAGAGGGGGAAAGGAAAGGGGTAATCATTGCTGACCAAACAATAGATATTGGTACAGACAAAGACAAAACAATATAAACACACAAAATAAGACATCTGAGGTGTACATTCACTATTGTATATCGTAAACAGAAAGAGACTGATAAAGTGATTTACCGGAAGTGGGATCAACTCTCGACACGGTCTCGATCTCCCAGACCCTACCAGTCTCCTTTCGTCGGTCTCGGGACCCCGTCAAAGTCAGACGAAGGGGGCGGAACAAGGACCTTCATTTGTTCGCACGTGTGTGAAGTATTCGTCTCAGAACCAAAGAATGTCGGGAGGACATTCAGGGGTATCAAAAATTTGGTCGATTCCCCTGAGTAGAGAGATAACAGTGTGGAGTCCCGACCCCACGGGTCATACACCGAGTTTGACGAATAAGGGGTCGGTCCTAGAGACTCCGGTACTATCGGGGGGAGTGGACACAGAAGAGCATCGTCGTCGGACTACTGAAGATAAGACAAAGGTAGACTGATACACACTAGAAAGAAATATCAGAACCAACTTCTTAGGAAGACGGTCAAAGGGCAAACAAAGGATTACTCTTAAAGAGGTGTACGTCCACATAAGAACTACAAAAGAATCCCCTTCTACTCGAGTCGTAGGAGAATACGGTCGTAGAACTAGAGGAGAGACAAAGAGAGGAGTCACAGAATGTCAAAAGTTACATCACTAGAAAGTGGAAAGACCAATTTAAATAAGGATTCATAAAATAATGGAAACTACGTTAACTATTACCCTAACAAAAGAAATAAAGAGAAAATCTATCAAGTAACAATCACACATTTTATTTGAAAAATTTTCAACTAAAACGCAAGACGTTGAAGTGACTTAAGAAAATAATCAAGTTTGTCAAACCCCCAACTTAAATCCAAAAAGATACATATTATAATACAGTAGACGTTTATCTCTGTCAAATGGAAAGAAAGACTAAAGACATAGAAAATAAATAAATAAACGTATTAACGAGACCGACCCTGAAAGTCATGAGACAACTTATCATGACGGTTGGTACATGAATTACGACTTCCATGTAATTACCCTGGATATCTGGGGTATCTCCGACATGATTACACTATTGTACAACAAAAGGGTCATTTCTGAACATGTAGAACTTGTATGGTTACTTGAAAATGGAAATACTATGAACTCACCCCGGAAGGAATACAAGCACCTCACTACTAAGTAGGGTTTATTTCCCTACAGGTTGCCTCCATTTTTCGTTTATATAGGTGACCGAAAAGTGGAATGGTCGGATCACTGGTCTTCTAGTACGGATAGTAAGTTTTCGTCGAGAACACGAAGTCTACAACTATCTTCTGGTCACTGGGTTCTCCCTTTTATAAACTTCTCCTCTTCCGTAAACAGTTTGAGAGGAAGGAGTCGACCAAGACGACGAAACAAGGTCATTGTCTTGGGTGACGATGGGACCAGACCTTCACGAAACTACTCAAGTTTAAATAACTGGTAGGACAGTGGTTCCAGGTAAAGTCTAAACCTATAACAAATAGACTCCGAACGGGAACCCTGGGGACCTTCTACACACTATTTCTTACACCTAAAGAGAAGAAAGAGAAGAAAAGTAGGGGACTGGGACGGTAGATTAAACGGAAGATAAGACAGAAGAGACAATACTACTCTCGTGTCTAGAAGCTTGGGCACTATGATGTAGGGTAACCGTTCTTTTGTGTCCTCTTTCTTTAGTCTAAGTTTATCCCTATCTTAAGTAAGTCGTTCTTTACTAACCTACGAAGAATACACGGTCTGAGCGTCTACGACATTATGTTGATACCTGTTTTACTAAAACGACAAGAGTACTTCGAACGTAACTCACCCCCTCTCTCTACGATTTGTTTATTCACATATTTATATAAAGACACAACCAACGGGGCTTTCGTTTGGGACTTTGTTCCCAAACCCACATTCATCAAATAAATTCTCCATTGGAGTACTTCCCTATCTCTTCACTCCGTCTCTTCCCTGCTTTCACTTATTTCTCACGTGATTACTAACCGAACGATGACACCCGTTGACCCCGACTTAGGGTGACTCTTAAAAGACTTTCAGTCACGTCTTTTGACGAGTCTCACCAGGAGTAATTCCTGTGTTACAACCTTATAAATAGGTCTTTGAAGACAGGGAGGCACCAAGGATCCACCAATTGTAAAATCGTAAAGACCGGACGGAACGTACATCCGACTTACACAAAAGTAACGATCTCCTTTCGTTATTCCGGTAATCAATCTCTCTGGTTCCTTTGGTATCCGACATTCTCTTCATAGACACCAATGGAGACCCCCTCCGGTTTCTACACTAGTTCCTACATCTGTCACGTTGTAGTTGAGACAACATAGTCCACTCTTATTTATGATTATATCTCATCATCAATCCTCTATCTTGAAGACTTGTATTCCGCCAGTGGAGAGACTCCTCCACTATAACCTCATTCCTGGACTTTCTTTACTCCCTCGGTACGTATGTAAACCCCTTTCTAGTAAAGTCCGTTTCCCCTACCATTTACGGTTTTAGAATTTCGTCCTCCCCCGAACGTGGATAAAAGTTTCACTTAGACTATCCTAAACAACTACCTAACCTACGTCGTACATCTTTTCACCTCAGTACTTACTAAGATCCCTAAAACCAGTCTTGTGACCACTTTACCTTAACGATAGACAACTCTGACACTTTCCCTTCTTTGTATACTCCCACACTAAAGTCTGTACAATTCAAACACTATTGAAAATAGGTCCACTTTTACAACGCGTTGTATCAACACATATAAACTTCAAGTTCCGTCTCTAATCAAGACCGTATGTCTAAACCCTCAGTAGGGACACATCTACCATAAATCTCGACGACTTGACTTACCCTATTGGAATCTGTACTAATATTTATTTTTCTCTTCGAGACCTCATAAAGCTCGACATTTCCAGTCCTTCTACTCCTCTTTGGTTGGTTCCCTAGACTTTTATCACAACACGGGTCCCTGTCCACTTCTTTCCTAAAACTTTCATCGATCACTAACACAATTTACGTACCCCTCTCGAGACGACTCACCCTCCACTTACCAAAACCAGACCTAATATATTACTTTCCTTCACACCCAAAGTACTATAATTACATTAACTCCCAGTATTCCGTAAGCAATTCCCGAAGTCTCGTTCCGACTCTAGTCTCTTGCAAACTCCCTTCCCCCTACTAAGGACTCTCTGTTGACGTTACCCAACGGGTCATCAAGTCCTTTCTTATCTCACCTTCACTTTTGAAGTTCCCCTCTAAAACGAAGTCACTAAAAAAAGAGACAGTAACCTGTACGATTAACCACGAGTCTTTCCATGATAGAACTACACCATTAGCTTTAGGATTGAATTCTAAAACTAAATTTTTAATTCTTTATTTGGTTTTGACAAATGTAAAAACCTATACTCATGTAAATTTGACTATTTTGTGATATGGATTTTATCTATGTGACCGACCCACTGAAATCCGTTTAACGAATCGGAGAGACTTGGGTCAGAAGAGAAGTCACTTATTCCTCCATTTTTATGTATACGGGACCAAACCTATCCGACTTATACTACGGCACACTTTCACGAATCGTTTCTCAGACCTTTTCATAACCCGTCTCTCATATATGAAATAATATAAGAAGGAAGACAAAGGAGATTTGACGTGGAACGTGAAATTTGACGTCCCTAGTTTCCTTCAGTAGACATACTTTAGTGAAACTTTTCATGTCATAAGACCTGTGGACATTCCGTAATGGTAACATCGTAACATTCGTTCCTTCTGTGCGATTCCATCAGGAGATGAGAAAGGTCTCGTCAGAGGGGTACTCCGGTAGTCCTCCCGACATGTAGATCGAAAGACTCCTAAGGACCTAGTCTAGGACGTCACAAGGACTCACTCTACACTGGACACCGACTGACGGACATGGGAAGGAGGTCTGTTGGGGGATGGGGTCTCCTTTTAAAATAACTTATTATTTACTGTCAACAGTAGTGACAGGACAATGAGGAATCATATGTCCTACTACCTCAGGAAATAAAGGCAGAAAATTTTTTAAACAGGGACAGGGGAGTAGGGAAAAAAAGAGGAGAACGGAAAATAATCTTGACTACTCCTTTTATAACCATTTACAACCAAAAGGAGAGGTTGGGAAACCTTACGATCACATGGTCTTCCCTTCGGTTTCTGTTTTAAAAGCAACACTGAGATAATACGAAAGACGACAACAGGAATTGAAAAAGCAGAAGGTTTAATAATATTAATTCTCTCACGGGTAATTTACTAAAGAGAAACAGTCTACCTCATACAAAACGTAACCTCGGTTCAAGATATGAGTACTTAGGGGTCCGGTTACGGTCGTTTTGCGGACATGAAAAAGGGGGTGTCGTAGACTTGTCGTCTCCTTCCAGTGAATCGATGTCAAACCCTCCTTTGGTCACATCGAAAGTCGGTCACCGGAGGATAGGAACTTACAGTTATTCCACAAAAAACAGTTGAGTCCCGGAAACGAGAAATACTTCATCCCTAATTTTTTACACGACCGTAGTTTCACGGAGTCGTGTTGTTTGCTGGTTGTTTAGAATTTGATTTCACTACAACTTAATTGGACGTGTCTGGACTTTTTACAGGGTACGACCCCTAGGACCACTCAGTTCTATAGACAGTAGGGGTACGACACAAGAGTACGACACTAATGTGGAGACCCAACGACACCGGTTCGAGGTATTACTTTTCCTTTACTAGGGTAGTTAGCGGGTCTACAAACCGTCTTCCATCTGATTTGTAGACGAACTAACTGACTTACCAAAAGAGAGTCCGGTCCACAAACCGTAGTTGATTCGTGTCACACACACATCTGGGAAATCTTCCAGTAAGAGGACTCCGGGACGTAGTGAAGATCAAATATCCTTTCAGAAGTGAATATGATTATATTGAAAACTGAGGTTCTACCTTCGAACAAACGAAACGAATGACGTATTAAAGAGACGTAAAAATGGTTGGTGGGTAGTTGTTGAAAGGTCGAAACAAACTAAGGGAGAAGATATTCTGTAGAAACCGTCTCTACGATCGTCACCAATATCGTTATGTTTTCACATAGTCGTACTCGCGTCGTAAATCCATATATAGGCACCGTATCTTATAGAGTGTCTAATAGGGATACAACTTAAAAGGAATCTCCCTCTTCGATAGTGAATAGTTAACCTGTGAGCCTAAGATCTATATTATCTCATCCAGAAAACATTCGTACCGTTACAGGAAAGATGATAGGAGACAAATCGGTCCGTCGAGAGGACACGGACTCTCTTTAAGACAACCATCCAAACTCACTTTGTAAACCCTAGGTTTTGTCACATATCGTCTCAGCTGTCACACGACCTCCCCTTTCTCGTGACCTAATCCTCAGTCCTAAAATCGTCATCTCGGTCAAGTAAGTAACCCGGAGATTCACTGGACCCGTAGTCAAGTTGAAACATCCACAGGTAAAGGACTGGTCTTTTTTACCACTTTATGTTGACTCCAAAAATCCCGAGATCATTAAACAATAAACGACTTTGGGTCCTCCACTATCTACTCTATTTTAGTCACAGTACTGTGACTCAACCCTAACGACGAACTCCTTTTATTTTAGGGTATGTCCATTCTTTTTCTGGAACGTGTTACTCAATCACACAGTCAAATGAAGGTTTACAAAGATCCAACCCGTCACAACATTTATGCTAACACAGTAACTATAGGACCTTACTTAAACAAATTTTTTCGAAGTAAGAATGACTTTTCGTGTTCTGTTTACACCAAACTCTCACCTGTATCCTTTGGAAGTCCTCCAAAGTCTACCCTTTCTTCCAAGAATACGTGACAGTACCCCGTTCCCTCCCCCGACCACTGACTGTGACCCACTCCTCCCAACTGTTCCTGTCCCTCTTTTGTACCCTTCTTCTACCCCTCCATGTCTCCTGATTGAACCGATCATGGTGGGAAAACAATTCTTACCGAGGGAAGAGAGAATTCAGGATGACCTACCTAGTATCATAGAGTGCCAGTCTCCCTAGTTTCTGGTGACTGATAGACCCGTGATTAATCTATAGTTTTATCAAATTGAATCGGTAACGGAGTAGAAAACTTTAACTTCTGTTGACACATATAAAGACTCATTTATCTTACACATAAGATTTTTCGGTATAAAGATTGATCCTCCAAAATCTCGTTTATTAAACACCTAAGATCAAATACTACAAAGGTCTACTTTAAAGATTCGAGAAGACAACAACAGTTCACAAAACTTTCGTAAAATTGTAAACATTTTACGAGTTGATTAGTAAGTCTTACACTCAAGGATAATTAAAATGAGTATAGATTGTCTCGACACCTCTTTTGTTTTGATTTGATTTGGTCGGATGGAAACCCATATGTTTTCAGTCTGACGTACTGAATTTGGAGACACCAGATTGTATACGAATTACTTTTCGTATGACATTCGTGACCGGTACAAAGACAATAAGTTTCGTTTAAACGAACGAACAAAAAACAACCTTCCAGACTTCCAAAAAAGAAGATACCCAGACCTCATAAGGGGAGTTATAAGACGAGTCTAAAAAGTAGAGAGGAGTAGGTAGGGACTAAGGAACATAACGGAGGTCTTTACCTTTCCCAGTCCATTCTCCCCTTTATTGATCTCCTTTTAAGGGTAAGAAATTAAGTTTGTGAAAAAAAAAGAGAACCTTTATTATGGAGTTGACTTCTGGGTTTGGAAGTTGCTCTCGAAAGTTTTCACCCAAAGTAGTTCCGTCGGTCACTGACCTTTCCCATCTCCCTCCTACACACACAAGAAGAGGTATGGTATGGGGAATGTACATTCTATTTACGAGCAGATAGACCCGGTTGAATCCCCGTCAACACGGACCTCAGGATCCCAGTTCCACTGAAGACCTTCCAGGGGACCTGGAGAGCAAGGTGTCGTCATGGGTTCTTGACGAGTCTGTATACACTGTATTTTCAGGTATACCAAAGTTAAAGGAAAGGATGTATAGACAAAAACGAAACAACACGTGTCTGGACCGAATGAGTTTTAAGGACGAGAAAATACGGAGAAGACGGTGTCTTGATCCCCACCCTACTCCAATTTTTCTTTTTGTTTTGTTTTTTGTGACTTTACCTTCTCTCGAGATGGTCGAGTAAGACGTGCTATTTTAGGTAAAGTGACACCAGGATTAAAGTAGTTCATTACGTTCAGTTGTAGCCTGTAATTACTCTCTTCCAAAGGTTAATCTAAGTCAGACTGTGACCGGGACGAAGAGTCAGTGGAAGTTAACAGTCGCTATTTTTTTCCCTGTCAAGTTATACTATACCTAGTAAGTGAGACTTAGAGGTGTTGAGTAAATACTGTTTGTGTTGATTGTCTCGTACCCCTTGACGTCTCAACAAAAAGTAATAGGGTCGTGTGACCGAAGACTGATATCGACATTACTAGAAGTCACGAAAAGGTATGTCGTGTATCAATTACTCATCAGATTCTACACTACCGTTGGTCTTAAGACTGACTTTCCAGAGTCATTAGGAAAACAAACCCCTTCCTACATACCCAAAGGTCTTCTTCTTTTCTTTTTCCTGAATTTTTCTTTTTCACAAAACAAAAGTATTCTCTGCACCCAAGACGTCCCTCTATCCTATCGTAATGTCATCATAAACACCTCCTTCTTGGACCTCTTTCGGGACCTCGACATTGAGTGTCTCTTGGAACTTCCACCGGTGCATGGGTTTAGTATAACAGATTTCGTTACTCTATGAGAATTCTAAATTACTTTCGATCACGGTCTTAACTGTATTAAGGTTGTACCATTCATCTCGGATTGGTGATCCTGAAGACCCTTTATCGCGATAAATTTTTATCAGTATGTAGTTATCAGGTACAACAGGTCGGTCCCAGGGAGGTAACACGTCCCTAAAACACGGTCCTCTGTCTAGGGATCCTAGATCTTTATGTTTCTGATCACACCAACTAGGAGTCGGTTGGTTCGTCAGACCCCAAGTAAGTAAGTAAGTAAATGAGTGAATTGCTCATAATAACTTGGTAATAAGACACGGTCTATGTCACGAAGTATCAATCTCTACCACTCGTAATATCTGTAGCAGGGTCCCTTACCTTCTCGTTTGTCCGTCGGTCTCAGATTCGAGACGCGTTCCGTCTACCTTCTGAAAAATCGAATCGTGTACGTCTCTGAAGTCATCTGAACTGATAAAAAAGAAAGGGGAATCGTTCACATAACAGTTACTCGTTTCGTGTGTCCTTAATCCTCCGTCCCATTCCGTTATCGACTGGTGTCTTAGTCCTAGGTTTCCCACGTCCACTACTCTTTATTCTATTCCATCCTGGTCTGGTCCGTCCGTAGAGTCTATGACCACCCGTACCGTTTCGATACTTCAACCGTAGGTCCGATTGTCAGATCCTTTATATACATTTTATAGTCGACACTCCTCTAATATTATCACTATGTTGGAATCGGAGTCGGTCCCACGAAGAATCTACAAGAAACCCTACGTTCTCGATCAGAAGGACCTAAGAAGTACACCCTCGTGTGTCCATCGACCTCAACTGACTCGAAGGGAGGACTTCGACGATGCAATTAATAGGGTTAATAAACTCTTCGTCAGAATAAAAAATTAAAAAATTTAATTAAAAATAACCTCATACCAACGAAATGTTACATGTTAAGATGACATGTCGTGTCACTTAGTCGATATGTATATGTAAATATGGGAGAAAAAACTGAAAGGAAGGATAAATCCAGTGGCGTCTCTTATCTCAAGGGACACGATACGTCATACAAGAGTAATTATTAGAGGAAACATGAATGATAGTTATCACATATATACAGTTAGGGTTGGAGGGTTAAGAAGGGTGGGAGACCAAGAGGGAACCATAGGTAAACAAATAAAAGATACAGATACAGAGATAAAGACGAAACGTGTATTCTGTTAGACGTGGTAAAAAGATCCAAGGTGTATGTACATAATTATATACTATAAACAAAAAGAGGATTGAACTTCGTTAAAATATTTTAATAAACCTAGAAGAGAATAAACCAACTGTTTGAGTAGAGATCATCCCAGGACGTGACTTCTATCCTGAATATCAGTCAGTCTCTCGGGTGACAAGTATCATGTATGTATGTAGAGGTTTCGGAGTCGGAAGTTTTACTTACTTTCAGTTCCGTTACAGCACACCAAGGTCTTAATGTTGTACTCACTACCTTTACTGGACACTCTCACACACGCGATCGGGAATGCCTAGGTGTCTTGTATCGAAGACCACAGAACCGAATCCATGAAACACAGGTTAGTCTAAAATTTATAAGGTTTCCCGTCTAAGGTGGAGATTAGAACCTTCTGCATAGATCTTTTATTATTTAAAGTAAAATTTCATAAAGGCATACAAGTTGGAGACAAAAAAGAAAAGAAGTAACCTAAGGTAATTAGATTTTACAACTGAAAATAGAGGAACAGAAATTTTATAGAAACGAAATAATATTGTAAACATGGGAAGTTTATAAATATCTGAAGGAACAGAAAGGAGTCAGTAATCGGGTTCAGTACGTATAAATCGTGAAAATTAGAAGATCTGAGAAGTATTTAGTCACGGGTGTAACGATCGTAGTGAAATCGAGGAGGTGGATAAACTAGACACAGAAACTAAGTATCCACAAGTTTAGACGTGAGTAAATAAGGTAACGTTTACAGTGATAATGACATTTGTACAATCACTTTTAGACAGAAAGAGTAGATTGTAGTTTCGGTCGGGACCTGAGAAGGACTTTTTAAAGTATTGACTGGACCTGAATGAATTAGTAAGATAGGAAAGTTCTGGTAGACGACGACGACGACGACGATTCAGTGAAGTCAGCACAGGCTGAGACACGCTGGGTTATCTACCGTCGGGTAACACGAGGGGGTAGGGACCCTAAGAGGTCTGTTCTGGCAGATCCTCCGTCGTTAAACCACTTTTCTATGTATGTGATTCGAAACCCAAGTTCGTGAATGAAACGTTGATTAATTGACATAAGAGGAACTTTCTTTCACACTTCTTTTTCAGTGAAAAGGAGAGGTTCGGAGATTCAAAAGATTGCACATTTTATTCCCTAACTTGATCTTCAAAAATTCCTCCTTAGTTCAGATTCAAAGATATTACCAGGAACTAAGTACTTAATTTATTGTAACATCTTTTATGAAGGGGGAAAAATTAAAAGAGAAGACTTTACCGTTAAGATTTAGAAAGTAACGAATGGAGTGATTCAGTAAAACTCTTAGTTTACTTCACTATATACACTTTCACGAAAATTTCAATATTTCACAATTAGTTTATCTCCAAAACATTAATAATAACAACCGGTAATAATAATTATCGCTATCATAATGATGATGAAGATGAAGGAGTTTGAGTTTGTATGAGAACAGAGAATCCACTTTCAGTACGAAGGACAATTATCACCGAAACGAGTCTGGTGGTCAAGGGCCCTATTGTAATATACTATGATTGAAGGTCTTTTCAAACACTGAAAAATTCAATAACCACTACCGTTTATACAAAAATAAAAATATTGGACACACAGAACTAAAAACACTAGTTCAAATAAAGTGAAATAGATTAGTGACTATAAAAACTAATAACGGATCCTTTTATAACACGTAAAGGGAGGATTTAATCTAGAATTATGTAGAAACGGTCTCTTAGACGTAATACATAAACAGGAATCACCACAAAGATAGTGGAGGATTTTTATAGTCGACTTTTAAAGTAGTCACACGATAAATGAAGAAGAAATTCTAGTGATCACCCTATTCTCAACCCCACCCCCCTTTCTTGGGACTTCCAATTTTCTAGGTCTTTATATCAGATTTACTCTATCGTGATTCATCACGGAACAGTCACGTAATTCGACTCTTCGTAGAACGATCTTACCTTTTTATTTGATTCATCCTGATTTTGAGTCTAAGAGATTGAGTTTAGGGTATTGGAAAGAAACAACTGTACAGAGGAAGAATATCAATGTTAAACGGATGAAGATACTGTAATTCGACATTAACAGAAACCATCCCAAATTTGTCAAGGTCCCTAAAAACGTAGACTTTTGATTCAAAGGAACCCAGTCGTTACAGAATTTGGTTTTCATCATTATTGTCTGAGAGGTCGTACCGTTTTAACACCTCTCTTCAAGAGACCCACCGAAAATGGGTCAAGGTGTTTATTACAAACGTTCTGTTATAGATAATATATATGTACATGTATTCCGACCAAAACCGTCACCACGAATAATTTACATTCTAAAGGGTCTCCAATGTGACGGACTTTAATAATCATTGTTAATATTATTCTCATGATGTGTTGTAAATAACTGTATAAAAGACACAGTTGTGAACTCTGATTAGTTCACAACCTATATATGACATTTCATTTCTTTTTTTCATAAAATGGTGGGAATTATATGTTCAGAGATCACTCTCGGGTCCGAACTTTTTATTTTATTTTTGTAATAAGATGATTTCCTGATCTCGAAACTTTTCAAATCAGTCACATTTGAAGTTCAGAACTTTAACCTCAACCTTTAAGACCAAAGACGAGGACAAAGACTGAGTAAATGAGTTAAAATAACCTGTTTGGTAAAGTGATGGGACTTGAAGTCAAGAAACACACATTTTACTTTATCACTGCAAACGGACCTGACGTAGGAACTTTACACTATTTTTAATCTACTTTAATAATATTTTACTAGTAATAATAAAGGTTAATCTTCCAAAACTCGTTCACTCATTGAATCATGTGACGGTCAATTTGTCCTTTTCTTTGGTTTATATTGTACAGATTACATGAAAACCTGTTCCTGTTATTTCTATCCACCTAAAAATTAAGTTTATTAGTTCTTGAGTCGTAACTCTTTTTAAATAAGTCATTGAATGATCCTTTTACTTCTAGGGTTTTAATCGGGTACGGATTCAAGTCGTTGATTTAAGTTCAATAAACTATGTCAAAGTCAGATACTTACGACTCATGTAAGATCCTTCAAACTGAGTCACACACTCACCTTTAACCAGAAATTTACTTACTAACCATTACCACCGTGACTCGATCCGTTTCATCGTTAACACTTGTTCATAACCCCGAGTAGTTTAAAACAAGTTTATCACACAGGTGAAAGTTATAGGTATATACGATAATTTTCATTATTCATGTATTATCGAATGTAAATAGCTAGTGAAGTACACAAGACAAAGTCCACGAAACGACGTTATTTAATAAATTAGACGTATTATTAGGATATCAAGTTAGTCAGTGAGTCAGTACAGACTGAGAAACACTGGGGTACCTGACGTCGCACGGTCCGGAGGGACAGGTAGTAGTTGAGGACCTCAAATGAGTTTGAGTACAGGCAGTTCAGTCGCTACAGTAGGTTGGTAGAGTAGGAGACAGCAGGCGAAGAAGAGTGTTGAAGTTAGAAAGGGTCGTAGTCCTAGAAAAATTTACTCAGTCGAGAAGCGTAGTCCACCGGTTTCATAACCTCAAAGTCGAAGTCATAGTCAGGAAGGTTACTTGTGAGTCCTGACTAAAGGACTCCTAACTGACCAACCTAGAGGAACTTCAGGTTCCCTGAGAGTTCTCAGAAGAGGTTGTTGTGTCAAATTTTCATAGTTAAGAAGTCAAGAGTCGAAAGAAATATCAGGTTGAGAGTGTAGGTATGTACTGATGACCTTTTTGGTATCGGAACTGATCTGCCTGGAAACAACCGTTTCATTACAGAGCAGAAAAATTATACGACTGATCCGACCAGTATTGAAAGGAAGGTTCCTCATTCACAGAAATTAAAGTACAGACGTCAGTGGTAGACGTCACTAAAACCTCGGGTCTTTTTATCAGAGGGTGACATAGGGGTAGATAAACGGTACTTCACTACCCTGGTCTACTGTACTAGAAACAAAAGACTTACAACTCGAAATTCGGTTGAAAAAGTGAGAGGAGAAAGTGAAAGTAGTTCTCCGAGAAATCAAGAAGAAGTGAAAGACGATATTCCCACCAATAGTAGACGTATAGACTCCAATAACTATAAAGAGGACCGTTAGAACTAAGGTCGAACACGAAGAAGGTCGGGTCGCAAAGAGTACTACATGAGACGTCTATTCAATTTATTCGTCCCATTGTTATATGTCGGAACTGCATGAGGAAAAGGAAAAACCTTGGTCAGACAAGGTACAGACCAAGATTGACAGCGAAGAACTGGTCGTATGTCTAAAGAGTTCTCCGTCCAGTCCACCAGACCATAAGGGTAGAGAAAGTCTTAAAAGGTGTCAAATAACACCAGGTGTATCAGTTTCCGAAACCGTATCAACTATTTTGTCTTTATCTACAAAAAGACCTTGAGAGAACGAAAATATTACTAGGTCATCTACAACCGTTAAACTAGAGACCAAGGAGACGGAAAAGATTTTGGTCGAACTTGTAAACCTTCAAGTGTCAAGTACATAACAACTTCGGACCGAACCTCTTAAAACTCGTAATGAAATGATCACACACTCTACTCACGTTAACACACCATCAAATTCGTAAGAAACCATAACGGAAAGAATCCCTAACCTTACTTCTGACTAGAAAAGGTCAGGACACCGGTGACGACTCAAAAGGTTTAAACGACCGTATAAATCACGTCGTGAAAGTGTCGTAGTAGAAAATCCTAAACTTTATCGAGTTGACCTTAAGGTAGTGGAGATGAACGAAACAAGCACCACTACCAAAGATTCCGGGTAAACTGAAGTGTAAGGTCTGACGGACCGAGATCCACTCACTAGTGTGGTAGTACTAGTAGACCCAATACTTCTAGGTAAAACATATCAAGGGAACACATAAGAACCGTGGAGAAGAATTATAGAAAACGAAGACAATCCAGGTATGGTAAAGACAGGAAATAACTCGGGTAAAAACGTACTTTACAAGGGAATCATAGAGATTAAAAGAACTTCTCTAGAACTCAGAAACGGTAAGAAAACAAAAGGAGATAAAGAAACGTGACTAGTAACTCCTTCCGAAAGAATAAAGAGCAACTATAAGAAACCTTGAGACGTAAGTCTACCAATATAGAAAGGAAAAGAGGAAACGAAAACCGAAGAGAAGAGAAGTGTCGATAAACATTCCGGAGGAGTCTGTCGGTAAAACGAAAAAAACGTAAAGAAAAAGAACCCCTACGAGAACGAGGGACTGAGGATATGTCACAGCGTTTGGAGGTAGGTATCAAGTAGTCCGTGAGACAGATAGTCTAAATCAGGGACTTTAGATAAAGAGTGAAGGTGACATATTAGTATTCCCCAAACTAAATCCAGTATGGACTCACCAGATCGCCAAAAGGGATGAAGTTAAATTCAGACTTAAAACGTTATTCCTCAAGTACTAGACTCGGTGTCAGTCGAGGGCCAGAACAAAAACGACTGACATATCTCGAAGAGGTAGAAACCGACGTTTCTTATATTAGTCAGACTAAAACCACAACTGGTAGACCACTACAGGTACACATCTCAGAAGAGAACACAGCAACCTTCTCCCACAAACGATACTGGTCACACAAGAGAACCGTTTTGAAATAATCGGAAGTGGTACGAAGTAAAACATGAGGTTCCGGTGTAAACGGACAATGTGATCCACAAAGAACTGAAGGATGAAAACGTAAGATCAGGGGAAATTACTTTTCCTGTAGAAAAAACCCACAATCAAGATTTTCCAGAACATCTAGAAGTATCTTGACAAGTTAAAGTCGAAAAAGTCGTGATGACCAGTCCCGTATCTGAACCTAATTGTACTATAACTAACCAAACGGAACCTTTGTTTGTCTAGTAAGACAGTAAAAACTCTAACGTAGGTTCATGACGTAAAACCTGAGAAAAGAACTGACACTACCGATGAGGTAAGGAAGATTCCCTAAGAACGGGTGTCGTTATCTATATTACCAGTAGACTTCATTAAGTGGGTAAGGTCAAGTAAAATCAAGTGACTAAGGATTTTACAGTCACAAGTGAGAACGGTAGAGGACAAACTGGTGAAAGTTAAACGGAACTAAGTACCTGGATTGTAAGGTCCAAGGATACGTTATAAAAAGAAATGTCGTATTAGGATAGTAGACAGGAGAAAATTGGTGGAGTAAGCTTTCTCTTTTAACTTCATGTCTATTCAATTCCTTGTGTGAGTTCCAAATTAAATTCCTGTAACAGATTCATTTTTATGTTTTTAATAATGTTTTAAAGAGTCAGAAGAGTGGTCTGGAACCTTTGAATTCGAAATAATCTAAGTGTCATTTAAAAGAAACGGAGATAAGACACATGGTAAAGTGACTCAATTTCAAAATCTCCTTACTCTCATAACAGTGATAAATGAACCAAATAGGTGTTTGAAAATGGGTATATCTACCAATTATTGACTATAAGGTACATCATTATCAAGTCAAGTCAAGTCAGAGAGTCAGAACAGGTTGAGAAACACTGGGGTACTTAGTGTCGTGTGGTCCGGAAGGACAGGTAGTGGTTGAGGGCCTCAAGTGTGTTTGAGTACGGGTAGCTCAGCCACTACAGTAGGTCGGTAGAGTAGAGACAACAGGGGAAGAGGAGGACGGGGGTTAGGGAGGGTCGTAGTCCCAGAAAAGGTTACTCAGTTGAGAAGTGTACTCCACCGGTTTCATAACCTCAAAGTCGAAGTCGTAGTCAAGCAGGTTACTTGTGGGTCCTGACTAGAGGAAGTCCTACCTGACCAACCTAGAGGAACGTCAGGTTCCCTGAAAGTTCTCAGAAGAGGTTGTGGTGTCAAGTTTTCGTAGTTAAGAAGTCGACGAGTCGAAAGAAGTGTCGGGTTGAGAGTGTAGGTATGTACTGTTGTCCTTTTTGGTATCGGAACTGATCTACCTGGAAACAACCGTTTCATTATAGAGACGAAAACTTATACGATAGATCCAACCAGTATTGAAAGGTAGAAAATTAAAGTACCGACGTCAGTGGTAGACGTCACTAAAACCTCGGGGCGTTTTATTTTAGACTGTGACAAAGGTGACAAAGGGGTAGATATAGGGTACTTCACTACCCTGGTTTACGGTACTAGAATCAAAAAACTTACAAGTCGAAATTCGGTTGAAAAAGTGAGAGGAGAAAGTGAAACTAGTACTCCGAAAAATCAAGGAGAAGTGAAAGACGGTATTCCCACCACAGTAGACGTATAGACTCCAATAAATATAAAGAGGGCCGTTAGAACTACGGTCGAACACGAAGAAGGTCAGGTCGCAAAGAGAACTACATGAGACGTATATTCATCATTATCAATTGCATATAATAAAGTACAGTATTAAGTCTTTTGATGATTATAGGTGAATTATCGTTGATGGTCTTTAATAGGGAACAAGGATCTTCCTTCATTTTTGAAACTCACAAAACAAAATGAAACAAAACAAATCTAACGTTTTCCAAATTTACCTTTCTTTACACATCTCTTACCGATCATTTCTGGGGAGTTCAAACCTTATTTTCTCTCTTCGGAGTTCTCCTTCTCCATATCCCCTTGATAAATTCTTGAACCAGAACCTTAGATAGGTATACCTAACATCTGAGGATCTCGCTTTAGAGTGGTTCAAAAGAGTAGATATTTTACCAACACTATTTATGAATGTAATTTCTTTTCATCGTTGACTTACTGTATGATTCACTTCTTGAGAATGGTATTGAAGACCATCTATTTTCATTCTCGTCTTCATCTTCAATTAGTATCAACAACGTCAACTGTACAAAACAAGTTTTAGTACGTAGACACGACCGATCCTAGTTCTAGAGAACCAAAGACTAGTTTCCTGGAAAGGGTTAGGAGATATGGTAGAGTAGGGGGTTTAGGTCCATAAAGATCCTCTCTCCTCACCCTTTACCCTTGTTTTACAGATCAGAAACCACTTATCGATTCGTAAAATTCTCACCCAAATATATTGAATTACTCCACAATGGTAATAGATCGTTCCGACAACCATCTTTAAACCAAGGGTATATCAGGATCGTCAAGAACCCTTGATCTTGAATAACCAGGGTCTACCTCTTTGAAGGAAGATACCTTTTATAATATAAGTCCTGGGATCTGAAGGGAGACAAAAAGAAAGTCAGAGTGATGATTTAGGTGTACAGTCATTTCACCTCAATCTTTTGATTGTCATTGTGGACCAATCTTTTCAATAGTCATTCAAGAAAATCTCAAAACTGGGACGTCCAGAAACCCGTTTAGAGGTGGTCCGTAACCTGAAATTCGACCCATGAATCTGTAGTTGACACAATAAAAGTAATTACCGGAGAGATTTTCCTGACTTTGTGTACTAGAGAACCTGTAAAAAGAGTAACTGGGTTTGTCCAATGTAAATCACTACTGTGTAACTGTCAATTGGAGAAATTCGGATTATAAGAAGTGGAAATTTACCTTTTATAACAGAATGTAAACTCCCTGAACAAGTGTAAATTGGTTTATCTCATCATAGACTGTGTACTCTCCAAATTTATTTACGATTAGCAATAAAAATAATCAAACGGGAGAATGCATCGTAAACCCCACTCATCTACGAAAAGTTTTATAGTCAAAGATATTACAAATATAAAAATTTTATATTTTAATTAATTCAAACTCCTTACAAACTTGTTTCACCTTGTCTAAAGAAACGATATCCTAAAGAGTCTCATAAACACGAATATACATAATCCTTTGCAGTTCTCCCATCCTTCATGTTGTACGATCCAAAGGGTTTGAGTTAACGATCTTTTTTTAGATGTGTACTGAAACGGGTACAAAACATCCTGTGTCAAACCCTTTACGTGGCGGAATAGGTCTTATTAGAAATCCTTGTCTCGTACTCGGGACTCGAACGTTTAGTATGGAGACTGAGAAGTACCTCTAAGAAGCTTCAATTCGTCGTTGAAACTGTCCTGTTCACCGAATATGTCTTTACTACCAACTCAGTCCTCAAACATAAATTACCAGTGTTATTCAAAGTAAAAACCTCTTTACCCCAATTAAAGTATCTTCACATAAAGAAGTAAGAGTAAAGGAGTCGTTTTTTAGGATACTGTCCTTTCGAAATTAACTTGTGGTCTAACTCCGAGGGAAAAGGTCACAGGTCACAACAATGTTCCTTCTCTGAAGGGTCGGTCCCGACACAGAGGGTTGGTGAACGGAGATATACACCGGTACACTGGTCAAAATAGTTACTTTACTCCCGTCCTTACTACACATGGTAAGATCCGGTATTGAAAGTTAGTTACCCACACGGAGGAAGTCCAAAAGAAAGAGAAAGGTGACGTACCTATTCTTCGGGGACATCGTGTTTTCCCTTCGGTCCCAGAGACCTGGTAGTGGCTCTTCTTTCGACACACGATTCGTCGTTTGACCTAACTTGAGATGACACTATTCTGTGACTATAAAGCCTTATGAACAATACCGTCGACTATAAAGAATTGATTGTACTAGAGAAGGAGAAAAATAAAAACGGTCTTTATAAAAAAGGGAATTTTCTCAAGATAATAAGTAATCGACTCCCAAATCAGGACACACTCTGTTCTCCAATATCATTCCCCTTTATCTCTACAAGTTCTGTACTATGAAAAAGAACCTCTTCGGATGTCAGATTAATCTGTCACTAGGTCTTGTGTATATGTACTTTCCATCCTGAGGGACTCAAGGACGTCGAACAAGGTCAGAAACTCCAAAAACACGAAACGTCTCGTCGAACAGCCTCTGTACTGTTGAACTTAACTGACACGAACCCTGTTCTACCTACACCTTGTTGATTACACGTCCGGTCCTAAACATTAAGGCAGGTCTAGATCGGATAATCGGACGGTGGACCACGACTTTTCAGAGATCTATCGACCACCGACGTCACTACCAAAAATCAAGATCGACTCATTAAGAAAAAAAAAAATTTACTACTTACTTACTTACCTATAAAGGTCGAAATAACTACATATTAACTGTGTTTTAATATTCCATAAATTTTTCAGAAACATATAACAACACTAAACTATATATATATATATATATGACTCTTTCCTAAGAGAGAGGTAGTTTAATTACTTGTGTAGGTAGTGGAGTGTATAAATGAAAAAAAAAAAAAACCACTATTGTAAATTCAAGATGAGAGAAATATTTAAAGTTAATATGTTATGTTACACTAGTTGATATGAATGGTACAATATCAATCTAGGGATCGATTCATTAAGAATGAACACCCATTTCCAAAGACTCAAAGTTGATTATGAAACAAAAGACGAACAAGCAAAGTACATAAGTAAGAAAGTCGTTTAGATACTCATACATGTGATATGGATCCCTTTCGTTTTAAGGTTAGAAAGAGAGGACCTCGAGTGTCTAATTCTATATGGGTGTTAGAGTCGTTTACATTGTTTCCGACATTATTTCTGTCTTCTTGAGACGAACCACCCTAGTTTCCTTTCTCACTACTTGAATCGGTCTCCCTCCGTCCCTCCTTCGGGTATCTTACACAATGACTCTTCTCAAGATTTCGTCTTTATCCTTAAAAAGTCTATTCGACCCCTCTACACTAACTTTCACACGACATTACACGTAGTAGTCCTTTCAGTTCCTTAACTCTTCTCCAACTTACAACCTCTTTCGTTCTTCGAGGTACACCTACCATAACTTTTATAGAGGACTTGGACACTGACAGTGTTTCTACCACGAGTCATTTATAAACACATTACGTATTTATCGTGGCTTTCCTCCAACCATAATAAGATATTTCCCAATCTACGGTAGTTTTTAAAAATTTCATCTACTGAGTCTATATTTTTTCTTGTCGTCTTCTACTTAAAGATTCTTCGTATAGTGAACTAATACTCTATCAGGGAACCTTTTGATTTCGACGTTATATCTAAAAGTAATACCCGTTATCTCTACTCCCCAAATATTACGACACAGAAACTTTAGAATTGATACTGTAATAAACGATAATGGAACGTTATAGTCCCTTTTCTTGTCCGGGATTCCGTTCGTAACTTTTCGTGTCTTTTATTCTGAACCAACTACTCAACGAATAACTCTTGTATACACTTACCTTTTACCCTACAACTTTTGTAAGAATGTATTTGACTTCCAACAAATAAGATATCATGTTAGTTAGGGATAATACGATCATATTTATTTCGGAAGGAAGTCTCTTAGTCTCTACGACACTTTAAAACAAACGTAAGAGTAGGTGTCTACTACGATTTTTTTATTACCGTCACTTTAGTAAACCTCCAACGTCTGTTCCTACCTTTTGAATAAACTTAAGTTTTGTTTTCGTAGTAAAACTTAACCTTTCCTTGATGCATACGTATATCCAATTACGTAAAAGTTTCGTTCCTTACCTTTTACGGTTTTATAGTGATGGAGAAATGTCAATACAACTTGGGTTTCTTCTACTAACAATAAAGGTCTACCGTGATGACGGGTCAATACAATCATCCTTCATATTCCAGGGTGACCTTCGTTACTTGAAGTGGAAGATGGTCCAAATCGTGTTATCCCAGCACTTTTTATAGGACACGGTCTATAAAATTGATCGTACTTCTGTGAGGTCAAACTACTACAAATTTTTAAGTGTATCGTCAAATCGATTCTTTATTAGAGAATAGTAGAGGTAAAAGAAAGAAAATACCCCACAAACCGTCTTGGGGAAGACTGGTATTTATTCGTCTCGATCTCCCCTCTATTAGACTCCTGGTAATGGACACAAAAAGGGGGTCCTTTCTTCCATACCTTCCTCGGGTCTTAACGAGTAAACGTAAAATGGACGGTCGGATGCTATTAGGGTAGGTTCCAAGTAGAAAAGAAAGGAAAAATAAATAAATAAATAAAATTTAAAATAAAATAAAAATAAAAAATAAAAAAATTTAGAAATTAAGAATGTACGTAAGGGTTTGTACTTGGGGGGAGGGTGGAGGGAGGGGTATTGTAGAGACACCCAGTAGGGGTACGTGGTCGGGGTTGGTACGACATAGGACGCAGTCTGTATCTGACCGCTAAGCTAAGAATGTACTATCATATGTACTGTCTTACGGTAAGAGGGTTTAGTAGGGTGGGAGAGGGAGAGGGAGACTCAGGTTTTCAGGCAATATGTGCAGACACAGAAAAAACGACAGAACGTATGTCCCAGCAGTAACGGTAGAAAGATTTAAGGTATGTATACACAATCATATGACATAACCACAAAAAGAAAGACCGAATGAAGTGAGACATATTAGCCGAGGTCAAAGTAGGTAGAGTAGTCTTGACTAAGTTTACTTAAGAAAAATTGCCGACTCATTATGAGGTAACACATATACATGGTGTCGAAAGAATAGGTAAGTAGACGACTACCTGGGTTAGTTTTTTACCCGGTTTCTATATTTATCTGTAAAGAGGTTTCTTCTGTATGCCTACCGATTGTCTGTGTACTTTTCTACGAGTTGTAGTGAGTAATAATCTCTTTACGTTTAGTTTTGGTGTTACTCCATGGTGAAGTGTGGTCAGTCTTACCGACGCTAGGTTTTTAGACGTTCGTTATTTACGACCTCTCCCACACCTCTTTTCCCTTGGGAGGATGTGACAACCACCCTTACGTTTGATCATGTCGGTGATACCTCTTGTCACACCTCTAAGGAATTTTTTAACGTTTATCTTGATGGAATACTGGGTCGTTAGGGTGACGACCCGTATGTGTGGCTCCTTTGGTCTTAACTTTCTCTGTGTACATGGGGTTACAAGTAGCGTCGTGACAAATATTATCGGTCCTGTACCTTTGTTGGATCCAAGTAGAAAAGATTACGAGAGACTTAAACATCCCCTCAGAAAAGTCTCCGACGGAACTGTATTAAGAATAAGATTGCCCACTCCTCTCATGTCCTCTTAAAAGTGGCTATTTAAAAGTGACTATACCAGATGGCAATGTAAGTGGTCAAACAAAAATAACCATCCGATTCTCTTATAGAAAGTCCCACAATTAAAGACACTAGAGCACATGACCTATATAACTCAACCGGTTTTTTCAAGTAAACCCAAAAAGGTATAGCGAATACCCTTTGGGATTTACTTTAAAAACCAGTTGGGTCACCACACGGACGAGAACGCGAAAGACAGAAGAAAGGAAGACAAGACCCTCCAACTGTTTGTACCTATTGTAACCATCCGAGGGGAGGGACACGAACCGATCTAAGGAAGTAGTGCAGTGTCAAGGGCAGTACACTGACAGTGGACCACATCCATTTACGAATGACGAGAGCGAGCAGTCCGGACCCCTTCACTATTGCGGGGTAACAATGAGAGGAACAGTAAAGGTCCATGGGAAGGATGTGAAACGGTTAAGTCTATAAAGCAGATAAAAGATAGACCAAAGATGAGACCAATTACAGTCGAAGTGAGTCAACTGAGTCGTCCACGGCGGTGTCCATCAACAATGAAACAGTCACGTGGTCGAAGGGTTGTAAAACATTAGACGGTCCCTCTTCTTTAATAAAACACATGGAAATTAGGGTCCGGACGGGCCGTCGAGCCTACCGTTTCTTAGACGGACGTCACGTCCTTTGGACCCAAGTTCAGGACCCAACCCTTATAGGGGACTTCTTCCCTTACCGCTGGGTGAGGCCATAAGAACGTACCTCTTAAGGTACCTGTTTCCTCCGACCACCCGATATCAGGTACCCCAGTGTTTCTCAACATGTGCTGACTAGTAGATAGTGAGTGAGTGAGTGGAAATTAGGGTGTATCGTTGGATCGTACCTAACACCACATGTCGTCCACGAGTGATTCATAACCAAGTTACTTACTGATTGTACAATTAACTGTTAAATCTCAGAGTTTAAAAGTCTGACTCATCTTGTCCACTTACTTACCTATTTCTTTAACATCACATATGTGTGTGTGTGTTACCTTACGATAAGTCGATACCTTTTATTAATTTAGAACGGTAAACACTGTTGTCCCTATGTGGAACTCCCGTAATATGATTCAATTTATTCAGTCTCTCTCTTTGTATTTATCACATACTAGAGAGAAAATACACCGTAGATTTTGTTTGTTTGTTTGTTTTAATTCAAGTATCTAAGTGTCTTGTCTAACCAACAACGGTCTCCACTCCCTAGTCCCCACCCCTTTTACCTACTTGACAACAAGAAGAATAAAACTTATCTAATTTATCGTTATGTTTTTTTTTTTTTTTTCCTTTTCTGACCTTATGGAGGTTTCTACGATCTTGTAAAAAGTCCACTAAATTTTTAGGAGGTTTGAAGTTTTGATGAATCTAGTTCTCTCGTGTACAACGTTTATTAAAAAAGTTCAGTACAAAATTCAAGACATATAATCTTTCAACCTACTCAATGGTTAATAAAAATAGAATTGACGAAAACGTACGAGAATAGTTTTCTCTGAAAGAATAGAGACCCAAAGTCCCATCTAGTAATACTCCTCTTATGAAAAAGTTCTCAGTCCTATTAATATCAATGACAAAAAACTCAAGGATGATGAAAGGTCCGTAAGATGTTCATAATAGACTGAATTAAATTATTATTATATAGAACAGTGGTAACCGGGGTGAATTCTTTATTCTCGATTTCCAATCTCTTTCATCCATAGTTTATGCACATCTTCTTATAGCTCAAATATAGTTCCTTAATGTGAACTTAACGTCACACTTATCCCCCTTCCGTGCTAAGATTGCGAACCAGTCCTCCTTCCCCTTACCGGAGGAGACCCATCCCCCCACCATCTCCCATTTCCTCTCCTCATCTCTAAAGACTCTCATCAAGTCCGGACAAAGGGTGAACGACGTCAAAGGTTTGGTCAAGACCTACACTGTCAGGACACTTCCGACTATGACCAAAGATCTCGTTGTCATTAAGATGGATTGTCCCATAATGTTTTGTACCACCGGAGTGACTTTCAATCATGGGAAACTGATCGTAAATGGGTAAAGAAGGTGGAGGATGACATCAATTATTATGACATCGTATATGCACTTTAAACGAATTTCTCATCTAGAACACAGAAGTGGTGTGTACGTATGTGTGTACATGTTTTTACTATTTCGTTTATTTCACCAAAATTAGGTACCAGGAAATCTTAACGAGTATACACTCGTTAACATAACCCAAAACAGACTAGATCAAACCCGAATCGGCCCTCGAGGTGACTGATGCCCACAGGTCCAACTAACTACCCCGAGTCGAAGTCAACCGACCATGTCGAGACGGGGTTTACCGAGAAGTGTAAGAATCCTGGACGCAAGTTTGACCCCTACAAGAGGAGTACCGTTGTGACCTCCGTGTCCCCCTGTTCACCTTTGTGTGTTCAGAAGAATTCCACATCCGAACCTTAACTGTGTCAGTAAGGAGGAAGGAACTTAACCGGGTTCGTTAAACGTACAGAGTCGGTTGTAGTCCTCGACCTCTTTATATATGGAAATCATTGCGTTTTGACCTTTCAGTTTATAGTTTCCTGTACTTAGGACCCTCCTCACTTTTTAACCCCTTTTACTACGTTAGGTGGTGTCGACTTGCCACCAAACGTCAAAGGACTAAAGTATACGACTGAGCTCAAACCAACCAAACATATAGACCACAAAATAAAGACACCGTAATTAAAAAGTGCCGGAACTCTCGTTGTCCTTCTCAAACACACCAGTTCAGATGTCAGTTCTTTACCGTGTGTCCTTCCCCGTACAGACTCGGTTGGGTCAGTCTGGTAGTACTCGGAAGTGGATACGTGGTAAACGTTTAAATCGTTTTTCTGTAGAAGACAAAAGGTTGTATTCCGTAAGAACAGTAAAACCTCTTGTCACCAGATTGATGTAAAAAAAAAACAAACACATAGTATATTGATCACTATAAATTTTGATACAATATGGTTTAGTACCTCAATAAAACTCAGAAAAACCTTAACTTTATAAGTGTGTGTTTGAGATGTCTTTCGACCAGTGAAGTCTACACCCCGTACCTCTTTCCGTAAAACTCTCCTTTAGTATACACTGATTTGAACTTTGATCTTTACTTGACCGAGACAACATACATAACATGTTTCCTTCTCTTCGTAAGATATCAAAATGACGGTACTCTAAGGAGACCAGAGGTAGGGACGAAAAGGATAAGTACCGTTCAAGTGTACCCTCGAACACGAGTAATTGTGTTACAGGGGATGACTCAGAGAGGAGGGTCCCATCGAACGAGGGACGGGTACTCCTGACGTCCACAACAGTTTCTGACTCTTAGATCTAGGACTCGGAAAGGATCCCTCGTCGTTGACTGGAAAGGATGAATTATAGAAGAATGGTCTTCAAAGGACAGACGTTCGGGAGGATATAAGTGATATAGTAAACGTATGATTACAAACGTACGATAAATATACGTATATATTAGATTTGATTATACCCGTACGAAAGTCATTAATCAATGTTTAAAAAAACTGGACACTAACAAATAGACCAAATGACGGAGGGAGTAAAAAAAAATCCAAATTTATCTAAAGTTCATATCATTACGACTAAACATTTTGTCGTACCCTTAAAGACCGTATAAAACTACCCTTGTTAACTTGTTTTATAAACCTTAAAACTGAAATAAAATTTTAGGTCCTTCTTCAAAAGTTACGGAAAACATGTTTTACGAACCGTAATAAAACATTAGTCGTCGCTCCGAGACATGCAAGGGAACGGGTAGGGTTCGGTTAATAAATACCATAAAAAGATCGTCACTATTTTATCTCTGTCCCGTATTTTACAGTGTTCCTTACGACTTTTTCTTACTTTTCATTGGGAATTTATAACGTATAACGGATAAGAATCGTCGTAACTCACTACAACTGGAAACTATCCTTTCACACACACACACACGAGTAATGAAGTTTATCTGATATTCAAGTTGAACGTTTCTGACTATTGTTTTAATATTGACAGGTTATCTTTAATAGACTTTAAGTACGTCGATCTAGTTTTCGGAGGGGGTCGAGGTTTACTCGTCATTGACCTTACTTAATGTAATACCTCGGAAGGGTTGACGTCGAATTTAGTAAATTCTGAACAAACCATACCGTGGACGACGAGTGAATAAAAATCCTCTCTTTTACATGTAAGAACTTGTATTCCCGAACTTCCTAAAAATATGGGTTCCTTTTCGGATTTACACGGTTTTAAAACCTTCGACTTAAAAATCTTCCCGTCGAATTAAACGACGAGAACGTCCTCCAAATTCCCCGACTCTAGTGTCACTTTCTCGAGTGTCGTGGTACTGGGGAGACACAGGAATGACATCCTTGAAATCACCCTCCGGCAACACTTCCGACGAAGGTCAGAAACTAGTGTACTCGGTGTCTGAAGTAATGTCATCCGTCTTCCTACTCGAATTCCTTTCTTCCTATCTTTGACCTTAAGGTTTATAAACGAATCAAAAGTTCCCTCGAAATAAGGAGTACTACAAAGTCCCACTTGAAATGTAAAGTCTTTACTCTTTGGGACTGGATTAATGAAAGATTCGAGTGACCTTGACAGTATGGAATACATTGTGACTACCGGAAATGTTTTTATTCCCAATCTCCTCTCTCGACTACAACGTAGATGTACACTCTCCAATTCTCCCTGTACTCCCGTGTGTAGATACAGTAGGTACAGTCGGGACTCTCTCGAAACCATGTATGGACACTACAGACCATTTTAGTGATTATCGGTGTATTTTGAAGAATTCATTATGTTAATTTACATCAATATTGTATTTTATATTAATTTATATTTTTGGATTTACATTCTGACCTTTGTTATTTTGAAGATCTTCTTTTGTGTCCGTTTTAGTGAAACTGTAATTAACATGGTACAAAAACCTAGACGGAGGATTCCGTTTCCTTTCATTTTTACTTACTTACCCTGGATCAAGTTGAATTTTCGAAGACGTATGGTTTCTTTTGGTTGACTTACAAGAATTTTTACTACACTGAATTATTCCCCAATTATATGTTTTATATATTTGTCGAACATATTGAGTTATAGTTTTTTTGTTGGACTACTTTTTTAACCGTCTTGTAGATTTATCTGTACAAAGGTTTCTTCTACGTATCTACTCGTAATCCGTGCACCTTTCTAGAGTCGTAACAATTAGAAGTCTCTTTACGTCTAACTTTGGTGATACTCCATAGTGAGATGTGGACAGTCTTATAGATAGTAGTTTTTCAGATGTTTATCTACAACCGCTTTTACACCTATTTTCCCCCGGGATCATACGACAACTACCCTTACATTCAACGACGTCGGTGACCTTTTGTCATACCTCCAAGGAGTTTTTTGATTTTTATCTTGATGGTATATTAGACCGTTAAGGTGAGGACCTTTATATAATCTTTTTGTACTTTTGTGATTATTTCTTCTATATACGTAGAGTTACAAGGATCTTCGTAATAAATGTCGTCAGTTCTATACCTTCGTTAGATTCACAGGTAGTCATATATCTACCTATTTCTTTACACCAAATATATATATCTTACCTTATAATGAGTCGGTATTTTTACTTTAATACGGTAAACGTTGTCGTACCCACCTGGACCTCCTACAATATGAATCACTTTATTAAGTCTCTTTTTGTGACATACAATAGTGAGTATACACCTTAGATTTTGGACTTTGTTTACCTACATTGTTTCGTCTTTGTCTGAGAGTCTATATCTCTCGTTTGATCACTAAAGGTGACCCTACTACGTTCCACCCTCCTCGTTCTGTCCCCATCCCCTGATTCTTCATTTTTTATAATGTATATTTTATTTATTCGATGTTCCTATAGAACATGTCGTGTCTATCGGTTATAAAACGTTATTGAGATTTACTTCATACTAGATATTTTTATAACTTAGTAAAACAATATGTGGACTTTGATTATATTCACATATTTAGTTGACATGAAGTTGACCTTCTTTCTTTTTATTTATATTAATTCGTAAGTTAAGGAGTCAGTGTGTTTGGTAATCCGTGTATACCGGTAAATGACCTGTAACTTCTAAAACCTTACAAAAGTAATAGTGTCTTTCAAGAAATCCTGTCGTCACCATCTGAAAAGGGGATATTCTTTCCTGAATGAGAAATTTTTTTCAAAACCCGTCTCAAAAATTTTTAAGAGTTTAATCTTTTTTACTTAATTTTGGGTACACAAATGTATTAGATTAAAGAAGATTAAATCAACTACACATAACTTCAAAAAAAACTTCAAAACCCATGAAAGAAGAATCTGCAGTTTACTATAAGGACAACAGGACGCAGTGACTGAGTTAGATGACACACTCGACTCAAATAAGAATGAAGGAAGAATGTGACTACCATTGAGATGTATCTTTTGGGAAAAGAAAAGAAGGGGTGAATCGAGTTTGGGTAGGGGGAACCTTCCGGAGTAAATACAGGGTAGAGGGACACTTATGAGAAGTCTTGTGATGTTGAGTGGATTAATGAAAGACAAGACTATTAAACGGTGAAAAAAAACATAATATGAAAGAAAGTACACGACTAAAAGAAAAGAATTAATCTTACATTACAGAAACTTTTGACCCTGGGACAGAATATAAGACGAGTAGTTTATGTTGGAAACGTTAGTAGGACTTGAGGTATTTTAAATCCTTAGAATTGTATTGAAAATTAGATCCGTATAAGGTCAAAACAGTTAACAGGGTTGTTACACCCGAAAAATCGTCGTCAAAACAAAAGGAAATGCTAGATCAAGTCTTAACACATAATGTAAATCAATCGTACCGAAAACCTAGAAGAAACAACAAGTCAGTGGTTCAGTGTAGACTGAGAAACACTGGGATACCTGACATCGCACCGTCCGAAGGGATAGGAAGTGACAGAGGGTCTCAAACGAGTTTGAGTACAGGTAACCGAAGGGTCCACCACGATCACCATTTCTTGGACGGACGGTTACGTCCTCTGTACTCTATGTCTAAGTCAGGGACCCAACCCTTCTAAGGGGACCTCTTCCATTACCGTTGGGTGAGGTCATAAGAGTAAGGCACCTGTCTCCTCGTACCACCCGATGTCAGGTATCCAAACGTTTCTCAGGCTGTACTGTACTGACTTCACTGAATCGTACGTGTGTGCACACAGGTAATTCAGTCACTACGGTGCGTTGGTAGATTGAAAGTCAACGGGGGAAGAGGAGGACGGGAAGAAATGACACCCTGTCAAGGAGTCAAAAAGTAACAGAAAGTATGGTGACCGTAAAAACTATTATTATGTCCGAATAATAATAGAATCGGATTAATGGATTAAAAAAGGTGACATGTCAATGATAAAAAAAGAAAAACATCAGTTTTCCATTAACAACTGCCCGATACAACTCTACGTTATAGGAAAAGGGACAGCTTGAAAAGACAATGGGTTTAAATCGTGGATAACTCCTAAGAACGGACGTAGTCAAAAATGTCACGACAAACGTTTTACGACTAAAAGATTTTCGTGGGGGGAAATGAGATAAAAGTATAGTCATAATGTACTTTAAACAATCAGACACAAACAAATGTCATGTTTAATTACCTAAGATAAAATAAATTATCAAACGTTGAATAATGACAGGAGATAAAATTACTAATGTAAAGGACTTAAACCAGTCAACCGTAAGGAAGTTCGACTAAGGATACAGTAACACTGTATAGGTGTGAAGAAAAAAGTCAAGAAGAAATAAAAGTCCGAGTTTTTATCCTAAGTCCGAGTAGATTATGAAAGAACGGGGTCGGAACCTTAGTCGGTAAAGAGGTTCCTCGATACCAAGGAAAATCACCTCTTACCATAAATCTTTGGTTCTAGACCCGTTTATAGACGTTAAACTCGTCCAGAAACACCCCTTTCAAATAAAGATGAAACACAGGACAGGACCCTAACGAGTTGACTCTCTACAGGACAGAACTTTATTCCCTACATAAAGGTAACAAGTCTAGATAAAAAAAAACAGAAAGTCACAAAAAAGGAAAATTCATCAAGAGAAGTATATCCAAAACTTGTAAAGCATAATTGAAATGAAAATTCATAAAATAGAAAATAAATAAAAACGACAATATTTATCTTAGAATAAAGACGACATAGAAGATAATCTAAAATAAACTCGTACTTTTTCGATAACCAAAAACGTACAATTAAAATTTCGACGGTCCAGTGATTTATAAAAAAATTAACAAACTTAATAAAAATCGTAATAAGAGATCCTAAAAAGTCCATATGGCAGTACGGTAGACGTTTATCTCTATCAAAACAACGGAAAGGTCGAGTATACGGTGCTTGACAAAAGACAAGAGATTGATACAATCGATTATACAGTTTCTATAACAATTTACATCATCTATGTCACCAGTGGGAACGGAACTAGAATTGAGAACAGTCTTGTGAAGATTTCAAAGAGGTAATCTATTCTATGATCGATATCCTACTTCATATGTATCAAGTAATGGTGTTATTTCTTGATATACAGGTAAGAATATTAGAGTTCATGAAAATAATTCTTACCCATAAGTTAAAACAATTTACGAAAAAATTTATAGAATTATTCTAAAAAGGAGAATTTTTCATAATTATGAATTTTCGTAATTAGACCACTCCATAAAATTACCTAAATTAGGTGTCATAAACGTAAGGACCATATTTGAGACGAATCAGTACCAAAAGTATTACACGACAACCCCAAATCAACGTTTATAAAAAATTTCTTAAAAACGTAGTTATCAACAATCTATGTAATCAGACAAAAGAGAAAGAGCCAAACAAAAAAATTTAGTCTAAATTAATATTAATAGTATTATGAAATATTTTCCCTAAACCTTAAAGAGAAATTAAAATATAAGAGAACTTGTTAAAGACATCGTACCCTTGATAGACCATCTCCAGAGGAACGCTTCGGTGGACCCGAACACGAAAAACCAATCTATCGAGGAATTATTGAAAACGGTAAATAAGATGTCTTTTACCAGTAAATTTACAAGATAAAGATGGTCTCATTTGAAACCATTCAATTTATGTTGATCTTTTAACGGGTAAAGTAGTAAAGGATTTAAAAAGACCGCATATCCCACTTTTAACTGGAGTACTAAATTTTGTAAAGGAGACATGATTATAAATAGGGAACAACAAAGAACAAAACGTAGAAACGTATAAGAGGAGAAAAATTATTTAATATTATTTAATCGATCATCAAATAGATAAAACAACTAAGTAAAATCCCTTGGTCCTTGGTCCTAACATATAAATAACACTAAACAAAAGATGGAGTAATTGAAAAAAATAGAAATAGTAAAGAAAGGAATATGAACATCAAAAGAAGTAACAGGAAAAGAACGAAAAACTCAACCTTTAAATTAAAGAAAAATAAGATTTATACAAGAGTTTCGATACTTAAAATCAGAGTAGTAATGAAGTTTGTATAGGGTAGTTAAGACGACTATACGTCACAAAAAAATAAGTCACAGAAATAAAGGATAAGGTACTTTTTAACAAACTCCTGAAAAAAAAAAAGGTCTACCTTGCCACGAAACCCAAAAACCATAATAACATTAAAAAATCAAAATAACGTAACACTAGGTTCTCATTAAAACGTCATAAGAACGAAATAATTTAAATAGTTGTAACAGAATCACTTCATTATGTAATAATTGATAATATTTACAAGGGACATATGAACTCTTGAATATAAAGGATAACAACCTCACTCAACAATCCATATATAAGTATTCAAGATGTGATAGGTAACGTAACCAACGAAAGAAATCCAGAAGATTTTGTAATATATTTATAACAGTGGAATTTAACAAGAACATGACTTTTACTACAATTTCAGAGGATAGTAATGACACGGAAACCGACGAAGAAAACGTAGAGGATATCAGAACCGAACTTAAGATAAACAGATTATGATTCTAACGTTGGAACGGGAGAAAAGCAAAGGTAATCGGAACAGATAAAAAAGGATAGGTAAATAAATTCGGAAAAACTCAGTAATAAAACCCACACAGTTGACATACTACGTCTCGACTGGAAACAAAAACTCAGTAAACTTCTTTTCAAAAAAAATTTAACAGTTCAATTCGGATTAATGTAAACAACTATACTAACTATTCAAAACTAGAGTTGTGACAATGTAATAAAAGATATTGTGTCGGATACACATAGGAAGTAAGAAAAAACTTTTAAAGAAAATCATAAATCTTTCCAAACATAAAAACAACATCACCAATTGAAAAATAAATATATTTTAGAAAATATTACGAATAAAAAAGAGTTAAAAAATACCAGAACAACGATCAAAATTTACTATGGGAAAATGAAGGTGGATAAAAGATATATCACTAGTTACTAGACTAAAATTAAAAGAAAAAGATAACACAATTAAACGTAAACAGATGAAACAGCCTTGTGTTTTATAAATGGACAAAAGGGTATACGATAATGGAAAGTCAGAATTCAGAAATTAATTTATATAATTTGAGGATGAGAGTCGTGACAATTTAAAGGGATCAATACAGAACTAACTTTCCTCGAAGAGATCATTTAGGAAGTCCTTTACCAAGATTTTTCTCGTAAGGAACTTAAGAAACTATAACTTTTAATAGAAAGACAACGAAACTATGACCTATCTAATGAATCGACTTATACTTTAGAAACCGAGGATGAAAAAAGGGAACTCAAAGAATGACAATTAAGAATAGAAAGAAACACACAAAGAGAACTCTTTAAACTACGGGTACACTTAAACAATGGGTATATTATTAATCAAGAAAAACGGACTTTCAAGACTCTTTAAAAACAGAAATTTGAGAAGAAGAGATAATCTGAGAGAGTCTTGGCTAGTAAAGTGTGGTTAAAATGGGTTACATGTATCACCTATGAAAGTTATACATCTAAAAGAAAAACAGAGTAGAGACCTTTGTAAAGAGTCTATGTATATATCATAAAGAAAATCAATGACGTTAACATGGAAACAACCTAAAAGAAAAGGAAGAAAGAGTTGTTAAAAGAAAGACTCGGAAAAATGTAAAAAGAAAAAAGGAAAGACAAGAAAAATCAACAAAGGAACAGAAACAAGTGACAGGGAATATTAGTAAATCTATAGAATATTTAAAAAAAACTCTGAAAAAAGAAAATGGAAAAGACCTCAAGTAACGTACAGAAATAATAAAAAGTGAAAATAAGAATTTAAAAACTTAAGGACTCAAACTTATCAAAATATAGAGGTTTACTAATAAACTCCTTTAAATTTAAACCTCGTAACTAAATGTGAAAAATAGAGAACTAATAGAAAGAACTCCCTCGATTAGTAGTCGACTTTACAAAATTCAGAGTAAAAAACAAAAGATAAAGAGTACCGAAATATATCTCAATCGGACTTTTCAAACAACAATAACAAGTAAACAAAACAAAAAGAGAAAAGATAAGGTTCTATAAAGTCTCAAGTAGTGACTTCACATGGGTGAGTACGGTCTTATAACTTCATGTTAAAGGAATGACTTATTAGAAAAATAACTACTTCCACAACCTCCTCCCTAACCACACTTAACACAAAGAGAAAGAGAATGAGGAGAGAGAGAGAGAAAAAGGACATCTAAGGAATTGAAAAAAGGAAGAATAAAGAAATAATGAAATTACGGTGTAGTTGTTTCAAAATGAGGCAGTAAATAATAGAAGGGGGTTTTATGAGACGTCTCTGTAGTCACCTTATAGACCAAAGTGAGTAAAAGTTTGGAGAAAAGATAACCACAATGATATTTGATGATTCGGGGTCTGGATACAAGTCATAAATTCGTAAGTCATACGTCAGAGAGGGACCCTCAATAAAAATAGACCGAAAACACATTCAGAATATATGAGGAGAACAGAAAAGGAACCTCTGAGGATTCCGTTGTTTACGGAGTGAAAGACTTGGATGTTCGAACACTATCACTTTCGAGGTCAACCTTAAACTACTAACGAAAAGACGATGATTACCCCCAAAGGGAACATCGAGTCGATCATTTCTTAGACGGAAGTTACGTCCTCTGGACCCAAGTCATCCATTAAACTTTAAACACGATAATAAAAAGAGGTTCATTAAGAATTATACACCATATAAACTAAAATAAAGTCCAGAAATAACTCGAATTATAAAACCCCTGCCCACACATCCTTCGACGGAAATACAACCACAGTTGGTCTGGAGAGGTATTGAATTCAAAAAAAGAAAAGAAAACTACTAGACATAAAATCGAAAAGGAAAAGTAGAGTCACGGGGTCATAGACAAAGACATGGAGTTCGAATCCTGAGGGTTCCGAGGACGGAAATGGTGGTAAAACATAAAAGGAGTATAATAATCAGGTATCTTTATGTAACGAGTAAAGAAAATCTGACCAATATTTAAAAAGTTATCTCAGGACTAACAAATCTCATCTTCTACATAGTGTGATACTTAAATGACGTAGTCAAAGTGGACTATCGAGAAATGAACCATATAATCTGTCTTAGTCCTCTTTTATTTCTGTAACATAAACCGTTTTACAGAGAAATCCAGAAGACGGGTAAAAAATTTAACCCAAAAACAAAAGGACTATAACTCGAAGTACTTGACGAACATATAAAACCGTCAATCAGGAAACAGTTAACGAAGTAACCGTTAATAAAAGAGGGTAAGACTCTCAACAGAAAAAAGAATAAATACCAAAGGAAACGACACGTTTTCGAAAATCCAAATTAATCCAGGGTAAAAAAAATAAAAACAAAAATAAAGGTGAGGAGATCCTCCACCTAGTATTTCCTAGAACGACGTTAAATACAGTTTCTCATAAGACGGATAAAATAAAAAAAGGGGGGAAATTCCCAAAGTATCAAAGACCAGAACGTAAATCCAGAAATTAGTCAAAACTCAAACAGAAACATATACCATAATCCTTCACAAGATTAAGATAAGAAAATGTACATCAACTGGTCAAAAGGGTCGTGGTAATAACTTCTCTGACAGAAAAGAGATAACATATAAAACGGAGGAAACAGTTTCTATTCCACGGGTATCTACACACCCAAATAGAGACCCGAAAGACAGAACAAAGTAACCAGATGTAAAAACAAAAACACGGTCATGGTATAGAGAAGTACTGACATCGTAACATCATATCAACCTTCAGTTGTTCTGAATGAGGAGGTCTAGGTAAAAAGAAAAAATTCTAATGAAACCGATAAGTCTGAGAAAACACGAAGGTATTTTTAACACTTCCAAAAATAAGATTGAGACACTTTTTACGGTAACCATTAAACTATCCCTAACGTGACTTAGACATCTAACGAAACCCATCACATCAGTAAAAGTGTTATAACTCAGAAGGTTAGGTTCTTGTACCATATAGAAAGGTAGACAAACACAACAGAAACTAAAGAAAGTAGTCACAGAATATCAAAAGACATATATCCAGAAAACAGAAACAAATCTATCCAAATAAGAATCCACAAAACAAGAAAAACAAAGTCACCATTTACCCTAACTTAAAAAGACTGAAAAACAACAATCACGTATCCTTACATTTCCTAAAGATACATAACTAAAACATAGGACACTAAAATCATTCAAACGACTAATCGAGATCATTAAAAGACTATAGAGATCCAAAAGGATACATATTATAGTACAGTACACGTTTGTCACTCTTAAAACGAAGAACAAAAGATTAGACCTAATGAACATATAGAAAAAGAAGAGAATAACGACACCGATCCTGAAGGTTTTGATACAACTTATTATCACCATTCTCAATCGTGGGAACAGAACAAGTATTAGAATCTCCTTTATGAAAGTCAAAAAGTAGTGACTCATATAATAAACAACACCCAAACAACATATACCGGTCATCTCCTGGATTTGTCTGTAAAACGGTTTCCTATGTATGTACCAGTTATTTGTGAACTTTTTTACGAGTTGTTACGAGTAAAAATTTCTTTAAGTTTAGTTTTGAAGTTACTTCATAATAGAGTTTAACCAGTCTTAGTCAAGTCAAGTCAAGTCAGTGAGTCAACACAGGCTGAGAAACGCTGGGGTACTTAGCGTCGTGTGGTCCGGAGGGACAGGTAGTGGTAGAGGACCTCAAGTGAGTCTGAGTGTAGATAGGTCCGTCACTACGGTAGGTCGGTAGAGTAGGAGACTACAAGGGAAGAGGAGGACGGGGGTTAGTGAGGGTCGTAGTTTCAGAAAAGGTTACTCAGTTGAGAAACGTACTCCACCGTTTTCATGACCTCAAAGTCGAAGTCGTAGTAAGGAAGGTTTCTTGTGGATCCTGACTAGAGGAAATCTTACCTGACCAACCTAGAGGAACGTCAGGTTCCCTGAGAGTTCTCAGAAGAGGTTGTGGTGTCAAGTTTTCGTAGTTAAGAAGCCACGAGTCGAAAGAAGTGTCAGGTTGAGAGTGTAGGTATGTACTGGTGTCCTTTTTGGTATCGGAACTGATCTACCTGGAAACAACCTTTTCATTACAGAGACGAAAACTTATACGATAGATCCAACCAGTATTGAAAAGAAGGTTCCTCATTCGTAGAAAATTAAAGTACCGACGTTAGTGGTAGACGTCACTAAAACCTCGGGCTGGTTCTATTAGTACTACCACACTAGTGAGTGGATCTCGGTCTGTAGGATCTTACACTTCAGTTCACCCGGAATCTTTCGTAGTGATACTTGTTTCGATCACCTCCACTACCTTAAGGTCAACTCGATAAAGTTTAGGACTTTCTACTACGATACGTTCACGACGTGAGTTATACGGTCGTTTAAACCTTGTGAGTCGTCACCGGTGTCCTGACCTTTTCAAGTCAAAAGTAAGGATAGGGTTTCTTTCCGTTACGGTTCCTTACGAGTTTGATGACGTGTCAACGTGAGTAGAGTGTACGATCATTTCATTACGAGTTTTAAGAGGTTCGGTCCGAAGTCGTTATACACTTGACACTTGAAGGTCTACAAGTTCGACCAAAAACTTTTCCGTCTCCTTGGTCTCTAGTTTAGTTTTGACGTTACTTCATAATAGAATGTAACCAGTCTTACCGGTAGTAGTTTTTTTGATGTTTGTTATTTACTACCTCTCCTACAACACTTTTCCCTTTGTAGAACACGACAACCACTTTTTCATTTAACTATCTTGGTAATACCTCTTGTCAAACCTCTAAAAAGTTTTTTCTTTTTTTTGTTCGATCCTTATTTTGATGGTATTACTGTGTGTTAGGGTGATGACTCGTATATGGGACTCTTTTGGTGTTAAGTTTTTCTGTGTACATGGGGTCATAAGTGACGTCGTGATAAAGATCATTGATTCTGTACCTTTGATGTATCTACAGGTAGTTGTCTACTTACCTATTTCTTCAACACCATGTATATATGTCACCTTATAATGAGTCGGTACTTTTCTTTACTAAAATTCAGTCAACATCACTCCACCTGCTTGGAGTTCGGACAATATATCTCACTTCATTCAGTCTTTTCGTTTATAACATATAATTACGTATATGTGCCTTAGATCTTTTTACCATGACTACTTGGATGAGTGTCCCGTCGTCATCTCTACGTCTGAATCTCCTGTCTGACACCTGTGTCACTCCCTGTCTCTCCCACCTCACTTAAATCTCTCATCGAAACTTTGTATACGTAATGGTATACATTTTATCTATAGACCACCCTTGAACGATATACTGTGACCCTCGAGTTTGACCACGAGACACCGTTGGATCTCCCCTCTCTATACCACCCTTTACTCTCCCTCCAAGTATCTCCCTCTCCCGTATACATATGGATACCGACTACATACCGTCTTTGGTTACGTTGTAACATTTCGTTAATAGGAGGTCAATTTTTACTTTAATTTTCTAATATATGAATTTAATCCATTGAACTTATAAATAATTTTTTAATGAAGATGAACGCATTAACCTCATGTCTCTTACAGTTCCGTATTACGTCTCACCTCCTTTGGTCTTCCTGTCCACATCATGGAACTGATCATTCTATATCCCTATGAATGGTGGAAATTCAGACTTTTCCGTTCCTCTTCCTTTTCCGATAGTCAAGTCAAGTCAGCGAGTCAGCACAGGCTGAGACGCTGGGGCACTTAGCATCGTGCGGTCCGGAGGGACAGGTAGTGGTAGAGGACCTCAAGTGAGTCTGAGTACAGGTAGCTCAGTCACTACGGTAGGTCAGTAGAGTAGGAGACAGCAGGGGAAGAGGAGGACGAGGGTTAGGGAGGGTCGTGGTCTCAGAAAAGGTTACTCAGTTGAGAAGCGTACTCCACCGGTTTCATGACCTCAAAGTCGAAATCGTAGTAAGGAAGCTTTCTTTAGGGACCCGATTAGAGGAAGTCTTGCCTGACCGACCTAGAGCAACGTCAGGTTCCCTGAGAGTTCTCAGAAGAGGTTGTGGTGTCAAGTTTGGGTAGTTAAGAAACCACGAGTCGGAAGAAGTGTAAGGTTGAGAGTGTAGGTATGTACTGGTGTCCTTTTTGGCATCGGAACTGATCTGCCTGGAATCAGGTGTTTCATTACAGAGACGAAAACTTATATGATAGATCCACCCAGTATTGAAAAGAAGGTTCCTCATTCGCAGAAAATTAAAGTACCGACGTCAGTGGTAGTTTAGGATTTATTTCTTTCGTCTCACTTTTCCCAACGGAGTATCCTAGACCCCGAAAATCAACTTCCCGTATCGATCAGTTCCACTTGAACAAAAGATTTCTGATTTCCTTACTGATCTGATTTAAACGACAGAGGGAATTCAGAGAACGACGACGAGGGAAAATAGGTTGGGTTTTCCTTTGGTTTCCTTCCTCTCGGACAACAACCACATCAGGTATATAAATCGGAGAGGTGTATTCTCGTCTGACTTAATACCTGTCCTGTCATATAAATCTCCTCATACCAATTATTTCTAAAAGTCCATACTGACGTTATGATAGATGACAGAACACACAAGAAGACCTAATGATGGTATGGATATGACGGTATGAGTTCTGGATCTCAGTCCAGTATAGAGGAATCCACTCGGAAATACNGGTCCAGAGTGTAGGTATGTACTGGTGTCCTTTTTGGTATCGGAACTGATCTGCCTGGAATCAGGTGTTTCATTACAGAGACGAAAACTTATACGATAGATCCAACCAGTATTGAAAAGAAGGTTCCTCATTCGCAGAAAATTAAAGTACCGACGTCAGTGGTAGTTTAGGATTTATTTCTTGCGTCTCACTTTTCCCAACGGAGTATCCTAGACCCCGAAAATCAACTTCCCGTATCGATCAGTTCCACTTGAACAAAAGATTTCTGATTTCCTTACTGATCTGATTTAAACGACAGAGGGAATTCAGAGAACGACGACGAGGGAAAATAGGTTGGGTTTTCCTTTGGTTTCCTTCCTCTCGGACAACAACCACATCAGGTATATAAATCGGAGAGGTGTATTCTCGTCTGACTTAATACCTGTCCTGTCACATAAATCTCCTCATACCAATTATTTCTAAAAGTCCATACTGACGTTATGATAGATGACAGAACACACAAGAAGACCTAATGATGGTATGGATATGACGGTATGAGTTCTGGATCTCAGTCCAGTATAGAGGAATCCACTCGGAAATACTGACAGACTTGATTATTCCACTCCACCTTCACTCCAATACAATGAAAGTTCCAGTTCAGTATTTTCGTTTATGTTGAAGAGTGACCGAGTGAGATAAACCTACGAGTGGGAACCTTGAACCAGCGAGACGAAACTCCTCCGAGGTCCGTACGCCTCCCTAGGTACCCTCTCCTTGACTCCAAAGACTGGTACTTGGGACGAACTCTTTGGTCGATTGACAACCGTGGTTAACAGTCAGAAGTACTTACTCGGTAGAACGACCTTTTAGGAAATGTGGAACCTACTTGGTGGGGTCAAATGTGGTGTACCTCATTCTCCGTTCACACAGGGTAATTTGAGACAGGTTTAACGTCCAAACACTAGTATTATTTATTGACAAAAACAAAATTCAGGGATTCAAAATCCTAGTAAACGATGGACTTTGTTTCCCGCTCACCTGTGATAGGTCATATGGACCGACTACACTTTCATAGGAAGTATAAAATCGAGTTTAGAGTATAGGATTCTCTAACACAGGGACTACCTTCTTTGAAGACTCCTGACTCTACAAAGGAATGAAGGGGAGACCGTGAGACATGATCAGATAGTACCTTAAGTTGGATAACATAAAATTAATGGTTAAATAAGGGGGAACATGATCTAATATATGAAGTACTCCCGACTATACTACAGAACTAATAGTAAAATGGAGGTCACGGATGATGACTAAGACGTCGTATCATGTTCAAATTATATAAAACCAATTCATTTACCTATACCTAAACCTGGAAAAAAGGGGATCGAAATTGAAAGATTCTTGAAAATACCCAACAGTAAGTATCGGGGTCCCAACGTCTAATTCTTCGTCAACGCTCGTCGTAGCGTCGTACTCCGACGGTAAACTCGTCAAAGAGAGATATTATATGGTCTGAAAGTCTCACGGACCACACTGTGGTGATAGTAAAAACGTCTTGTGGTTATTTTTTACTAAACTATAGCAATTTTTACTAAAGAGTTTGCACAAGAATCCTCCTTTCCCTTCACCTCTCTACCATGTTCCTCTAAACCTTTTTTTTATTAACAGAAGGAAAGGACTCCTTTCTTTACTCCTACTTCTTGAGTCCTTTCTTCCCTCCCATTTACTGTCCCCTTCATTCTACATCACCGGGATATAGATTCTGTCCACCACAACGTTTCCCCTTTCTACCCCCTAAAATCTCAGTCTTCACTTAAATCTAAGACAGAGTCGTTGAAAACCCGACGACCTATTCACTTGGAGTCACAGGAGGAAACTTTACTTGTATCATTATCGGTAATATGTCTCAACATCTCCTAATTCTCTGGGATAGATTTCCGATTGTGTTGTGTACCATATGCCATACACTAATTGTTTACAAAAGATGTAGTAAGTGTAGGGATGTTGGTGACGATGGTCTCGACACCCTGATTAACTCTCTCTTATACCCCCAACACTTATAGAAGACTGGAGGTCTCAGATCAAGGGTAGGCTACCCCCCGGTGACTACGGATTATAAGTCATTATATAAAGAAACGAAGTCCACATTCATATTCTGTCGACTTGTGATAGTACTACAATAAAGTATCAGTGACTTGAACGATCAGATATTCGTTTAAGAGGGAACCCAATTCCATCAGTCTTACGTCTATGTGGATTTCTTTCTCCCTCTACTTGGTACCGACCAAGTGATGGTATAGTCACTAAGTAAAACTACAAGACTTCTTATTCGTATAATAACTTATGGGTCTTCTATGGTTCTGTCAAATACTGTTTCTCGTTTAAACGGTAGGACTCATATGGAAGTCTTTTAAAAGCCTGTGAAAATATATTTACACAAATAATCAACGTATTCTTTTTACTACATTAAAAACTAAAAATACAAATTTAGAACTGAGTAGTGAGTAAAGGTTTCCCTGGAATCCGATCAAAATTAAAAAGGCTCGGGTTTAAAAGAGTAACCGTTCTTCCTCTATTCTCATTGTGAATGTAACATCCTAACGATACTATTAATTACTCTTTTATATATTTTACGGATAAAGTTTCTATCAAGTAGGATCTATGAGTTATAGGTGAACGATCTCATTAATAAAAAATCTAGTTCCTTTTCGTTTTTCAACACCCAGCCCCCGTCTCTGTCCCACAAACTTCCCCTTCTCATCCTTCATTCCAATCCCCTATCCAGACCCCTATTTAAAAGTTTACGGAACCTCCCAGACTTTCAAACTTAAAATCAATCACCTATAATCTAGTTGAATCAAGTCTAATCTATAATCTTTTCTCCAAAGATTAAATCTTTCTTTTTAGACTACCTCCCCATAACAGATCTTTCTCTACCGACAATTGACTCTCGCCTCTTCCGTTGTCACTAAACTACGTCCGTCACATCTATGTCGTCTCATTTGCTAAGTCCTGGGTTCGACGGACTCAAATTTAGAACCGAGACGGTAAATGCTCGACGTCCCGGACCTGGTTCTCCAAATTGGAAACTGTACAGTAAGGAATAGAGATTTTACCCATTCAAAATCACGGAAGGAGTGGCTCGCTATTTCGAATTCCGTCATGGACCGGTACTAATCGTAAAAAATCTATTCTTGTAGTAAGTATCTTTCCAGGTAAAGTGACCTGGTGTCTGGGCCTTCCGTTCTTCTTACCTCCCACCTAGACTCCGGGGTAAGTCCTTTGACTCATGTACGACCATAGTCGTTGACTGGATCGTTGTGTTCTCCTCGTTACTCAAACTCCGAAAAGTACTATTCGGACCTACCTCAGACCCTCTTCCAGACCCTACTTCTACATTAAACCCTGTACGTAATACCTTTCATTACCCTTACCTACTCAAATGGGTCACTTTAATCCATCTCTTCTTCTCGTGACACCTTTGAACCCCTTGTAAATATAGGAATCCACCCAATTCCTGTCACTAAACTCGTTCTTGCCCCGACTTACTAGCTGTTCCCCTCTTGGTTCTCTAGGACCCCACCATCTTCGTTTTTCATCTGTCTTAACAGTTAGACTGACCCACCAGTCGTCCCAATTTCCGGTTTACTAAGATACTGAAACAGTAACATGTTAAATGGAGGGGTACCCGGTACGGAGATTACAAAGACCATTACCCTAGAAGGAAAAACGGAGTATTTAAAGGTCGACATAACTTAAAAGTCAGTAGATTACTCAGGGTCTGTACGCGTGTGTAGATGACACGTCGTCTTTCCTCTTTCTGAGGGTGTAGGTGGTCGATGCACATGTCTGTGTGTGGTGTTTCGGAGTGGACCCTTTACTTAATTATACTGGTCTCTCTTGAAGGACAGGAATTCATCTTGTGATTACGAAAAGGCATTCCAGTACTTTCACCACAATTAGTCAAACGAACAGGACGAAACGACTGTAGGGGTGAGGGGTGGTTTGATGCCACGGAGAGTCTACCGGAACAAAAACATAAAACGGGAGAACCCCGTATCTTCAGTATGACTCTACACCCGAGGTAATTGAGTCAAGTGTCCTAATAGTGCATGTAAGAATTTCGGACTTACCGACTTAACGTCTCAACCGACAGGGACTGGGACCGTAATCATTGCTACCACATTCACCTCAGAACCTGTGTAGACTACCCTTCCCAGTCGGATAACAGTGACTCCGGTAGAGAGACGAAGACCTTCCCTGACGTAGAGATTATAAGGTTTATTTACAGAATCCAAAGGTCTCTTGTTCGGGACAAACTAAGATAGGTTGTCTTGTCAGACGAAACTCGAGGTCGACACGTGAGTAAGGACTCACTCTCGCCTCCACACAGCGGTGGGTCACAAGGATAGAGGGTTCAGTGTCAGTCGTGCTCCTTTCGTCCGGTTATTGTTCGTCGTGACCTCTCTTTCTTTCTCACGAAACCCCGAAATTCCTCCATCCTTCTCTACAGTCCATGAACAAAAACAAAAGTCTTACGATTATTCTATTTTTCTAACTTAAACCTCTTCACTACATGATAACAGGGCACTGTACAAAGTCCCAACGAAAAACCCCATTTCGTGACCTTTAACCTTATACCTTACTTTTTGTTACAACCGTTTCTCTGAAAGACAATTCCATTCAATCCCGTAATCAATTAATTGAGTCGTATATGAATAATGTACACGTGTTACTCCTTCCGCGAGATGATCGACGACTCCTATATCGACGAAGACGACTCTTACGTCCACTACTAGTCGTAGAGGTCCCTCGTGAGAACAGGAAGTTTCACTTGAACTTCCCCTTCCTCCGACAGTTCTTTCCCAATGTAGGTGAAGACGTAACAAGTGTAAAAACGTCCTAAGAAGACTTGGAACTGACTCACCCAAAAAACGACTACGTAGTTCGTAAAAGGAGGAGAGTGAAGGTGGTAATCGTTACTTTTGGTTTTCCCACCCTTATTTAACAGGTAAGGTGTTTAGTAACCATCTCTACAAATTAATTACCTATCTTTTTACGTGTCATCAATTTACAATTAATTAAAGAAAAAAAATTCTTTACATAAGTAAAATACGATAAATACTCCAACAGATCATTTGTCTAAGCATAATGAAACCAAGTTGGTAACTTAAAGGGTTTCAGTGAATAGGAATTACAAGTAATTAAAGGTGGTCGAGATCTCTGCTTTAAGAACGACTTGTAATGGTGTTTCACGTCGAGTTTTCGTTCCTCGTACAGACGAAGTACAAGATTTTTTACGGGTATTCCTTCCTCTTCACGAACTCCCTCGGGGTTTCTGTCCGAAACTACTACAACTACTATTACTATCCCATTACCTCTACCACTATCACTACCGTCATAACCCAAATAAGGGACAAAACTACGGTCGACTTCTACTCTTGACACCACACTCATTGAAAAGTCCACACAATTTTTCTAACACACACACACACACACACACACACACACAAATGGTCCCCGTGTTTCCTTCTACGAACGTCCCCTCTCAAACAATCTATTAGATCGAATCTTCCCGTCGACGCTTCACTTACCTGGTTTACCTGAATGGATGGACGGTCTTTTTAATTCATTTGGGAGTCGGTTACATTCCCCTTTTTGGACTTCGGTTGGACCAGATTCATGTTTAGGTTCCAGTCAAGACAGTCAGACTCACGAGTGTATTTGCGGCTCAGAGGGAAAAGAGTACACGTTCACCTTATTCCGAGGTACACCAAGAGATCCAGAACCCCGACAACACTTCTAAGTCAACCCGTTCCATCGTTTTGAAGGTACACCAAAGATTACGTACTCAACGTTTTTTTAAAAAAAAATAGAAAGAGTATAAGGGGCATTAGTAGTCAAATGAGTGAACGTAGTTTATATCATTACATACACTCTTGTGAAACATTTTTTTTCACACACTATCTGAACGTTTCTACTTAATATAGGACCACTTATATCCGACCATCCTTACTCGTCCAGGAAACCTGTTAGGAAAATTTAGAGACCCGAAAAAGTTCTAAGACACTGAAACTGGAGTTTAAGTCACAGTCACAGTAAGTCACTTCTCAATGTCGGTAGGGAAACTTGGTACCTAACATCAGCCGCTCTCTTTCGTTCGCTACCCCCGTAAGATATTACATCTTAAGATATTACATCTTACATCATCGACGGTTCTTAGGTACTTCGAGATGTTTCAAGTAGACAAACTACCAACAGTGTTTACCGTTTCTCTCGACCCGGAGTCGAGACTTCTCTCGGTCACCCCTTACCCGTGACGGTTCGGGTACACTACGAGACTCTTACCAATACTTAACTAGTGGAGAGAATTACCGAGTTCTCACAGTCGCCGAGTCACGGGTTTCGAGGGTGTTCGAGGGTCGGTGGGACGGGTGTAGAGGGGAGGTCCCTCGACCTAGAGACGTCGAGGGAGACGTTGCTTTCCGAACAGGTACACTGTAGTCCTTCTAGACACACATGGAACCGAAGTGTCGTCAGGGTAGTAGTACGTTTATTGAGGGAACCGAGGACGTTTTGGAGAAATAACTTTTTAACCTAACAGAACAGAAATAAAATTCAAAATTTTGTCCGTTTAATTAAAATAATCAATTTGGTGAGACCCTCTTCTTCTCGAAAAATGGATTCTACGGTACTGTAGTAGAGGAGACAGTGGAAAATTTTCGGAACACAGACATTTTCAGGTTCGGAGAACCGTCAGACATGAACCCGTCTGTGTCGAAACTTTTCTCCCTCTCTCCCTTGTTTTCAGTATTTCACTTGACTTGACTGAAAACCTTTAAATCACTGTACTGATGTTTCGTAGTTTATCTCGGACTCGACTTTGTCGACGAGGTCGGAACTCAGGCTCGAGGTCCCTGTCGGTCGAGGGTCGTGCAGTGTGTGACGCTGTCTACGGTTTACATCGTCCTCGTAATCGTCAATAATCTTACCCCTGTTCCAAACTTTGTCGTGACCCCTATCACAAGATTCCTTAATGACAAGGAAAGAAAGTACGTTCGTACTCCCTTCAACCTTCGTAGAGTCGAATCTTCCCTAATCACGCAAAGAAAGTCACTGAGGTAACTGAGGTCAACTGACGTCACACCCTCTGGACCCAAGCTAGGAACCCTTCTAGGAGACCTCTTCCTTTACCGTTGGGTGAGGCCATAAGAACGGACCTCTTAGGGTACCTGCCTCCTCGAACCACCTGATGTCAAGGCCCCAGCGTCTCAACCTGTACTGACTCGTTGAAGTGAATAAATGAATGAAAGTAACTGAGGTGTTTAACAGACAAGAGAGTAACAATAAGACCCTGGGAATCCTGAACTCTTAAAGTTAGTCATATGAAGAGAGGGACCATAGATGACGATTCCGACGACAGAGTACAACGGTCGAAGGACATCTGAAGACTAACGAACCGACCGAACCCAACGTCAGGCACTCTGTATTTGAATCTCTACCCTCTAACCGTACGTTCTGCTGATGACTCCTCACGAGACCGCAGTGGCGGACACTCGTTACTCACAGCGTCCTAACCCGTCTTCTTCAAGTTAGTACTACAGTGACGTTGTTCCAGAGACGACTATGGTATCCCTCGTAGTCTGGTGTCTATCGTGTGGTCTCGGTGGGACTTACCTTCGAAAACATCGTTGTACCTAGTCAATAGACTACAGTCGAGAGGGGTTCCTCCTTACCGGAGGTTTATCGTTGAAGGAAATCAGTTCCCGATGATGGTCTTTTCCAAAATTGGTAACTCAACAGTCGTCGGTCGTGAACGAGGACATTGACCATCTTCCGTGACATCAGGACTTCCCCCATGGACCCTATGTGTGTTGTCGTAGGTGACGTGACTAGAGATAGGTGAGGTTATGGGGGGTAGGGGACAAGAAATATGGGATGAGGTTTAATAGAAAGGTTTTATGTTGACCCATATGGAGAGGAGACGAATATTTAATTGGTTACTGGATGACGTAGTTTCATTTCCCGGTTCAGGAACATACCGGATGATTTTGGACTTAATCAAGGCAAGATGGATCTAAGGGTCGGAGTAGGTAAAGCATGTCAGAGAGGTGGGAAGACCGTGCCCCGGTGCCACGTAGAAAAAGAAAGAGAGTCTTTATGAGAAGAGGGAAGACGGAACTATGGTCTGACAAAAAGAAAAAAATACAGGTCACAACGTGGGTGGTAAGTATTAAAACCCTTGAGAGTCGTACACCCAGTTATTTTCTTCTCAGTGAAAGAAGAACCTGTAGACTGGATTTGAACATGTAGACCCACAAGGGTAGGATGTGAAACTTAGACCTCAATCACTGTTGTTCTGTTTCCTGTTACTTCAAGTCAACGACCGGAGTCACCGTCGTAGTCACTCGTCCTCATCGATGTCTAGGTTTTCAAAGACGGTAGTCGAAGGGAACTAGAAGACTCGAATAAGGAAGTCAGAAGGACAGTTAAGTCACTCAACAATGGGTTGTGGAAGAATATGTAAGAAGTAAACTATATGAAAACGAAGTAATGAGGGTGAGCACTAACTCATTCATTGGGTGAGTACTCAATGAAGCAATCCCTTCTGAAAGTACCGTGAGGAGGGGCTACACCCAGTCAAAGGGTAGTATAGTGCCAGGAGAAGCAGGTCTTGTGAATATACGGAGATTAATTTGTAAGTACTTTCACTAATAAACCAATTACAGACAGAAGGATTAATCTCAAACTTGAAGACTCTCGTTCATACATAGATAAAAACGAGTATTAAAAAAAAAGACGTCGAGATCATCTCCCAGATTTCGATTTATATATTCGTGTACAAAAACTCATTTGTTTTATATCACTTTCGGTCACAGTCCTTAAATAGTAGATATTGAAAAATTTTTCATTCTATCTCTACCTGAAACTCCCTCCCACCATGTCCTTTAAAAGGGTTTCCTGACTCTTTTACGGTAATAACAATACATGACAGAAGAACGAAAATAGTTATTACAGGACACAAAGAAAAAAAAAAAGAACAATGGGTAATCATTTGACAGAAAAAAAAGGGTGTTAATTTAAAAAAATAACTTTACATCACTTAAATATTAGAACACAATCAAATCTCACATCTCGTTTCACTGAGTCAAAATGTATACATACATATATACTAAAAGTCTTAGAAAAGGTAATGTTTAAAATTTTTTTAATAAACAAAAATTAAATTCCNCATTTGACAGAAAAAAAGGGGTGTTAATTTAAAAAAATAACTTTACATCACTTAAATATTAGAACACAATCAAATCTCACATCTCGTTTCACTGAGTCAAAATGTATACATACATATATACTAAAAGTCTTAGAAAAGGTAATGTTTAAAATTTTTTTAATAAACAAAAATTAAATTCCTATTAACGAAATGTCAAACACAACCAAAGACGGTATGTAGTTGTACTTAGTCGGTTTTCATATGAATACAGGGAGGAAGAACTCACAGGGAGACGGAGGGTGGAGGACGGTGGGGAGAGCCAACAGTGTCTCGCGACCCAACTCGAGGGACTCAGTATGTCGTCAAAGGGAGACCGACAGACGAAATGTATACTATAACATGTACAAATGTACGAGGAGTCAAAAAGGGTGGGAGAGGAAGGGATTGGGTACATGTTCAGACAAGAGATACAGACGTAGAGGTAACGATGGGACGTTTATCCAGGTAGTCATGATAGAAAGATCTAAGATATATACTCACAATTATAAATAAACAAAAAGAGAAAAGTCGAATGAAGTGAGACATATTATCCGAGATCCAAGTAGACAGAGTAATCTTGACTGAGTTTGTGTAAGGAGAAATACCGACTCATTATAAGGTAACGTGTATACATGGTGTTGAAGAAATAGGTAGGTAGACAGTTAATGTAGTAAATCTTTCAAATGATGTACTTTCATTTGACAGAATTACTACATTACCTAGTCGGGAGAACGTAAGTCTAGGAGCGGCGTGAACTCCTTCCGACTTTTAAGGTCGAAATGGAGAAAACTTAGAAAAAGGGGAGGGAGGTGGTGACAAATTGTGTCAAAACAAAGGAAGAGTAGTAATTGACTTGGAGAATTTCTTAATGACTACTTTAGTTATCTGTAAACGATGTACCTCAGTCTCAGGGAATCTCGGAGACAGTCCACCGAGGACTCTTGGTGCACCGTTTCTATAGGGAAGTCATCTTTGTCGTAGTTTACTTTCTCCGAGGGTTAGGAAGGGAAAAACCCATAGACGATTCAGAGTGTATAGTTACATACCCAGGTTGGAATTACAGTGAATTAAACTGGGAACGGTCCTTCAAACCAAAAACTGACTGGAGCCCTCTTGAGAGTCCCGTCTCACCTACCTACGATATTACTATCAACGGATCTTGGTTTGTCGGTGGTCGTACAAACACCCCTCCTACTTCTCCCAACTCAAAGTGTCAGACCTCCCGAAAAGTCTATCGGTACCGGACCTAAATCGGGTATACTCGTATACCCTAAGGTCACACAAGAGAAACGTGTTTTGAGGTACAGTAGAGATGTACAAGTTTCGGTTTAACTTTATTTTTAAATGATGGAAGGAGGTAGTTGAAGAGTGGGAAGGGGTTCTGGTCCTATGATATTATGGTTGGTCTTGGTCAAGGACACTATCGTAGTTTAGTCATCCTACAAGTGGGTTTTCCTTTTCCATCCATAAGGAATTCTTCAGTCGAGAGAATAGTCTTTGGTTTACAGTTTTCTTTCCCCTTTATTCCCGCATAAGTTACCCGAAGTCTCGACACAACCGTCGAATTGTGTACACTTCAACGACCTAGGGGTATGATAGGGACTGTCTATCCATCTTTACAGAGACGAAAGGAACGCCGAGTCTACCATTTCTTAGACGGACGGTACGTCCTATGAACCCAGGTCAGGGACCCAACCCTTCTAGGGGACTTCTTCCCTTACCGATGGGTGAGGTCATAAGAACGGACTTCTTAGGATAACAGTCTCCTCGGACCGTCCGATGTCAGGTACCCCAAAGTTTCTCGACCTGTACTGACTCACTGATTGTGAAAGCGAAAATGAAAGTATCTATTTTATAACTCCAAGTATTCCCCATCCACTACTCGAGTGTAGTGTGTTGTAATTTCACTGCCTCGTTACTAATATTACCTCCTGACTGACTAAGTTTCAAAACCGAGAAGAGTGAGAAGGTTTCACAGTACGGCTTTCCCGTGACACCCTCTATTAAGGATGTGGACCGTTCTGAAGGATGACCACCTATGACGACAAATCTGTGTCGTGACCAGGGAGAAATATGTACAACGAACCGCGACTAGACCGACCATGAGGACATGGGACACATAGAACTCTACAGACATAAGTCTTGATAAAAGAACCATAGAATAAAAACTAAGTTTATTACAGAATTAACCTGTCCTACCACGATACTTTTGACGTTTCCCTCATGATTTTCAATATTGTAGATCTTAAACCTAGGGTCGAAACGGAAAATGATGAACACACTACTACACTCAATGCAATTACGAGGTTCAACGTAGTAATTTTACCTTTAAGAGAATGGAAACACCGTTCTAATTGACACATCATCGTTTATACTACGATGGAATAAAAGAAATTTAGTTAACTTTAGACTGAGACTCAAGAAGTACAATCGAATACTTTTTAAACAAGAGGTTATCGTATCCCCGAAGGAGACGACCTGACAGGAACTGCATACATACTCTCTGTATACACCATACACGTGCTGTCCCCTACTCCAACCTCGTAACTCACTCATAGAGATTTAGTTGGTGAATGACTATTTTGTTGGTCATACAAGATAAGACACTATGTACAGCCCCACTCTTACCTTTTCTTTGAGTCAGTGAGGTCATTCTGACTCTTCTGTCTAATGTAATGTTCTATCTCACTAATTATAACAATGTCCCTTTCTTACACATCCTTTGATTAGGTCAGACTAACAGTCCGTCTCACCAAGTAATTAAGACGGCACACACACACATACACACACACATGCGTATAGGTCAGTACAAGTTGGGAAACAATAGAGTGATTGACACCGGGTGGTACGAGGAGACACGTACTTAAAAAGGTCCGTTCCTATGACCTCACCCAACGGTAAAGGATGAGGTCCCCTAGAAGGATTGGGTCCTTAACTTGGACGAAGAGAATACAGGGGACGTAACCGTCCACTTAAGAAATGGCGACCACGGTGGAACCTTCGGGTTAAGACCGTATCTGTAGTTCTTTCATCACTACACTCTACGCCGGACCCCGTAACCCTCCCCGGTCTATCAAATTTTTAGTCCAAGTCTAGGGCTTTCCCATCTACTGAACGACTGTTAGTGTAATTTCATCGTCGTTATTAACTTTGATTTCGAACTGGTTAAGTAAACAAACAGAGTCAGAACATCAGTTCGGAGTGTTTCAGAAGGGCTCTCCCAAATATGTTGTCGAAATAGATTTCCCTTTATAACATTTCGTCCTCTTTTCTTCGTTGACTCTAAATACCACACTAAGTACATAAATAGACAAAGAACTTGTGAATGTGCACAGTCTATGTACAACGACGTCGGTCTTGGAGTGAAGTCGTGGTCTCATCGGGTTACGTCATACGGGTAATAGTACGGACTAAATATATTATCTTTTAATTCCTTATCACTCCAGTTTGTCCCGAAGGGACCACCGAGTCTCCAATTTCGTAGACGGACCTTACGCCCTCTGGGTCCAAACTAGGAACCCAACCCTTCTAAGGGACCTCCAGTTTATTGACGAGTTCTACTGTGTCCGGTATTTACTATTTTGATCCTAAATTTAGATCTATAAGAAATACGGTCTCGGGAATGAAAATGGAATCTTAAAGACTGATCAATTAACCCATTCAACGGAGAACCGTCTTTCGTCAATAGAACTTCAACATGTATCTCAATTGTACAAAACTATCACTCTCCTTTGATCAAAACCTTCCAATTTGACTTTTGTTTCTTACTTACGAAGGTTTCCTCGTTGATACTATAACCACACATACCCCATGTACACGAGTAGTGTGTACGTGGTCCTACCTCAGGTACGGTTTCCCTGAAACTATAAACGTCCTGGTAAACTAGGACAAGTTTCATAGGTGTTCTGTAAACCAAGAACATTTTACAGGAATTATGAACCAATCCAAACCAGGACAGGTTTTGTAGGTACTTCCGTAAACCAGGTGTGGTTTTCCAGGAATTATACACCAGAATAGGTTTTGGTAAACCGTACCTGAGGACCATCGAGTCCATCATTTCTTAGATGCACGTCACGACTTCTGGGACCCAAACTAGGGACCCAACCCTTCTAGGGCATCTCTTCTCGTACTGTTGGGTGAGGTCATAAGAACGGTCCTCTTAAGGTACCTGACTCCTAGGACAGTCCGATGTCAGGTATCTCAGCACTTCTCAGTCTGCGTTGACTCTCCGATTGTGTATATGTTTATACGGACATCTGTAAAACTTGTCTTTGTTTAAACCTCTTCGAAAACCGAACCTGGTCTACAGAGTACGTGATTTACAGAATGTCTGTAAAACCTGTCTTGACTTATAGTTCCTGAAAAAGGGTACCCGGTTTACAGGACGTTCCCTCAACCCACTATATCCTTCAACTCTAAGATAGGGTCTCAAAGGGTTTAACACAAGGTGTTTCTCAAGATCAGACTGTGTACAATTCTCTACAAAAACCTTTTTCTTAAAGACGTCAGTTTAATTAGTTCCTTTGTAACCTTTTGTTTCAATTTAAAGAATTGAGGTCCTGAAGAGTCAAAGAAGTCATACTATACATTTCATACTGGGAAGTTCTCCCTTAATGATAAAAAATTTCTACTAACCATGATATAAGATAATAAAAAAAGGAATTTATGAATAACTGATTATGGTATATATTGTATCCAAACTCTTACGATAACATTTGTTAGAAATACTAAAAATACTAAAACGTAACCACTTTGACTAATACCATAAGTCATATTAAGACACTTAAGTCAAGTCAAGTCAACGAGTCAGTACAGACTAAGAAACACTGGGGTATCTGGTGTCGTACGGTCCGGAGAGACAGGTAGTGGTTGAGGACCTCAAATGAGTTTGAGTAGAGGTGACTCAGCCACTACGGTAGGTTGGTAGAGTAGGAGACAGTAGGGGAAGAGGAGGACGGGAGTTAGAAAGCGTCGTAGTCCCAGAAAAGTTTACTTAGTCGAGAGACGTAGTCCACCGGTTTCATAACCTCAAAGTCGAAGTTGTAGTCAGGAAGGTTACTTGTGGGTCCCGACTAGAGGAAATTCTACCTGACCAACCTAGAGGAACGTCAGGTTCCCTGAGAGTTCTCAGAATAGGTTATGGTGTCAAGTTTTCGTAGTCAAGAAGTCGTGAGTCGAAAGAAATATCAGGTTGAGAGTATAGGTATGTACTGATGGCCTTTTTGGTATCTGAACTGATCTACCTGGAAACAACCGTTTCATTACAGAGACGAAAACTTATACGATAGATCCAACCAGTATTGAAAGGAAGTCGAAAACTATTTATGAGGGACCTTCAAACGAAAGAAACTCTATGTTCCTAATAAAAAATAACTGAACAAACGAAATTTTTCTTTCCTACAATAATAACAGAACCCGGTAAATCTTGGACTCTCTTTTGGGAACGGGTAGGTCTATGTGGACTTGTCGATACTTAATGTCACACTAAATTATTATGAAAGTTATAAAGTAATGTTATATAGGTATCCCCACCTACTCAAACCGTGTCTTCCCAATGTTTAATCCGAAATTTAGGTCTTCGGAATTGAATAAAGGACCATATTTAAGAAAACATACTTTTTCTGAATAAGTACAAAGTCTCTACTTGTCTTACTCTCACTTTGAGACCGAAATCCTGAATCATTGTTATCTCTTACCTTTACGTTTGTCTTCTCTTCTCCTTTCTCAAATGACTTAACATTAAAAGAAAATTTTAGATAAACCTCTCCAGGTAGATCAGTTCCGATACCAAAATGGTCACCAGTACATACCTACACTCTCAACCTGACACTTCTTTCGACTCACGGCTTCTTGACTACGAAAACTTGACACTACAACCTCTTCTGAGAACTCTCAGGGAACCTGACGTTCCTGTAGGTTGGTCAGGTAGGATTTCCTCTAGTCAGGACCCATAAGTAACCTTCCTGACTACGATTTTGACTTTGAGGTCATGAAACCGGTGGACTACACTTCTCAACTGAGTGACCTTTTATGGGACTAGAACCCTCCCTAACCACAGTCCTCCTCTTCCCCTGCTCTCTCCTACTCAACCGACCTACCGTAGTGACTGAGCTACCTGTACTCAAACTCATTTGAGGTCCTCAACCACTACCTGTCCCTCCGGACCACACGACTCTGAGTACCCCAGCGTTTCTCAGTCTGTGTTGACTCACTGACTTGACTTGACTTGATTTGAACGAAAATGGTGTCACAAGTAGGTAATTGGAAAAAGAAAAATCGTCATTCGTAACTAAACACTTTTATTACCGAGGACGACCTTCTACTCTTAAAGTAATTTTTTTTGTGTTGTAAAAAATCAAATACTATAGAAATTTTTATTAGATTTTCTTCTTTAACGATTGAACTAAAACAGTCAAAAGTGACACTAAACAAAAAAAAAAAATTTGAGAACCTGACAAAGGTGACTATCTTTGTTAAAGTTACGAATACCAAACCGTCTCTTTACTGAAAAAAAAAAAAACCAGGGGTTATTAATAAAAGAAATTATCAAAAGTAGTTTTTGTTTTTGAATAAGACGTTCTACTTTTGAACGATCCCAAACTCACAAATTGATTTGTGATTTTAACAAGAATTCTTACTACGGTTTACCATTATCAGGAGTATTTTAATACTTGACCTTCTGGATTCGAAGTCATTTCACCTCGTCTCATTTGAACCAAAGTGTTAAATTCCATCCCCCTGTTCGTACCGGTGTCTACGAACAAGAGTCACTACGTTCACCGATGTTATTTCTCCTACTCCACCCCCTCTAGAAAAATTTTTTACGTATCAAGAATATTCAATGTACGTCTTTCATGACAAATCAAATGTAACGGAGTGAAATTGTCGTTAAAACACTGTTTCCACAACCGGTATTAGGGGTAAAATATCCACCCCTTTGACTTCGAATCTCTACAATTAACTGAACAACTGGACAAGTCCCTAACTTGTATTTCGATTTGTGAATTTGATCCGACATAGTCAGTCTCAAGAGGTCTCTTTGTCTCGGTTACATAAAGATATAAGTTTTGAGTGTCACTGGATTCTGCATATATACATGTGTGTGTGTGTGTGTGTGTGTCTAATATACCTAACTAACCGTCCACAGTTGTACCTCCGACTGTTCACGGCTCCAGACGAGAGTCATTTGACAAGTAGGCCCCCTTGATTACGTACCAAGGACAGACTCAGACTTCTGGACTCTTGGTCCTCTACGACATTCAAGGTCAGACTTCCGGTCGTCCAAACCGTCTGAGTTCTTCTCGACTATACATAAAGGTACACTTAACCTCCTGACCTTTTCTGATCTTGGAGTCGAGACGTTAGTCCATCATCTTCAAGGGAAAAAAAGTCGGAAAAACAAGAAAGACAAGTCCAGAAGTCACCTAACCTACTTCGGGTGTCCGTGATCTCTCCCGTTAGACGAAATGAGTCAGACGGAGAAGTTTACAATTAGACTAGGTCCTTACACGAGTGTCTGTGTGAGTCCTATTACAAACTTATTTATAGACCTATGAGGTACCGGGTTAGTTCGACTGTGTTTTAATTGGTAGTGTACCCAGAAGACCCAGATTTAGGTTACGGTACGAACGTATCATTAGTATAATTCGGGGGAAGGGTATAGACAAAACTTCGACACTAGGTACGAAAACAAACAAATATAATAACATTCCAAAAATGGGGAACAGTAAGTTATAACTAGAGTGTTATAATCTCGATTTATCCTACGTTGACCCCCTTTAAAAACGGGAGTCTTCCTGTGTACCGGGACAGTTTGTTAAAGTCAGTAGTGTTGACGTAACCTCCTCTCACCACCTCTCCAATCTGAAGACCGTGGATTACCCATCTCCGGTCTCTACGATGATTTCTATGACGTTCCTATCAGATGTCCGATCGGCGGAGGGGGTATTTTTTTAATGGGTTTACAGGGTTTATAATTAACACAGTTCCAAGTCTTTGACATTGTCACGTTTCTCAAGAATCTAAGGTACCACTCCCCCTCTATACGTGTGTGGTACTTTTATATATGTTTTATAAATATGTACGTAATACATGGAAAAAAAAAAAAAAAGGACCTCTTCCAAGTACCGACAATAGCCTAACTGTCTCTAGGTATGAAACTCACCACCTACACCGTCCAACCGTGTTCGAAGAAAATAGAACAAAAGGACATCACGTCTCGAACTTACCGAATATCGACATAAAAGGTTTGAGTGGGTATCGATATCACAACCCATATCGAAGTCAAGAAGGTCCAAACACTTTCCGTCTATACTCCGTCCCCAGTATAAGAACAACGAAACCAAAAGACGACCGTCCAACACGACCATCAACACAATCCAAAAAGACGTAAAAGAAAGACCCCTAGTTGGGTCTCTAAGTGCCCACCATTCTCCGTTACATACTGTCACAGTCACTCCTGTCACCAAAAGACGAGAACATAGCGGTAATCCTCTGATACAAGAACTTCAGGTGTCAAAGTCTTCGGTGGAAGAGTGAAGGGTAGAAAAGTTTCCGCCGTTTTTATAGGTGAGGAGATTACCTGGTAAAAAACTTATAAAAAGATCCTCAGTATAGACCTCCGGGTCAGATCTTGAACAAGGAGGTATGATAACTTGTAAAACTTTCGTGGATGAAGGAACTCGATTTAGGGTAGGATGAATTTTATAACTCCGTCAATAGTCAAGGAACGTTAACTTGGGATGACTGTATGGAGGTTTTTTAAATCCTGGTAATTAAACGACCCGAAGACGAAACTACCTGACAACTAATAGAAAGGTGACATTTCATGAGTACATGGAAGTACCGTTCCAGAGGAATTATAGACACAGTCCTGTGACAATCTTTGTACAAAAGGAACCACATGTTCACTCGAACAGTAACACCTCTTATTCGTTTCTGACAACAAGCTATATTTTGTCAAGAAGCGACCATATCTTGACAACGACACGTTTATTCTTTATAACTTTCCAATTGTGACCTTTTCCGGAATCTCTAGTAGATCAGGTCAATAAGAGTTTGTTTTACCTTTAAACACCCTTTGCAACCCAACTACGTTACTGACCCCTCACGATGACCGTAAGTCACGGGTCTCCGGTACACACGAGTTGAAGGATGGTACACACCCTGTTTGGATACGGTGTTTGTTAACAAGGAACGGGCGGGTACCGACTTCGTAAGAAAGACCTCTTATGGTCAAGTCAGAGGAACGAAATGGTTTCTTCGTTCATCTCGTGTCCTGTTTCTTCACTAAAAGGATTCCAGTGTCTTGAGTATCGCGATTCAGACTTTGGATCCGGAAGACTAAGGGTCCCCTCCCCAGAAGGGAGCAGTGTTATCCTCTCCGACAGACTACAACGGTCAACGACTTTCCTCGGTTCTTCTTCCGGACCTGTACCTTAATTCTGGTCTTCCTCAACTTTCCAGATGGTCTGGATACGATAAGTCAGTTGTACGAGGAGTTATCGGTCTAAAAACAAGACCGATAAAGATATACCCGTCTCGGTCAGGACTGACGAGTAATGAGTACGACATGATTAACTATTTACAAAACATATAACTGACTCAATCTCTCAGAACGACTTCTTTTTTACACTTACCTCTCTACGACCGAATCGTAAACAAAAGTCGTACCATAGAGGTAGAACTCTACAAATAAGGAATTACGTTTGTCCCTTAAATTTTAGGAAGGAGTAATATAACTTAACGATTCGTCATGATAAGATGAACGATAGTACAGAATTTTCCTGTGGAGTGAACGACATCGAAAACAGCGAAGGTACTATAAAAGGAAAGACCCCACAAGATTTAATTTGATCTTTCAAAACGTTTACAAAAACTCCGAGAGTTTAACAGGGGTCCTAAGGGTCACGTACTGATTAACACGTCCCTAGTCACTAATCAAGAATGAAACCTCTTCTATAAAGAGCCGACTTGCCTTTTGTCTAAATTACTCATCCAACGGAACAAGGTTACATGTTAAGTCAGTATTAGTGGAAAGAGATCCTTAGTCTGAGGACTTATAAAAACTTAAAGTAATATTCGAACGATAAATGAGTATACCATTAAAAATTTTACACCCATAATCTTTATTGATTAATTCGATCTTTAAGTCCGCATAATTCAATTTAGAACTAAAACGGGAATATGGACACCAGTTATCAATAGGTATAGAGGATATTGTCACTTCACGAAAAACCGTCTCCACTACAGAATGACGAAAAAGGTGGACGTGTTTCATCCGTAAGTAAACAAACAAGGACGATCTTTGTTTATAAATACTTCGTGGATGTTAGACAGTCCGTCATTATCCATCTCCCCTAAATAGATTCCGACACAAGGGGTCGGTTTTACAGTCATACAGATCTCCATGACATTAAAATACTAACCACCAAATGTTACCGGATCCAAAAAAATAAGATGAAGGGTAAAACAGATACTCAGACCTCCACTTTGACTGTCACTAGATCTCCTCAAGTATATATGAATCAGTACAGATTGAAAAACGTTGGGGTACCTGACATCGGGTGGTCCGAGGAGACAGGTACCTTAAAAGATCCGTTCTTATGACTTCACCCAACAGTAAAGGATGAGGTCCCCAAGAAGGACTGAGCCCCCAGTTTGTGTACAGATAACGTAGAAGGCGTGACCGTTCATTTAAGAAATAGTGACTCAGTAGACCCTTCGGGGTCAGATCTCCTCTACCCAGAGAGTTTACCACTTCCTTTGGTTTGTCAGGAATGAATCGAAGTCCCTGGAATATGAGACTATGGCAACAGACAACTTGATCTCATTCGACAGAATAGTCTTATAGTGATCCCAAAACTCCTTTTTTTATTTCTTAAGTCATGTTACTGGTTGAGTTCCCTCATGTGATTTTATTAAGTGTAACACAGTCAATATCAACAATCCATTCAAAAAGTATTAACAAAAGGTCGACAGACAGAAAGGGTTATTACACTCATGGTCGGTCTGAGACAAAGTTTAGTGGGTCACAGTGGAGGAGTGAGGACACGTTTTACTCTGTGTTTTGTATACTAACCATAGATAACGTTCTATGGTTAGTATTTTAATGTCATGGATGGGGGGGGGTGGGGGGCGTTGTCTAACTGCGGAACCGACCCCTTGTATCAAAAATCTATTTCATCGAGTTTAAAGATACAATCAAAAATGTAAGTAACTTTGCATACAGTGGAGGAGGAGGAGACCTCGACCCTCCTAACTACCCCCGGATCTAATGTTCGAATAAGTCGTACACCCTACATCAGAAAGAGTCACCCATCGTGTGATACTACTGTTCGACGACAGGGTTGTTAATACGGTGTCTTCGTCTTGTCGTCTATTTTTCTACGACTGAAATACAAGGCAAAATTTAAACTATGTTCACTCCCACCCTTCTCACGTACGTGTAGATTATCCTTTTTTATAATTATTATTTTCTGACTTCTTGTTGGTTCTTAATCTTAACTACTCTTTTTATTACTCCCACGAATCTTTTGTAAACTTCACTTTTCATCTCAGATTACAACCGTCAACATCTCTCCCACCACATTAGCACTGTCGTCTTCAAATGTCACTTCTTTCCACTGCTACAAACTCCTTTCGATTCGGACCCGAGACGGATCGGACTACTGAAGACCGAAGCAAGTCAGAGACACCCAAGGTCAAAAAAGTAGTCAGGTTATGATTACGAACGAAACTCGGGGTCTTTAACAAGACTTCTGATCACTCTTGTTACTTTTTTTAATCTTTCCCGAAATAATATCTTAATATTATATCGACTTAATATACAAAGGGTTTACGTGTACAACTTCAAAATTGAGGGTCATGGTGTTTAATATTGAAAAACCATATTAAAACCAAATTTGTCTATTCAATTTGACTCCAGTAAGCCCGCCGGGAGTAGGTTATACTGATCATAGGAATATTTTTCTCCTGTAATCCTGTGTCTATGTGTGAATCCTTTCTGGTACACTTCATTTCTATCTCCCTCTACTACCGGTAGCTGTTCCGTCCCTCCCTCCGGAGTTTTCTTTGGTTGGGACGGTTGTCGAACGTAAGTCTGATCATCGGAGGACTTGACGCTCTTTTATTTGTAGACAAATTTGGTGTGTCAAACACCATGGAACATACCGTTGTATTCTTTACTTACGTCAGAAACTGTGTCATTTCCGTGACTGATAAGACAAAAACTAAACGGTAACGACACCTGATTTATATACACAGGGAGGTTTTAATTAAACAGATTCGGGATACCATAAACCTTCACTACCATAAACCTTCATCCCAGAAAACCTTCATTAATCCGGAACTTCCACCTCGGAGGTATTATTCTTGTCGTAGGAATAATCTTCTCTTTCTCCGACCCGTGATATGGAAAACACTCCACTCTTTGGATCCTCCCCCTCCCCGTCCTAAACCCTATTGATTAATCACTTCAAACTAAATACGACTCTTATTGTACACGAGTATAAGGATGTAACTAAAATCATGGAGAAGTTTCGACATCAGTAAAATACATAGAAATAAGTCAAAGTTTTTTAGGTGATTTAGAAAACCTAGAAGAGAACTCACGAGAATCTAGGGACGTTTGTTTGTCGGGAGCTGGACTCCTATGGAGTGTCAGACACGAGGTGTAACAAGTTCTTTCTTACTCAACCTCTCCGTTTGTCCGTCTTTTCTCTTTTTTTCGTAGACCTTTCTCTAAGACAAGTCAAGTCTTACCGTGTTTATGCACCGGGGTTTGTACGAAGTAAAATTAAATGTTCTCTTTCGTACTCCGGTGTACAAAGTTCCAATTACACAAACTTGTACTAAAAACGAGTTTTATGTAAAAATCTCTCCTTCTCTCCTCCTAGGGGCTAAGATATCGAGTGAACAATAAGTATCGGAAACATAAAGAAAACCACCTCAGAAAAGGTATACTTAACTGCTGCAGACAGGTCTCCTAAAGGGGACCCCCTTAGTCACGAAAGGTCCAGGAACAAGGACATCCCTACCGTCTTCATCTCCAGACAAGTGGTGTAAGAGGGTAATCAAGCCACTCCGGACAAGGTGTATGGTACCCCCCTCCCCCCTCCTACCAATCCCCGTCGGTGGTCAGGACACGACCCATCCCTCCCATTCACCCACTCCCACCGATGGAACAATTGTTTTTTGACAGACGACGAAAGAACAAACAAATTCAGAAAACCACGGTCAATCCCTAATGATAAATCAGTCGACTTTATAAACTATCGTCGAGGACTCTTCTTGGTCTTGGTCGAACCTAAGCCTTTCTATAAAAGTACGAGGAAGGTTCGGGTCTGTGACCTAGTCCTCGAGGACTCGTACGTCTACGGTACCGCCCACCCCCACGGGGAACAACGTCTATCCTAAAATAGTGAACCTAACTAACCATATACTTGTTTCCCTGAGAAGTCTTGGGAGGGTCTTGTCTTCCGGACCGGACGGGGGAGGAGGACCGGGGAGGAAGTAGGGGGTCGACGACAAAAACCTAACAATTAAAGATACGGACCAACACCAAGGTCAAACTTTTTAGTGGTTCTGACGGGAAAAACTAAAACCGAACAAAACAAACTTCGACTGACCTTGAAAACTTCGGTCAGTCGGAAACCCCTTGAGTCACCGAGACGACACTTTATGTTCCTTACATGGTCTCTCTTTTACTCGTCCTAAAATATTACACAGAAAAGAAAACGGGTAGCAAAGAAGATTTGTTTACCGTAGTACAGAACAGACTAAAAAGACCCCGTCTCTCTCCCATCCTCCTACAATATTTCTCACGTTTCTCGTTTCTTTGGACGTGGGGGCTGGGGACGTGAGAAGGAGTGGGGGTCCTCTTGTTCAGAGAGGTCGTATGGGTAGGGAGAGGACGGGGGAAGGGTGAGTTGGAAACCGGTCTTTCTCGGTGAACACCCGACTCCCGCTCTCCTACGAAAGTTCTCTCCTTCCCCTCCACAAAGAGTCCGAGGGTAAAAGACAAAACCCGGTAATTGCCACAATTGACTTATTTGGTTGGTGGTCCGTGTCGACAAAATAAGGTTTATGAACGACTAGGTGTGTTAAAGATGTCTTGAGGTGTCAACAAGACCCGAGTATTTCCTGTAAACTTATCTAACAAGATTAAGACTGACCGTGACCTCACACCCTAAGACTGGAGGGGCCTTTGCTGTAAAAAGGTTCCCCTCTCTACCATTTATCCTATAAAGGGAGGAGAAGGGAGGGGAAATACCGACTACGATCGACCCAACTTAACAAATCTCTGGGCAAAGTATGAGGTAGAAGGAAAGCCTCTCCGACGTTGTAATGTTGAGTTAATGGTATACCGTTATAAATCTTTACTAGACTTATCTACTTTCGTTTGTTCGTGTATTTCGTGTGTGTGTGAGTATATTAAAGATCGATTTTTCGATTAGATAACTTTTACATTGAGATTTAACCATTGAAGAGTAACGGTGGGTCCCGGCTGTACTCCAGTCATCTAGTAATGTGTAAAGAACCATGGTAATTTTAAAGAGGATTACGTTAAACCTTATTTATACAATATCATTTCCATAGTTGAAATATCGTAGAGTTAGGTCTCGTGTGACTCCCGAATTTCCTGAGATCACCCTACTTTCAAGAAACGAGTTCAACACTTTTGGATTGAGGGAAGACGTCACTAAGAGTTAAAAGGAAAAGGGATAATCCTGGTGTTCTGGTGACCTTAAACGAAGGAAAGTCTCACGACGAAATCGTGTATACCTCCTGGACACCCAGAAGCTACGTTCGGGAACACTCTCCAATCGGACCGGGTTCATCGGACGTGAAAGGGTGAGAAAAGTCTGTCAAAGCTAGTAGATTGTGATACAGACACAACGGGACTTACTTTACACACTCGGTTCTAGCATCAATCCCATTGGTGTTTCACGGAGACAGAGTCCCGAAAGTCACCCCTCATGGTACCAATATCGGGCCATCCTAAGGAAAAAAGTGAGACTTTCCAATGAAAACCTTTACCGGGTGGTTAAACACTAAGGTCCCAATTTTTCATAACTCCGAATTTTCGACAATTCATGTGACACACGTAGTTGTAAAGGAAGCAAATACCACTACGATAGAGTGGTACCCGAGAGGTCCACCGTGTCTACCATTTCCTAGACGGAAGTCACACCCTCTGGGTCCAAACTAAAGACACAGCCCTTCTAGGGGACCTCTTTCTTTACCGTTGGGTGACGTCATAAGAACGGACCTCTTGAGGTACCTGTTATGTCAGGTACCGCACAACTTCTCAGTCCTGACTCGTCGATTGTGAAAGTGAAAGTGGAGTAGTGTTCATCTCAAGATCCGGAAGACTCGAGAATAATTTTCCTCATTATTGACATCAATCTTTTGTGAAGTTAGAAACCTTTTAATTAGTGATGACATTACATTAGTAATTTCTCTTTCACTCTAAGAACAGGATGTCAGACGGGGTAGACGAGAGACTTATCTAAAAAAAAACCACCCCCCCCTCTCCTTCCTCCTCGTGATAAACAGGGGAGGATTACTGACAGTGTATTACACACCCTTGATTGTATACAATAACCAAGAACGAGAACTTGATAAACGAAAAGGATTTGTCTTTGTCTTAGTTCCATTTCGTTTTTCTCCATAGATCCCGTGTTTTAAATTCCTCTCTGAGAATCCCAGAACGTTCAAGGTCGGGACGAGGATTTGTACTCTTAGGTGAAAGGTCCTCGTTGGGTCTTGTAGAGGTGAGACCTGGAACCTGTCTCATTTAAGAAATTAACAGACGGGAGACGAGACAGTGTTTCGGGACGATTCTCTTCTTTATAAATACTTCGTAGAAAGTTTCCTAGTGAAGAAGGAGATCTATCTTTCCAAGATAAAACCTAGTCCAATAAGAGTCTTGTTATGTGTTAACTTTAGAAAAATGCAATCGACGAAAGTCTCAATATCGAATAAATTAAAAGAAAATTACCGTAAGGGAATCGAAAATAGACTTTTATCATAAAATTTTTTCGGTTTAGTATAGGTATTGAAATAGACAACTTCTTTTGCACGAGTCTTACAAAGGAGATCTTATAAGTTACGAAGGATTTAATTAAGAAAATGTTAAAGTATGAACCTTTTACAATGGAGGGAACTCCTTATCAATACTAAGTAGAACACTACCAATTAAAATACACAGTTGAACTGACCCGGTACCCCACGGGACTATGAACCAATTTGTAACAAGATCCACACAGACACTCCCAGAAAGACCTACTTCAATTGTAAACTCAACCAACTGTTATTTCGTCTAACAGGAGGGGACCCACCCACCCAGAGTAAGTCAGAGAACTTCAGAATTATCTTGTTTCCCGACTCGTTCTCTCTTAAGTGAGAAACGGACTACCATAAACTCGACCCTATAGTCAGAGAGGACGGAAACATGAGTCTGACGTTGTATGTGGTAACCGAAAGGACCAAGAGTGCGACAACCTGACATCCAACAGCCTGGAGAGTCAGAAGTATTAGTGTACTGGGTCAAGGAAAATTATTTAGAGAAAAAGAGATATACAGAATCACGAAGACAAAGAAACCTCTTTGGACTTATTACGTGTAGAAAAGACTTTTAATTCGAATACATGAACAGATGTATGAGAAAAACGAAACCAAAAGTCCGAAGAGTCGAAGGTCAAACTTCGTATAGAGATTGTACATACAATTGATAATGTTAAACAGAATGAGAAAAACCCGGACGTTACGTTCTTTGGGACCAAACTAAGGACCCAGTCCTTCTAGGGGACCTTTTCCCTATCCAATAGATGAGGTCATAAGCACCCGAAGGGACCACCGAATCTGTCATTTCTTAGACGGACTTTACGTCCTCTGGACCCAAGCTAAGGACCCAACCCTTCTAAGGGGACCTCCTCCCGTACCGTTGAGTGAGGAGATAAGAACGAACGACTTAAGGGTACCTGTCTCCTCGGACCGCCCGATGTCAGGTGCCCCAGTGTTTCTCGACCCGTACTGACTCGTTGATTCGTGTCGTGTGTATGTATTACTTGTATGGTATTTGACGTACCGAATATCTGTTGTTTGTAAATAAAGAGGATCAAGACCTCCAGACCCTTCAAGTTATGGTTCCGTGGTCGTCAAAGTCATAGATTTTAAGTCCAAGTAACAGGTTTTAAGTCTTCGACAGAAAAGTGACATTGGAGGGTACCGTCTTCCTGTTCTCTCGAGAGACCTCGGAGAAACTATTCCCATGAATAGAGAAAGTACTCCCGAGATGGGAGTATTAGATTAGTGGGGGTTTCCAGGGTAGAGGATTATAGTAGTGAAACTCACAATCCCAAAGTCACATCAAAACTCCCCCTGTGTCGTAAGTCAGTAACATCAGACGGAAAAACAGAAGTAGAACCTTAACTGAAAGATGAATATAGGTATCACTTTAGTGAGTCAACACAGGTTGAGACGCTGGGGTACCTGTCATCGGATGGTCCGAGGCGGTAGGTACCCTAAAAGGTCCGTTCTTATGACCTCACCCGACGGTAAAGGAAGAGGTCCCCTAGAAGGGTTGGGTCCTTAGTTTGGACCCAGAGGACGTAACATCTGTCTACGAAATAACAGACTCGGTGGTCCTTCGGGTATAGGTATGAAAAGAGGTATAAAAACAGATCAAACATAGAAATTTATTTTTATAAATTGAAAATAACATACTCACGGTCCACTGGTCATATAAGATTCGTGAACGACTTCTAATGAGGTAAATTGGGAATTTTGTTGGGACGGTCAAATAATAGGGACAACATATACTCTTCTTTAACTCCGGACCTCATTAAGTCATTAAACAGGCTCCAGTTCATTACTATCTCGGTCAAACTTAAGTCTGTTGAAATAAGACTTTAGTTATAAAAATAAGTCATAGATACACTGCAAACAAACTTACGTAATTATATTGGTAATAAAAGGGATACAGAAATATATTTGGTAAAGTCTATAAAAATCGTTCTCTACGTATGTATAAATTAAATTAAAAGAAGACAAAGTTTGAATATAATTCTAAACTTAATGTTCCGATAAATTAAGGAATTATAGAGAGACGGTATACGAAAAGATCAACTTGAAAAATAGAACTTGGTTAAGTTCGAATGTAAATGTCTCCTCAAACGTTCTTGTTATCTTACTTAGGAACCTATGAAAAGTGTATCGAAGAAGTTAACAAATCTAAAAACCTTATACAAAACGAAATCACGAAAATAAATATAGATAGAAATAATGATGAAAAGAATATTAAAATACTTGACAAACTTTAATTCAATATCGGTAGAACTAGAAAATAGTGACTGATATAGTTGTGTCTATAAACTTCTTGTTTCTATACAAGAATATAATATACTAATAGTTCACGTCCCTTAAATTTTAACTATTAATAAGTCTAAAGTGGTGAATAGGGTTTATATAAAATATCATAAACAAAGAGAGAAAGAAGGAAAAAAGGGTAGACAAGACAGATGTCAAAAAGGATAAAGGAAGAAAAAAGGGAAAGGTTGAAGGAAGTAAGAGGAGGGAGGGGAAAGAGAGTGAGAGAGAGATAGAGACAGACAGAGAAATGATAGGTCCTAGATCAGATCCTGACATGTAAATCAACCGTACGGAACGATACACGAAACTTGTAAGACTCAAAATTCAAAACAGTGAGTCAGTACAGACTGAGAAACACTTGTGTACCTGATATCGGACGGTCCGAGGAGACAGGTACCCCTAGGAGGTCCGTTCTTATGATCTTACCCAACGGTAAAGGAGGAGATCCCCTAGAAGGGTTGGGTCCTTAGTTTGGGTCCAGAGGACGTAACGTCCGTTTAAGAAATGGGAGACTCAGTGGTTCCTTCGGAAGTTTATAAATGAAAGAGAGGGGTGGTTCGGTCAATAGGAGGTTAGAAAGGAAGGATCTCTTCTAGATGAAAAGGATGGACAAAGAATTTCCTCGACACAAGACAATGAACGTCTGTAAATCTTTGGTAGTCTCTGTTGTACTTAGTTTTTAAGTTTGAATCAGAAAAAGAAATGAAAACGTAACCTTTTGAAAGATTGGAGATAATATCTAGTTTAAAATAATGAAAAAGGGTTTTTCGATACATTCTAGTTGTTTCGGTTTTGGTCTCCTCATGTTAAACTTCTGGTTCATACGATGACTCATCCTCACAAAGTCCCATGTACTAAGACGCTCACTTATGTACATTGTGAAGAATTATTTTCCTTAGTAGTTTAGTCGTGTAGAACCATAGTTTATATTAACATAAACTCTGCTGTAATAGAAGATTAAAACTTCGTCAATCCTGTCTTCGTTTTTTCTAATATTTTCACTTTTCGTTCCGGTAAAGTCATTTGATCTTGTGTATGAGTTTCGAGTTAGTTTCGTAACAAATACAAATTTGAGAACTTAATACTACCCGTGTTACGTTCCTTGTCTGTTCGTTAAAAGGTAGCTGGAGGGAGCATTCCTTGTCGTAAAAGTTAAGTATATTTTAATAAACTACGGTTTTAATATAAAAGATAACGAAATGTTACGTTAAATCCATCAAAATAAAAATTTTTTAAGTAAAGGTAATCAACCAACTTATAAAATTGTGAGACTAAAATTCCGAGACAAGAGAGGTGGGGGTTAGAAGTACAGTTTATAAATTACTAGATATTTATAAATCTTTCAAGATTACATCGTATGATAATTTTCGTTTGGATATTCCTTCAGACCATCATAAACTTATTACAGAGAATAGAGAAAAATTTAAACCTATATATTTATAACTTAAAAGAATTTACCTCAAAACCGGAGTGGGTAGTAAAATAATGTAAAAAGTGGGGAAAATGTTAGACCATCCCTCATGTTTAAGACAATGAGTCACCTATCAAATGACCTGTCCTTCATAACTGACTCATGACCGTCTAATTATCCTTCTATTCCAGAAAACATTTTTATCATAGTCCCTTAAAATATATCATTACTTATTATGAATCTGGGTGAGGTGGGTCGACTCACGAGGACTCAACAGTATAAATAGAAGGTCAATTCCAATCACCTCATGTAGTACTCTTTGTGACCAGACCTACTTCACGTTCGACCCTAGTTCTAACGACCCTCTTTATAGTTATTCGAATCTATTCGTCTACTGTGGTGACGATACCGTCTTTCACTTCTTCTTGATTTCTCGGAGAACTACTTTCACTTTCTCCTCTCACTTTTTCAACCGAATTTCGAGTTGTAAGTCTTTTGATTCTAGTACCGTAGACCAGGGTAGTACCGTTTATCTACCTCTTCGTAACCTTTGTTACCGTTTGAAATAAAACTCCCCCCGAGATTTTAGTAACGTCTACTACTGACGTCGGTACTTTAATTTTCTACGAACGAGGAACCTTCTTTTCAATACTGGTTTAATCTGTCGTATAATTTTTCGTCTCTCGTAATGAAACGGTTGTTTCAGGCAGATCTGTTTCGATACCAAAAGGGTCATCAGTACATACCTACACTCTCAACCTGATATTTCTTTCGACTTGTGACTTCTTAACTACGAAAACTTGACACCACAACCTCTTCTGAGAACTCTCAGGGAACCTGACGTTCCTCTAGATTAGTAGGATTTCCTTTACTCAGAACTTATAAGTAACCTTTCTGACTACGACTTCGACTTTGAGGTTATGAAACCGGTGGGGTATGCTTCTTGACTGAGGAACCTTTTCTGGGACTACGACCCTTTCTAACTTCCGTACTCCTCCTCCCCTGTTGTCTCCCACTCTACCAACCTACCGTAGTGACTGAGTTACCTGTACTCAAACTCATTTGACGTCCTTAACCACGACCTGTCCCTCCGGACCGTACGACGTCAGAGACCCCAGTGTTTCTCAGTCTGTGTTGACTCGATGACTTAACTTGAGCCCAATCTCGTAAACACAAGGACACCTCCGTCACCCCAGGTGTCCTTTCTCGCTGGTAGACCCTTAGTCCTCCGTGACCAAAGACGAACCGGAAGTAGTGACTTTGTGACATACTGGCACTTAGACCTCAAAGTGGAGAGACCTTAGGTTAGGAGTGGAAGTCACACCACTTGATCTACTAGAGAGTAAAAGAAAGGTCGTCACATGTGTTATGATTCTCTAGATCTATTGACTACCTTCGTATCTTGACAAATGACTGTACAAAACTAACCATCAATACCAACGAGTCTGTCATTTCTTAGACGGACGTTACGTCCTCTGGGTCCAAACTAGGGACCCAACCCTTCTAAGGGGACCTCTTCCCTTACTGGTGGGTGAGGTTATAAGAACGGACCTCTTAGGGGTATCTGTTTTCTCGGACCACCCGATATCTGACACCACAGCGTTTCTCAGTCTGTACTGACTCGTTGATTGTGAATTCGAGTTCGTTATGGAAAGATAAATTACAACTAAATACAAATAAAAAGGTTACCAAACGGTTACGAAAGGACCTATACTTAGGTCCTTTCATAGAGTTAAATGTCTACCTTCTTTTATCAACTCGTATTACACCTACATAACTTAAATCCAATTTGTCTGAGAACTCTCAGGGGACCTGACGTTCCTCTAGGTTGGTCAGGTAGGATTTCCTCTAGTCAGGACCCACAAGTAACCTTCCTGACTACAACTTCGACTTTGAGGTTATGAAACCGGTGGACTACGCTTCTCGACTGAGGAACTTTTTCTGGGACTACGACCCTTTCTAACTCCCGTCCTCCTCTTCCCCTACTGTCTCCTACTATACCAACCTACCGTACTCGCTGAGTTACTGTACCCAAACCCACCTGAGGTCCTAAACCGCCACCTGTCCCTCCGGACCATACGACACCAAGTACCCCAGTGTCTCAGCCTGTACTGACTCGCTGACTTGACTTGAAAAGTAATTTTGAAATTTACTTTTTTTCTTCAATTTCACTATGGAAATAAGTCTTACAGAAAGATATCCTGACATAAAAAATCTAACCCAGAGTCGAAAAACTGGAAGATTTACTCCTCGACTACGGATAAGACCTCATCGTGCACCCCAACAGACTTCATGACTGAGATTCCGAGTCGTCCCTTTCCGTGAACGGTACCAATTCTTGGTTACAGATCGTTTCCATTCTCTTCGTGAGTCACGGAAGGCAAACTACCTGAACCTGTCTTGTGGTCATTCTCAGGAAGGATCCATATCAGAAGAAGGTGTCAATCGACAGGTAACTTATTAGGTCAACGGATTGGGTGTTAGACCTCCAGTAAGAACGACGGAAAGGAAGGGAGTAGAGGGGTGATCGTTTCAAGTAGTGGCCTTAGAAAGACAAATGGAGGATTCAGTAAGTAATGGTGACAGGAGTAGACTTCGTGGTCGTAGAGAGTAGACTTGGTGACGGAGGGAGACGATTACCCGATGTGTTGTCCACCAGATTCGTACACGAATCCCATGGTCGTTCTACCCTTGTGTAAAGGAGGGGGACGGTGTATTTGTGTGTTTTGCCTGAATTTTTCCCCCTTTTCGATAAAATTATAGTCGTGGGTACGAGTAGACCCAGTAAATTTTAACTTTTTAACGATATATTACAATATACTAACGAAGACAAAACGTAATATCTTGTCATAAGAATATATACACACACACACAACTCCCCCAGTCAACCCGTTGTATTGAAACAAAATGCTTTATCATTGAAATTTTAAGACTAAGAACGGAACGGAGATTAGATATAACATCGTCTTATTAGAGGAGAGAGAGAGAGAAAAAAAGGAAACTCTTGTGTCATTTTAGAGTGATTAAGTCTGACGTAATTGGTAGTACTAAATACTTGACTCTTATATAAATGTAACCATAATAGATAAAAATACTTTTTACCATATGAATCTTTAATTCGTATATTTGGTCTTATTAGAAAATTTTCGTTTAAAACTAGAACAATAAAGGACGAAGAGGGAGGGGAATTCGATTTAGGATTTGAGGAATAATACTGGTACATATGAGACCCAGGGACGGACGAAGGAGGATCGAGTGTAGAGTGGTGTAAAAGGGAAAGAGAAAACCCAGGTCAGTACAACATACAACCTCTTCCGTTACCGTTGGGTGAGGTCATGAGAACGGACCTTTTAGGGTACCCGTGTCAGGTACCCCAGCGATTCTCAGCCTGTACTGACTCGTTGAAGTGAAGGTGAAAAGTGAAAGTACGTAACCTCCTCCTTTACCGTTGGGTGAGGTCACAAGAACGGACCTCTTAGGGTCCCTACCGTCTCGGACCACCCGACGGCAGACACCCCAAAGTGTCTCAGTCTGTACTGACTTCGCTGAATCGTCGTACAACATACACAACCAGTGAGTCAACACAGGTCGAGACGCTGGGGTACCTGTCATCGGAAGGTCCGAGGAGACAGGTACCTTAAGAGGTCCGTTCTTATGACCCAACGGTACGGGAAGACGTCCCCTAGAAGAGGTGGGTCCTAAGTTTGGACCCAGAGGAAGTAACGTCCGACCAGATACAGTCAAGGGGTTTCCAGGACACATCATTAAACAGTGAGAGGGACGTTTCGATAAGACGAAGAAAGGGAAATCGTAAATTATGACACTGAGTATGAAACTATAGTCGAGTTTGTAGAGAATGAACTCCTGAGAGTCGGAAGGTCTACTCTAGTCTTCGACGGTATAAGAACGAAATATAGTGTCTTAAAACAAAAATTACAAAAATACTTTAAATAAAAAAAATTTACTTCCAATTAACGAAATGTCTTAACACAACCAAAGACGGTCTGTAGTTGTACTTAGTCGGTATCCATATGTACCATAAACTGAACATAGAGAGAGAAACAAACAGTAACAAGGTCCCCGTGGTCCAATTGTGGTCCGAGTTATTTGGGACCATCTCCTCTACCTACGAAGAGATTAAGGTACGTTAGATCCTAAGGAGTCCTTTCATCATCTCCTCTACGTTAATTTTCTTCAATTACGGCATAAGAGTTATCAGAAACTAGTATCATATTTAAGTTGTGGTTGTCAATCAACAACTATTTATAGGGTTCAAAAATCTTCATGAATAATATTATTAACGGAGTAAGTAAAGAGTGTTGAAAAAGTTTGAAAAACACCGGTTTGTCTTGAGAACTTCAGAAGGAGGACAGGTAGTAACTTATTATATTTGTATAAGGAGAGGGTCGTTAGACAGAATTACTGAGTTTAGGAACTCCAGACAGAATCGAGGTAAGGAAGAAGGGAGTTGGTTTAGGTAGATTGTCTTTTCTAATAACCGAGATCTTTAATATAGACCTCAGACTGAGAAGAGTGGAAGAGACGATAGTAGGGTAAAGATCTGTATTTATAGAAATGGACATGTTGAAATTATACAAAGAATAACAACAGGGACCAAGGTCAGGACCGAACTAGAATAGTATCTTACCACTTTCACTAAAAAATTACTTTGTATAATCTGGTATAGTACGGGAATAAGTGTGAAAGGAAACCAAAAAACTGAACTAAAATGGGAAATATACTTTACGATAAAAAATAGTAACGAAGAACGGATGTTAAAACGAGAGTAGAAAATGGTGAGGTGAGGGGAGAGAACTATTAAGGATCAGTGTATTACCGGAGGAACATTAAGAAGTTGGTGTTTTATGAATCAGAGTGAACTCATGTAAGTACGAACGATAGGTGAAACGGACCATAAGATAAGGGATAGAGTATCATATATAAAGAGGAAGAGTTATAAGTCCAGTATCGAGTTTCTGGTACGGGAGTTTTCTGGAACGGACCGATGGACTAGACTCTTACAGGGGAGGTGGGGTGGTAGTAAGAGAAGAAAAAAAAAAAAAAAGTCAAAAAAAGTAGTAAGAGAAGAATATCGGTCGAAACAAAAGAACTATCGTAAATGTTGGTATATTTTAATAAAATTTTCTGCGAATGAGGAAACTTCTTTTCAATACTGGTTGGATCTATCGTATAAGCTTTCGTCTCTGTAATGAAACGGCTGATTCCAGGCAGATCAGTTCCGATACCAAAAAGGACACCAGTACATACCTATACTCTCAACCTGGAACTTCTTCCGACTCACGGCTTCTTAACTATGAAAACTTGACACCACAACCTCTTCTGAGAACTCCCAGGGAACCTGACGTTCCTCTAGGTTGATCAGGTAAGACTTCCTATAGTCAGGACCCTAAAGAAACCTTCCTTACTACGACTTCGACTTTGATGTCATGAAACCGGTGGAGTACGCTTCTCAACTGAGTAACCTTTTCTGAGACTACGACCCTCCCTAACCCCCGTCCTCCTTTTCCCCTGTTGGCTCCTACTCTACCGACCTACCGTAGTGGCTGAACTACCTGCACTCAGACTCACTTGAGGCCCTCAACCACTACCTGTCCGTCCGGACCGCACGACGCTAATCACCCCAGTGTTTCTCAACCTGTTCTGACTCGCTGACTTCACTTGACTTGACTTGACTTTTAATAAAATTTACACCGGTGACCTCTTCCCCTACACGAGGTGACCTCTTCCCTTACCGTTTGGTGAAACCATAAGAACGGAACTCTTGCGGTACTTGTGATACTTTTCCGTTTTTCTATCCTGTGACTTTCTACTTCACGGGTCCAGCCATCCACGGGTTATACCATGACCTCTAGTCACCTCTTTATTGAGGTCTTTCTTACTTCCCTACCTCGGTTTCGTTTTTGTTGTGGGTTAACACCTACACTGACCACTATCTTCGTTCCAGAATACGACATTTCTCGTTATAACATGTCCTTGAACCTTACAATCCAGGTACTTAGTTCCGTTTAACCTTCCCCAGTTTGTTCTCTACCGTTCTCACTTGCAGTTGTAAGATCCTTAGTCGCTTGATTTTACCTGACCTTACCCACTTAAATTGAGTCTACTGGTAATATAGATGATGACACCCGTCCTTAGGGAATCTTTTTTACCTCATCGGTAGTATCAGTTGTTCTCTCAGGTCTTACGTCATGAACCTACGTCAGAGTTTTTGCTTTCTTACTAGAGACATACAAAGGTTCCGTTTGGTAAGTTATAGTACCATTAGGTTCAGATACGGGACTGGTCATTGCGACTTCTTCGACTTGCCAAGATACTTCTGGATGTTCTCGAAGATCTTGATTGTGGGGGTTTTCTACAGGAAAAGTAATATTCCCTGACCTTACGTTTTCATCTTTCAGTTCTTTGTGGATCACATCGTCCGTTTAAACCGGAACCTCATGTCTTACTTCGTCCCGTTTTCGATTATCTCAACACGGTTCTCTTGAGTGAACAGTATCGTTTGTGGGAGAAGGTTGTTGTGTTCTCTTCTGAGATGTGTACCTGCAGTGGTCTACCGGTTGTGACTTTAGTCTAACTAATATAAGAAACGTCGGCTTCTACCTCTTTGAAATATATCAGTCGTTTTTGTTCTGGTCGTCGACTGACACCGAGTCTAGTACTTGAGGAATTACGGTTAAAGTCTGAACATAACTTCTTTCATCCCTTTTGGTGGTCTGGTAAGTCCATACTGGATTTATTTTAGGGAATACTAATATGTCACCTTTACTCTTTATCTAAATTCCCTGATCTAGACTATCTCACGGACTACTATATTCATAGCTCCAAGCACTGTAACATATCCTCTGTCTCTAGTTCTGGTAGGGGTTCTTTTTCCTTACGTTTTCTCGTTGTACCGACAGACCCCTCCGGAATTTTATCGACACTTTTCTTCTCTCCGCTTTTCGTTTCCTCTTTTCCTTTCTATATTGGTAGACTTACGTCTCAAGGTTTCTTATCGTTCCTCTGTATTCTTTCAGAAGGAGTCACTAGTCACGTTTCTTTATCTCCTTTTATTATCTTACCCTTTCTGATCTCTAGAGAAGTTCTTTTAATCTCTATGGTTCCCTTGTAAAGTACGTTTCTACCCGAGTTATTTCCTGTCTTTATCATCCCTGGATTGTCTTCGTCTTCTATAATTCTTCTCCGCCGTTCTTATGTGTCTCTTTCACATGTTTTCCCCAGAAGTGCTAGGTCTACTAGTACTACCACACTGATGGGTGGATCTCGGTCTGTAGGACCTTACACTTCAGTTCCTCCGGAATCCTTCGTAGTGATACTTGTTTCGATCACCTCCCCTACCTTAAGGTCAACTGGATAAAGTTTAGGATTTTCTACGAAGACACTTTCAGGACGTCATATACGGTCGTTTAAACCTTTTGAGTCGTCACCGGTGTCCTGACCTTTTCCAGGTAAAAGTAAGGTTAAGGTTTCTTTCCGTTACGATTTCTTACGAGTTTGATGGCGTGTTAACGTGAGTAGAGTATACGATCGTTTCATTACGAGTTTTAAGAGGTTCGGTCCGAAGTCGTTATGAACTTGGCACTTGAAGGTCTACAAGTTCGACTTAATCTTTTCCGTCTCCTTGGTCTCTAGTTTAACGGTTGTAGACGATCTAGTAGCTTTTTCGTTGTCACAAGGTCTTTTTGTAGATAAATACGAAATAACTTCTACGGTTTCGGAAACTGACACACCTAGTGTTATTAGACACCTTTTAAGACTTTCTCTACCTTTATGGTCTGGTGGACTGGACGGAGAACTCTTTAGACATACGTCCAGTTTTTCGTTGTCAATCTTGACTTGTACCTTGTTGTCTGACCAAGGTTTGTCCTTTTCCTCATGTAGTTCCGACATATAACAGTGGGACGAATAAATTGAATATATGTCTCATACAGTACTCGTTACGACCCGACCTACTTCGTGTTCGACCTTAATTCGAAAGACCCTCTTTATAGTTATTCGAGTCCAATCGTCTACTGTGGTGGGAATACCGTCTTTCACTTCTTCTTGATTTCTCGGAGAACTACTTTCACTTTCTCCTTTCACTTTTTCAACCGAATTTAGAGTTTAAGTCTTTTATTTCTAGTACCGTAGGCCAGGGTAGTGAAGTACCATTTATCTACCCCTTTGTCACCGTCTGGAAAAAAAAACCACGAGGATTTAGTGACGTCTACCACTGAAATCGGTACTTTAATTTTCTGTGAATGAAGAACCTTCTTTTCAATACTGGTTGGATCTGTAGTATAAGTTTTCGTCTCTGTAATGAAACGGCTGATTCCAGGTAGATCAGTTCCGATACTAAAAAGGTCATCACTATATACCTACACTCTCAACTTGACATTTCTTTCGACTCGTGGCTTTTCAACTACGAAAACTTGACACCACAACCTCTTCTGTGAACTCTCAGGGGACCTGACGTTCCTTTAGGTTAGTCAAGTAGCATTTCCTCTAGTCAGGACCCATAAGTAACCTTCCTGACTACGACTTCGACTTTGAGGTTATGAAACCGGTGGACTACGCTTCTCGACTGAGGAACTTTTTCTGGGACTACGACCCGTTCTAACTCCCGTCGACCTCTTCCCCTAATGTCTCCTACTCTACCAACCTACCGTAGTGACTGAGTTACCTTTACTCAAACCCAATTGAGGCCCTCAACCACTACCTGTCCCTCTGGGATGTACGACGTCAGGTACCCGAACGTTTCTCAACCTGTACTCACTCACTGACTTGACTTTTAATAAAATAGTTAAATATTATAAAAAAATAATAATAAAAATGACAAAAGACGTGACTGTATACTACAAGTCTCTCTTTTTGAGAATCAACGGAACAAAGGATAAAAAAAAACGAGAATCTTTTTACGGACATTACACCATCAATATGTTTTATATAAACAACTTACTTACTTACTTACTTACCTCTAAGTGAAATCTAATCTAACCACGACCCGTTTCTGACTCTTTATTGTTTTCACAATAAAACAAAAAAAAACTTTTGGTAAATTTTAGTGGAAGTAGGACACTAATGAAAATTCGAAAGGGACAAGGTCCGGATACGATATGTCTCCAAACGAGTGTCGAAATGGAACCTCGTATTAGTCAGTTCACTAACAAAAACTCCTCACTTTAAAGTGTTACCTAACGTATTAAATGTACTAATATTGGAAATCATAAACTGAAAAAGAGTCTTCTCTCAAAACAATTTTATCCATTGATGTGCAACCGAAAGGACCGTGGTCAGTTAGGCGACTTCAACAACAAAACATAAAAAAAAAAACAGAAGACTTAAAGTAAGAGTTATTAAGGTTAGATTTTAAGTGTAAAAACGACAAAATAACTTCCCGTGTTCTTTGGGAGTATAAGTAACTCGTCACCTAAGGATCAGTGACTGTCCAATAACCTTACTGACATAACAGCAAAGGTGGTCCTGGTAGAAAACTGGAAATACGGACGACCATGACTAATGGTGATCCACCGTGGGTAATCTACCATTCCGTTTTACGACCGACTACCTAAAACGAGAATTAAACACTTCCTCAGTACCCTTTTAACATTTTACTCACGTATTTTAGTTCCCGACCACTTTACACTCATGAAAAAAAAAAATTCTATGTACTCTTTTCTTTTAGTAGTTATACATTATGTATTACGATTGAGTGAAGTCAGTACAGGCTGAGACACGCTGGAGTATCTGCCGTCGGGTGGTCCGAGGGGGCAGAGACCCTAAGAGGACCGTTCTTGTGACCTCACCCAACGGTAAAGGAAGAGGTCACGTACTTTCACTTTTCACTTTCCCTTCAGCGAGTCAGCACAGGCTTGGAATCGTACCTGACGTCGGATGGTCCGAGGAGGTAGGAGGTACCCTAAAAGGTCCGTTCTCATGACCTCACCCCACGGTAACGGAAGAGGTCATTATACATTATCAGTGAACGTAAAGGAGTTTTATGAATTACGTTTTGAGTTTTTTGGTAACGTACATACCATTCGTTCGTTATCTTCATCTAAAATAGTGAACGGATGACACGAGACTTGAAATCAATCCAATTTAAAACATCACTTATAGAACCAATAAAATAGTATACGAAGAAACAATAACTTCACTTTTTAGATCTATTCACTCTCAAAGTAAATCAACATAATTCTATTTTACTCTTAATGAAATGAAATAGTCTTATCGTTTACGGAGACCATTATATCCATAACGACGATTCAGCGAAGTCAGCACAAGATGAGACACGCTGGGGTATCTACCGTCGGGTGGTCCGAGGAGGCAGGGACCATAAGAGGTCCGTTCTTGTGACCTCACCCAATGGTAAAGGAAGAGGTTACGTACTTTGACTTTTCACTTTTACTTCACTGAGTCAACACAGGTTGAGGGTCACTGGGGTACCTGACGTCGGGTGGTCCGAGGAGGTAGGTACCCTAAAAGGTCCGTTCTCATGACCTCACCCCACGGTAACAGAAGAGACTTATATCCATAATGGAATATAGTTTATCTAAAATACATGGTTTAGTATGTATTGACGAATATTATTCGTAGTTGGTAGGAAGATAAAGGTCGGTCTAAGGTGTTCCTTTTGAATTTTTCTGAAATATTTGGGTAATAAATTTAAGTCTTTATACTTTAATAAAACTCAATTTATCTATACTAGAAAGATCCTTCTAATTATACGTTTCTATTGCACTACAACCGTACTAAGACAAATGAACAAAGTTTGATGTCACCCATGGATCCTTATTTTAGTATCTGTAGACAATTTTTAAGAGAAATTTAACACATGTTCTACGAATTCGAAAACCTTCAGAAAAGAACATTCATTAAGTTGACCATTTCTTCCCCATCCCCTCTCCCTCTTTCTTCCTCTTACTCACTGTCCTTTCAGTTTCTTGTCATTCACTACCTCTTTACCTGTCTCTTCTGGAACCACAACTAGAAGTCTGAAGTGACAGATCCTGGAGACCAGTCAGATAAGGAATGCTTCTGAGAGTCAAGTCAAGTCAAGTCAGTGAGTCAGGACAGGTTGAGAAACGCTGGGGTACTTAACGTCGTACGGTCCGGAGGGACAGATAGTGGTTGAGGACCTCAAGTGAGTCTAAGTACAGGTAACTCAGTCACTACGGTAGGTCGGTAGAGTAGGAGACAGCAGTGGAAGAGGAGGACGGGGGTTAGGGAGGATCGTAGTTTCAGAAAAGGTTACTCAGTTGAGAAGCGTACTCCACAGGTTTTATGACCTCAAAGTCGAAGTCGTAGGAAGGGAGGTTTCTTTAGGGTCCCAACTAGAGGAAGTCTTACCTGACCAACCTAGAGGAACGTCAGGTTCCCTGAAAGTTCTCAAAAGAGGTCGTGGTGTCAAGTTTTCGTAGTTAAGAAGCCACGAGTCGAAAGACATGTCAGGTTGAGAGTGTAGGTATGTACTGATGACCTTTTTGGTATCGGAACTGATCTGCCTGAAAACAACCGTTTCATTACAGAGACGAAAAGTTACACGATAGATCCAACCAGTATTGAAAAGAAGATTTCCGGTGGTTTTGGACTCACCCCCACCCCTCCTGTTGAACTTAGACTTTTTGATAGTTTAAAATGTCGAGTAAGGGAACGAAACTCTTCTTTAAGTAGTCTTCTCAGAGACTACTAATAGACCAAATGACTACTCTAGTACCCTATCATCAATAACGTACCGGACCTATTGAACTTACAGACGGAAAGAATGATCAATATCAATGGGACACTGAAGTCAAAAAAGGTAAGTGGTTGACACCCGGTCGAATAGAATCTATCTACCGTATCAGTACTAAACACCTATTTTAGTGTAAACACTTATACGTTTTGACGGACACTTCCGAAGATTATTTGAAAGACCCTTCCTCACAACCACCTTACGGGTCTCCTGTCGGAGGTAAAGAAAGTTTAGGGATTTGTACGTAAAAGATGTTAGGTATCGAACTCGTTACAGATATCGTATCCCTTCATTATCCGGGTGTAGAAGGGTCAAGAATGTATTCTGAACCAAAGATGATCGGATTATATACGTGTCGAATATAAGTTCGACATCTTACTTCCATTAATTAATCTTTACCGTAAGGGTATTTAAGACGTCACTAGTAAAAGTGTGATTCTTTAGGAGAACGAGGTCTGAGAACTCTTGGACAATCTTGAGAGGAAGGTGTATTAGAGTATACACGTGAGGTCCTAAGGGGGTACTTAAAGAGTATAGGTTGGCGTGACTGATTTGGCTTCTATAAATTAAAGAATCACGAATGGACGGGTCCGAGACACAGAAACGGAACTCTTGGAAAGAGGTATAGAACTATAACCCTATAAAACCGTAGAAGAGAATGGACCACGAAAAAAGAATAGAAGAAGAAAAACAAAAAATTTAACTTCATATCAACTAAATGTCATAACAGAATTAATGACGACATGTCGTTTCACTAAGTCACCATCGTATGTGTGTGTGTGTAAGAAAAAACTTTTTCAAGAAATGGTAATACTAAAGAGTGTCCTATAAGTTGACAAGAGACATGATACGATTGGGGGTGGAGGGTGAGAAAGCAAGCTGTGGGGCGGGGGAATCCTTGGTAGTCAGACAAGAGACACACAGACGTAGACAAAAGATCTATCCAAGCAAACACAGTATCAAATCTAAGGTATACATTCAAAATACCACAACCACAAAGAGAAAGACTAAATGAATCATACTATTACAGACCAACGCAGGCACAACGACGTTTACCGTGGTAAAACAAGGATAAATACCAACTCATCATAAGATAACCCTCTTCCGTTACCGTGGGGTGAGGTCATGAGAACGGACCTTTTAGGGTACCTGTCTCCTCCCTCCTCGGACCTTCCGACGTCAAGTACCCCAGCGACTCCCAGCCTGTGCTGACTCGCTGAAGTGAAAGTGAAAAGTCAAAGTACGCAACCTCTTCCTTTACCGTTGGGTGAGGTCACAAGAACGGACCTCTTAGGATCCCTACCCCCTCGGACCACCCGACGGTAGATACCCCAGTGTGTCTCAGCCTGTGCTGACTTCGCTGAATCGTCGTCGTCGTCGTCGTCGTCATAAGACAACACATAAGATAAGTTTTTTGATTCTAGTACCGTAGGTCAGAGTAGTGAAGTACCGTCTACCTCTTTTTTACCTTTGTCACTGTCTGAAATAAAAGGACCCGAGGTTTTAGTGACGCCTGTCACTGACTTCGGTACTTTAATTTTCTTTGAACGAAGAACCTTTTTTCTAAACTGTTTGGATCTGTCACATAATTTTTCGTCTCTGTAATGAAACGGATGTTTCCAGGTATATCCGTTTCGATACCAAAAAGATCATCAGTGTATACCTACACTCTCAACCTGTTATTTTTTCCGACTCGTGGTTTCTTGACTACGAAAACTTGACACCACAACCTCTTCTGAGAACTCTCAGGGAACCTGACGTTCCTCTAGTTTGGTCAGTTAGGATTTCCTTTAGTTGGAACTTATCAATGACCTTTCCAACTACGACTTCGACTTCCAGATTATCAAATCGGTGGACTTCGTTTCTCGACTGAGTAACTTTTTCTGGGACTAAGACCCTTTCTAGCTTCCGTCCTCTTCCCCTACTGTCTCCTACTCTACCAACCTACCGTAGTGACTGAATTACCTACACTCAAACTCGTTTGAGACCCTCTGTCACTTCCTGTCCCTTTGGACCCCATGACGTCAGACACCCCAACGTTTCTCAGTCTATACTGACTCATTGACTTGTTGTTATTATTAATAAACCTCCCAGATGTTCCAAACACTTCGTAACGTTTATGTACCAATACAATGTCGGAGGAGATGATAGACCTAGTCAGAAAGATGAACGTAAATATGTGTATACTAGAGGACATGGTGTAAAGACCAGTTGACCCTGCTTTTGACTCCAATAACTATAAAGAGGGTCGTTAGAACTGAGGTCGAACACGAAGTAGGTCGGGTCGTGAAGTGTACTACATGAGACGTAACTTCAATTTATTCGTCCCACTGTTATATGTTGTAACCGCACGAGGAAAGGATCAAACTTTAGTCAGGTAACAAGGAACAGACCAAGATTGATAACGAAGAACTGGACGTATATCCAAAACGTCCTTCGTCCATCCTATCAGACCATAAGGGTAGAAAAATCCTTAAAAGGTCAAAAAACACTAGATGTGTTTCCGAAACCCCATCAGTTTCTTCGTCTTCATCTACGAAAAGACTTTAAGAGATCGAAAAAGATACTAGGTTGTCAACTTAGAGACCGAGGTTTATTAATATAAAGTTCAATGTTGAGTTATATACGAGTTATATATATTAACTCTTTGAATATTTTATTATTTATTATGACCTCTTGTTCTACCGTCTCCACATCCACCTGTACCTCATGTAGAGAGGTGCCTATGTAGTCCTTACGTGGAAGTCTGTGTCTTCACGTACGTCTTGTGGTCGACTCTCACCTGTCTTCATGGACTGTTCACCTTTTCTTATATATCTTGGTACGTTTTGAATCATCCTACTCCTTGATTCCCCCCATTGTCCTCACAATTATCCTGACCTGGACGGGAGTCATCCACCCCCTTGACTTCGTCCCGAGACTAGGGGTGTCGTTCTGTTAATAGACTAAGTTTCCTCTTTGTAAATTCCGACTCTCACTTTTTCGACTAGACACCGTCGGATTTACCTTACTCTTAGTCTGTCAGGAAAGGTGTCGACATGTATGGGACCTGTCCTTGCGACCAGAGGACCTTTTGAGTCACCGACCCTCGACCTCAAGTCCCTAACACCTCGTTAGGGTCCCACTCCCGACGATAACTGACACCTTTCTACCTAACTCCCCTACATTCCCTCCTCTAGTACCACCCTTTACGGCCACCTCCTTTCGGTCCGTCGGTGCCTTCGTTCCGCTATGACGACTCAGTGTACATCCTCGACCTCGGTAGTGACTTCGGGGAGAGGGGGTTGGGTGGTCGTAACCGTCGACTCGTTATCTCTCCGACCGGGTAGTTTGCGGACTACGTGACTTGATGTCTCATCCTGGGATGGGTCTCACGTGGAAAGTCACTGACTTTGTGGTTAGATATCTTATTCTGGGGAGTAGTCCCCCCGGGAGATACACGGACTACGTGGTTTGTTGTCCCTTACTGGGGTCCGTTCCCTCGGGAGATTCACGTACTTGTCTGCCTCGATACCTTTCTGACCGGTTTCTCCGGAAGACTAGCGGTCGATGTTCTCCGAGCTTTTCCGAGACTATCCCAGTATGAGGACGTCGCCTTCGTTAGGTACAGGGACGTGTGAACCCCGACGGTCCCAGGGACGTTCGGTTCGTCGACACGGTAGAAGTGCGAGTGGAGAGTGACCCCGTCTCGACGGTGTCCGTTTTTTTCAGAACCGTAGATACGTGTACCCCAATGAAGTCATCACAGACTGAGAAACGTTAGGTCATCTGACACCGGACGGTCCGAAGAGACAGTCTCTTCCCCGTTCTTATGACCTCGCATAACCGGTTATGATCAACGGTATGGGAAGATCTCGTGAGATAAAGAACGACGGGATCGACGGTTGGGGGGACTCATGAACCACGGTGGTTTAGGGGACGTTGGGTTCGTCGACGTGGTGGAGGTGTGGACCGGGAGTGTTCCCGTTTGGGTTTGGGAGGTCCCGTCGGAGTCTTCGATTTGGTGTCACCTGCTGGGTGTACATCTCCACTTTTATCTTGGTGTTAACTTTGGGTCCCCGTCACACCGATTCCTTCTTCTGGGTTTTGAAAGGGTGGTCGACATGTTCGACATCTAATTTAGGTGTGTTAGTTGATTCGTCTGAGACCCAGATACCTTATATATTTTCCAGTAACTCTCGAGGGTGTTTTTCTTTTGCCTCCGTTCTTGTGTGTCCTTATCCTGGTCTAATCTTAGACTCGACGGGGATGTAGTCCAGGTCTCTAGTCGTCACCCTCCCCTCCATCTGACACTAAGGGTCGTTCCCTTTCCTGAGACTATCGTCACTGAGTTCTTTTTACAAATAATAAGAATAAAAAAAAAATGAACAAGACATCTTAGAAAACCTAAAAAATAAAGAAGGGAGGGGGGAGGGGGAGACAACATCAACAACTAAAATAACCATGATTCTTTAGGTTGATTCGAAAACACAGACACACACACAAAGAAGGAGTCAGTGTAAAAAATAACAACAGTATTTGGAGTCGGAGATGTAACCCGAAAACTCCAAGACACCTCAAAAGGAGAAAAAAAAAAAAAAGAAAAGAGAAAAGATTAAAATTAGAAAATTCGGATAATAAAAAAGATATAAATAAGGAAACAAACGAAATTGATGACAAGAAAAGGGGAACGTCAATTAGAAATTACATATATTTAGAAGAAATAGATGAAGACAAATTGAAACGTATAGATAAGAAAGTAAAGAAAGGGACCAAAGGAGAGTTGTATAAACAATGAAATAAAAGTAATGAAATAAGGGTTCAACCGTGGAATGAAATCAAAACAAAAGGTCAAATACGAAATTAATTAAAATAAGACCATCTATATTAAAAACCAAAGGAAACAAGTGGTCCAGTTAGATAACATGAAATAAAAACAACCCGACAAAACTAAAACGAATACCCATATATACATATACACATATAAGTCAGTGTGAAAGATAACAATATTTGGAAATGGAGATATAANCCCGACAAAACTAAAACGAATACCCACATATACATATACACATATAAGTCAGTGTGAAAGATAACAATATTTGGAAATGGAGATATAACCCGAAAACGGTAAGACACTTCAAAAGGAAATAAGAAAAAAGAAGACAAAACAGAAAAAGAAAAGAGAATAATATTAAGATTAAAAATTAGAAATTAGATTAAAAAAACATAAAAAGATGTTAAATAAGGAAACAAACGGAAAGGAAGACAAGAAAAGGGAAACGTCAATTAGAAATTACATATATTTAGAAGTAGATGGAGACNAAAAATTATAAAAAGATGTTAAATAAGGAAACAAACGGAAAGGAAGACAAGAAAAGGGGAACGTCAATTAGAAATTACATATATTTAGAAGTAGATGGAGACAAATTGAAACGTATAGATAAGAAAGAAAGAAAAGGAGAATTGTATAAACAATCAAACCACAAGTAACGAAATAAGGGGTGAACCGTGGAACGAAGTCGAAACAAAAGGTCAAACACGAATTCAATTAAACCAAGAATTGACCATTTATATTAAAAACTAAAGGAAACAAGTGGTCCAGTTAGATGACATGAAATAAAAACAAACTGACAAAAATGAAACGTATACCCACATATACATATACACATATAAGGTAATAAAATTAATAATGAACGGACTAAAACATTGTCGGTAAATAGACCCCAAGTAAAAACCAAAGAGTAAAAACCTATAAATAAAATTAGAGTGAATCAGTTCCGATACCAAAAAGGTCATCAGTACATACCTGTACTCTCAACCTGATATTTCTTTCGACTCGTGGCTTTTCAACTACGAATTTTGACACCACAATCTCTTCTGTGAACTCTCAGGGAACCTGACGTTCCTCTAGGTTGGTCAGGTAGGATTTCCTCTAGTCAGGACTCACAAGTAACCATCTTGACTAAAACTTCGACTTTGAGGTTATGAAACCGGTGGACTACGTTCCTCGACTGAGTAAACTTTTCTGGGATACGACCCTTTCTAACTCCCGTCCTCCTCTTCCCCTACTGTCTCCTACTCTACCAACCTACCGTAGTGGTTGTGTTACCTGTACCCAAACCCATTTGAGGTCCTCAACCACTACCTGTCCCTCCGGACCGCACGACGGTAGAACTTTAGTATAGTGCGTAGAAGAGACTGGTTTTACGATACTCCGATCTATAGTTAATGTTCTTTTTTTGACAATCTTTGTGTTTGTATACCTCTAATTTGTTGTGTAAACATTTATCGGTTGTCCAACGATTTCTTTACTTTTCCCTTTAGTTTTTTAAAGATCTTTGTTTACTGTTACTTTTGTGCTGTTGAGTTTTGGATACCCTACGTCGTTCTCGTCAGGATTCTCCCTTCAAATATCACTATGTCAGGATGGAGTTCTTTGTTCTTTTTGTAGTTTATCTGTTGGATTGAAATGTGGATGTTAACCTTTTTATACTTGTTTTTTAGGGGGTTTAATCATCTTACTTTCTTCAGTATTTTTAGGATCGTCTTTATTTACCTTTTCTTTACTTTCTTTATTAACATTTCTGATTATTTTGATTTTCGACCAAGAAACTCTTCTATTTGTTTTGACTGTTTGGAAATCGGTCTGAGTAGTTCTTTTTTTTTCCTCAGTTTAGTTGTTTTAATCTTTACTTTTTCCTTTTCAATGTTGTCTGTTACTTCTTTATGTTTCCTAATACTCTGATAATACTTGTTGATATACCGTATTTTATCTATTGGACCTTCTTTACGTGTCTAAGAATCTTTTCAAGTCAGAAGGTTCTGACTTGGTCCCTCTTTATCTTTAATACTTGTTGGGTTAGTGTTCGTGGTTTTAACTTCGACACTAGTTTTCAGACGGTTTTTTGTTTTCAGGTCCTGGTCTACCGAAGTGTCTTCTTAAGATAGTTTATAAATCTCTTCTCGATTACACATAGGAAGATTTTGAGAAATTTTTTTAACGTAGCTTTTCTTGTGAAGGTTTAAGTAAGAAACTCCAGTGGTAGTGGAACTATCGTTTTGGTCTGTTTCTGTTGTGTTTTTTTCTTCTGATGTCCGGTCATAGTGACTACTGGTATCTACGTTTTTAGGAGTTGTTTTAAAATCGTTCGTCTTAAGTCGTTGTGTAGTTTTTCGAGTGTGTGGTACTAGTTCAACCCAAATAAGGTACCTACGTTCCTAAGAAGTTATATGTGTTACATACGTTTAGTTAGTTACACTATGTCGTATAATTGTTTTAACTTTCTCCTTTTGGTATACTATTAGAGTTATCTACGTCTTTTTCGGAATCTGTTTTAAGTCGTGGACAAATACTAATTTTGAGAAGTTTTTTACCCGTATCTTACCTTGGATGGAGTTGTATCATTTCCGGTATATACTATTCGGATGTCGTTTGTAAGAGTTGTCACTTTTTGACTTTAGTAAGGGGGATTCTAGTCCTTGATCTGTTCCCACAGGTGAAATCGGTGATAATAAGTTATATCAAGAATTTCAGGATAGATGTCGTTAGTCTCTCCTTTTTCTTTATTTTCCATAGTCTAGTCTTCACTTCTTCATTTCGAGAGTGACAAACGTCTACTGTACCATGACATGAATCTTTTGGGATTTCTATCATAGTCTTTTAATGATCTCGATTAGTCACTTGAATCGTTTCAACGTCCTGGGTTTTAGTTATGTGTCTTTAGTGAACGTAAAGATATATGATTGTTACTTTTTAGTTTTTAACTTCCTTAGTTAGGGTAAGTGGTAACGAGTGTTCTTCTTAATTTATAGATCCTTATTTGAATGGATTCCTCTGTTTTCCTGACATGTGTCTTTTAATATTCTGTCACTACTTTCTTTAGTCTACCCCTTTGTCACCTTTGTCACTGTCTGAAATAAAAGAACCCGAGGTTTTAGTGACGTCTACCACTGACGTCGATACTTTAATTTTCTACGAATGAGGAACCTTCTTTTCAATACTGATTGGATCTGTCGTATAATTTTTCGTCTCTATAATGAAACGGTTGTTTCCAGGCAGATCAGTTCCGATACCAAAAAGGACACCAGTACATACCTACACTCTCAACGTGATATTTCTTTTGACTCACGACTTCTTAACTACAAAAACTTGACACCACAACCTCTTCTGAGAACTCTCAGACAACCTGTCTTTCCTCTAGGTTGGTCAGGTGGGATTTCCTTTAGTCAGGACTTATAAGTAGTCTTCCTGACTATGACTTCGAGTTTGAGGTCAGAAAACCGGTGGACTACGTTTCTTGACAGAGTAAACTTTTCTGGGACTAAGACCCTTTCTAACTTCCGCACTCCTCTTCCCCTACTGTTTCCAACTCTACCAACCTACCGTAGTGATTGAATCATCTGTATTCAAACTCATTTGAGACCCTCAACCACTACCTGTCCCTCCGGACCGCACGACGTCAGGTACCCCCACTTTTCTCAGTCTGTGCTGTCGTTGGTACCTCCACTTTTTTCAGTCTGTGCTGACTCGCTGACTTGACTTGACTACTTTCTTTAGTTTCTACTGTATTTGTCTACCTCTATATAAGGTACAAGGACCCATCCTTCTTAGTTATAACACTTTTACTGATATGATGGTTTGTGTTAGATGTCTAAATTACGTTAGGGATAGTTTAATGGTTACCGTAAAAAGTGTCTTGATCTTGTTAAGTATACCTTTGGGGTTTTGGGGGTTTATCGGTTTCGTCAGAATTCTTTGTTCTTACCTCGACATCTTGAGTTGGAAGGACTGAATACTAATATGATGTTTCGATGTCAGTACTTCTGTCATACCGTGACCGTGTTTTTGTCTTCATATCTGGTTACCTTGTTCTATCTTTCGGGTCTCTATTTGAGTACGTGGATACCCATGGAATAAAAACTGTCTCCTCCGTTCTTATATGTTACCCCGTTTCTATCGGAGAAGTTATTCACCACGACCCTATTGACCTGTCGATGTACATTTTCTTACTTTAATCTTGTGAAGGATTGTGGTATATGTTTCTATTTCAGTTTTACCTAACTTCTGGATTTACATTCTGGTCTTTGATATTTTTAGAATCTCCTTTTGTATCCGTCTTGTGAACTACTGTATTTCGTTCTAGGGGGTACTGGGTGGAGGATCTCATTGCATTTATTTTTGTTTTCATTTGTTCACCCTGGACTAATTTGAATTTTCTAAAACGTGTCGTTTCCTTTGATATTCGTTCCGCTACTCTGTTGAGAGTCTTACCCTCTTTTATTATCGTTTACTTTATGACTGTTTCCTAACTAAAGGTTTTATATGTTCGTCGAGTATGTTGAGTTTTGGTCTTTTTGTTTGTTTGGTTAGTTTTTCACCCTCTTTCTGGATTTGTCTGTAAAGAGGTTTCTTCTGTATGTCTACCGATTATTTGTGTATTTTTCTACGAGTTGTAGTGAGTAATAATCTCTTTACGTTTAGTTTTGATGTTACTCCATAGTGGAGTGTGGTCAATCTTACCGGTAGTAGTTTTTCAGATGTTTGTTATTTACGACCTCTCCCACATCTCTTTGCCATTACGAGAACGTGACACTCACCCTTACATTTAACTATGTTGGTGATACTCCCTGCCATACCTCTAAGGAAATTTTTTGATCCTTATTTTGGTGGTATGTTGGGTCGTTAGGGTGAGGATCCGTATATGGGATTCCTTTGGTTTTAACTTTCTCTGTGTACACAGGGTAACAAGTAACGTCCTGATAAATGTTATCGATGTTGTACCTTCGTTGGATCTACAGGTAACTGTCTACTTACCTATTTTTTCAACACGTATATGTGTTACCTTATAATGAGTCGTTATTTTTCCTTGTGTAAACTCAGTCAAGACTACTCTACCTACTTGGTTCTTGGATAATATGTCTCATTTCACTCAGTCTTTCCCTGTCTATTTATGGTATAAGATTGTGTATATAAGTCAGGACTTATAAGTAACCTTCCTGACTATGACTTCGACTTTGAGGTCATGAAACCGGTGGACTAGACTTCTTGACTGAGTAAACTTTTCTGGAATTACGACCCTTTCTAACTTCCACCCTCCTCTTTCCCTACTGTCTTCTACTCTACAACCTACCGTAGTGGCTGAGTTACCTGTACTCAAACTCATTTGAGTCCTTCAACCACTACCTGTCCCTCCGGACCGTACGACGTCAGGTACCCCAGTGTTTCTCAACCTGGGCTGACTCACTGACTTGACTTGACTTACGTATGTATTACCCTAAAAATTTTTTACCATGACTTCTTATATAAATGTCCCGTTGTTACTACCATTTCGCAGACAGATGTTACGTCCTCTGGGTCCAAGCTCGGGACCCAACCCTTCTAGGGGACCTCTTCCTTTACCGTTGAGTGAGATCCTGATAACGGACCTTTTAGGGTACCTGTCTCCTCGGACCATCTGATGTCAGGTGCCCCAGCGTTTCTCAGCCTGTACTGACTCGCTGAAGTGATGAAGTGATTACCTCTTTGTCTGTATCTCTTATCTGAATACCTGTACTCGTCTCTCCTCCTCTCCCACTCTACACACCTTTCTCATTGTACCTTTGAATATAATGGTATACATTTTATCTATCGATAGGCCTTAAACGACATACCGAGTCCTTTGAGTTTGTCCCCGAGACATAGTTGGATCTCCTCACCCTACCCCTCCCCCTACTCTCCCTCAAAGTTTTCCCTCCCCTATATACATATGGATACCGACTAGGTACAACTCTAAACTGTCTTTTGTCGTTTTAAGACATTTCGTTAATAGGAAGCTATTTTTTATTTAATTATTTTTTATCTATTTATCATGAATGGAAATCATAGATACTTTTTCATTTTTATGTTGTCAATTAAATTTAGATTTGTAAATAATTGTATCTTTTGAGAAATTTTTACGTTTATGCTAGTTGTCGTTATTCTTTTTACACTGGCAACTGAGAGGTCCACCCAAAGTAACGGGTGATTATTAAATATTGAGAGTTAAACTTTATTTGACTAGAATTTATATACTTCTTCGTAGAGGAAAAGTGAGTCCGTAACGGTAAAGGGAAACCAATAGAAAAATGAAATACAAGTTTGTGTTTTTCGGAAGTATGAAGACCTCATTCAAGTGGATCCGTATATCAAAACGAAAACTGAATCCACTCGTTCTCTGGTGGATTTCCTTTTACACGTAACATTTCCCGAGAGATTCGAACATCTTACTCTAGATCAGAATTTAGACACTTTCTATTGTTGTTAGAATCACAGTAGATAGTGACCATTATAACAAGTTACGGGACCGGTTACGTCATGGTCCTGGAAAGGTAAAAATAGAGAATAGAGAAGGAGTGGGAGCCCCATTGTACGAATGTTAAGGGAAAAAACGGTCACGTATGTGTAGAAGTGTTGTTAGAGTCGAAACATATTAAATGGGACGGTCTTTCGTTACCCTCCCTTCAGTCTTGAGAACTCAAAGGAAACCTTGTCAAAGGGACCCAAGGGACGGGAGAAAGTTCAATGAAAGGACTTCATTCTACCTAAGTGAGTAAGTAAATAATTTGCACATGGGTCTTGTAAAGACAAAGGTTGATCAGACTGTTTACTCTGTCCATTCTAAGAATGAGAGTCCTCACCGACTCGTCTGTTAACCCGAAGGGACCACCGAGTCTGACATTTCTTAGACGGACGTTACACCCTCTGGATCCAACCTAGGGACCCAGCTCGTCTATTAATCGTCCATAATTGTCACTTTACACTACGAATAGCATCGTCCCCTGTATCTCTCAGTGTTCGTCCCGCACCTGTATCAGGTCACTCTCTTCAGGTCACTCAGAGTCACTCTCTTCCCTGGGAACTTCCTTACTGAAAAATCGACCTCTGGGACTTCTTATCATATATTTCACAGACGTTCCTAATCTAACAAGATTCATTCCTATACTGCAGAATCTTTTCAGTCTCCACTCTCTGAGACCGGGACACACTCGAAAAGTCCCTTGGTTGTCGTTGGTCCTCCAGACCACGCTTCCTCTGAACCTCTGACTCCGTTTCGTGTAAAACGAGCCGAAAGTTATTCGGTCCATCTCTTGTGAATCTACACAAATACCGGTCATTCTCACCTTTAGGTAATGTCACGAAATTCACTCCCTCGCTGTCTCGGTATAAGTACAAAACCTTTCTAGTGAGATCGGAGCCACACCCCTTACTGAACCAGTCCTAAATCACAAAGTAACGTAACTCCCACTCCCTTTTCCTTCGTCGTTGTTATCGAACGGAACAGTTCAGTCATTTCAATACTTGTTAATTTAACGGAAGAAACCGGACCCTTCCCTGATTCACATGTATGGGACCCCTTCTCGACTAGTCAATCTTCCAAAAAAAAAAAAAAAAAGGAAGGTACAGAAAGAAAGATGGGAGTTTGTTTAGTGATATAAGAACTGAGAATTTAATAGGAAGAACAAACGTTTACGAGAGGGAACCTGGTTTTACAGATTTGTTTGAGAGAAGGTCTCCTCGTGAACGGACACCATTAATCCCGTCGCCCAAAGTGAGTCACCCTGACAGTTTCGGACCGACAATTAATCCGGAGTCCATCGTGGGGTGTGGGTGGGGTCCGGGTGGAGGAGGAGGAAAAGAATCTTTGAGTTATGTGAATCGTCCACCTCGGATTAAATAGGAGGGTCCTAATGACCCTCCGTTCAGTCACACCCGGACAGACGTAGAAGTGGACACAAAAGGACAACTCCTGTACCTTCATGTCCCACCAGGTCGTCTCGAACGAGACAATAGGTCAGTCCGTCGGTCAAGAAAAGGTCTTGAACCTTCTCTTGGTTCTTCGTATACAGGACGAGAAGCAAATTACTCTCACCACTAAAAGTGGGGCCCTCGACAGGGGTCTAAGTCGTGTCCTCAGGTTCCCCATGTGTCCCGGGTTTCCCTTTCGACTCACCCCCCTGAGTCCCGAAGAGTAAGGGGGTTTAAGGGAAAATTATAAGACAGATAATATTCTTTAACATGTACACTTTGATTTTGTCTCACAAATGAAGTCTCTAAAGGGTTCCAGTTGGGTAAAACTTAATCTCTCCTCGTCCGTAATTTGGGTCAGGTCAAAAGAATTGACGAACAGATCAAGAAAAACACGCATACACGTAGCACAAAGTCTGACATAATCTGTACAGAACTGGATCAACAGAATGGGTTCCCAACTGATTGAGACCCTTATAGTACGATCCAACCCGTCTTCCCATTTAGGAGAATATTCCCTCGTACACTGTCACTCTCACCCTCACAGTCCTTTTTTTTTTAGCTACAGTTTCTGTAGGAAGTCGTGCACGAGTAGTACGTCAATTATGGAATCGTAGACACAATCCTGAGAGGTCTCTTTATCTTCGCTATCCTCTATCTATCTATTATTCGTTAACCAAACACACCAATACTTCCGAAAAATCCAGGTCAAACATCCACCCGTTCAAGTTCCCGGTAGTCCGTCCTTTTCGGTCACAACATCTACTTCAGGTTACCGTCAGACCACCCCTTAAGAAAGAATGAATTCCCAACCATCTACCATCAGAAAAAAGAAAAGTCCGGAAGTCGATTAACCAACACAACCAACTCCGGTGGGTGTAATGTCTCCTGTGATACGAAATGAAATGGTTAACTTCATAATTAGAGTAGAGTTTCGTAGAAGTATCCTTGTGGGTCTTGTTACGAACTGGTTTTAGACTCTTGAGATACCGGGTCAGTTCAACTGTATTTTACTTGGTAACGTTGTAGGAAGTTGTGTCACCATAAAACTTATAGGAAGTTGAACGTGGATTGTGTATCCATCATAGAAGGACGACGACGACGATTCAACGAAGTCAGCACAGGCTGAGACACGTTGGGGTATCTACCGTCGGGTGGTCCGAGGGGGTAGGGACCCTAAGAGGTCCGTTCTTGTGACCTCACCCAACGGTAAAGGAAGAGGTTACGGACTTTCACTTTTCACTTTCACTTCAACGAGTCAGCACAGTCTGAGAAACGCTGGGCCACCTGACGTCGGGTGGTCCGAGGAGACGGGTACCCTAAAAGTCCGTTCTCATGGCCTCACCCCACGGTAACGGAAGAGGCCATCATAGAACTCATAGGAAGTTGAGTACGAATTACGAGTCATAGAACTTGTAAGAAGTTAAACCTTTGTTGTACGTCTGTCATAGAACTTAAACGAAGGGTATATCCTGACTTGTCCTCACAGTCAATGAGTAAACGTAGACTTAAAATTTTTCGTATATATAAATTTTTCACTTCTATTAGTGTTCTATTTTTGAAGCTCAATATTATATTTACTCATTACCCCTACACTACATGTCGAACCAGTGTTATTAATCGTTATGGTGTAACATACTAACTTTCAACGATTTTCTCATCTATAATTTTCAAGAGTAGTATTATTTTAAGTATTGATGCATTTTTTTTTCGCTTTATCTTAAATTAAACGAAAGTGACTAACTGCAACAAATAAATTGACGAACAATCCTAGGTTTGGTGAACTCTCGTCCCTAGTACAGAAGAGTAGTATATGTGTAACACGTACGACTTTTTCAACACTGGACTCGACCGAACTGGTAGTCCAAGAAACGGTTCTTCCTACGACGAGGACTCTAAAGTCAGTGACCGGAGGGATTGTACAAAGTGAGTGAACCTTGAACGACTTTTTAATAGGAAACCCGAAATTTAAAGTACGAACTAAAGTAGGTTTTCCACTCAAAAAAACCAACTTACAATTCTCTTTCTAGACAAGTCGACAAAGACTGTGAACCCGTCGACTTCTTCTTCTTTTTCTTTCTTCTTCGGCTGGCAGTCAAAATACGGTATTTTTATTAAATTCTAATAAAAACGTGTACTTATTGAGTTCGCATCTCACTTAAATTTTAAACTTTGAAAGGTACGTAGACGTAGAGTGTCCCCTTCTTCGCCGCAGTAAAACCTTTAAAAAATTTTTAACGTATAGGTATCGTCGAAGTCCACTGGTTTTTAAACGAAACATGTACGGTTAGAGTCTAAATTCCTTGACAAAGGTACTAAGACAAACCATGTATTGTCGAGATAAGTTATGAATGACATACCGAAAAACATATAAACTGATATTTAAACAAATTCCAATCCCTATGATATAGTACACAGTTGTTCTTCCTCAACTTCGGAAAAACGAGAACAAAAATGACGAAAGATTTGGGTACAAGAAAAAAATTTTAAAATAAATAAATAAATAAAAAATTAAAATTTTAGAAATTAAGACTGTACGCAAGGGTTTGTACTTGGGGGGAGGGTGGAGGAAGGGGTATTGTAGAGAGACCCAGTAGGGGTACGTGGTCGGGGGTCGTACGACATAGGACGCAGTCTGTATCTGACCACTAAGCTAAGAATGTACTATCATATGTACAATCTTACGGTAAGAGGGTTTAGTAGGGTGGGAGAGGGAGAGGGAGACTCAGGTTTTCAGGCAATATGTGTAGACACAGAAAAAACGACAGAACGTATGTCCCAGCAGTAACGGTAGAAAGATTTAAGGTATATATACACCATCATATGACATAACCACAAAAAGAAAGACCGAATGAAGTGAGACATATTAGCCGAGGTCAAAGTAGGTAGAGTCGTCTACTTACCTATTCTTTCGACACCATGTGTTTGGGTACAAGAAATAAAGAACAAGAGTCCCTTCCAATTCGACATGAAAATGAATCATTTAGAGTCGGGACTCGGGAGAAATAAAAACCAAGGAACAAGAAGACCCCAGGTCAGAACGATGTGAGGTAGGGGAACAAATGTATATAGTATGATGGACGGAAGTTGTGATCTGGCATTCGAAAGAAAGATCCAGTCTCTATCACAAAGTAAACGGAACCGAACTCACAGATTGACGTCGAGACGACATTAATCCGAGAGTGACCTATTTACCTACTAGCTTTCGTCCACAGATATGTCCGACCATCATCCTGGAGACTACACCTTTTCGAGACCTGGAGATCAGACCAGACGACGGTGGTTCGACTAAGACGAAAGACGAACAGTAACCTTGTCTTACATAATATTCACGAGTAATTCCGAAACAAAAAAAGGTGAAGACATGAGTAAAAGATTTACGTTTGATAAGAGTACTAAGAATGGGAGTAGATAATTCTTAGAAGGAATGAGCACCATGTGTGTAAAAACAGTGTGAACTGGAAAAATCAAATAAAATACTTTTATTATTTCGGTAAACTCAAAAGGTTTATACATTATAACACTACGACTCGTACGAAATTTTCGATAAACGGGGAGCAGAAACAATGAAGTTCTTCGTCTATACAGGGGGTCTCACCCCTGTCCTATACGGTAAGTTAATGGACACAGGGGTACGAGGACGGGTACTCTTACTTCCGAAAATTGTAGTAGTCTTTATCATTGATGTGTCCTTCGAGCGAAAACTCAAGACAAGAGTACAAATTAATAGGAACGTCATTCCTTCGAGACTAGAATTAGGGACACCAACGTATAGGAGATTATAACGTAAGACTCTTGTCGACAAGTGGTAGGGAACAGGATTGACAGCTACATCTCTTTCTTTCAATTACTCAAACGACGAACCAGAAGAAAGAAAGATCTAATTTTCTAGGGGATCGGAGAATTTGAAACACGGGTACCCTGACTAAGTATCTGAGAAATTAATTAAAATCAACTATGAGAGATACAAAAAGTTATAAAGAGGTAAAAATACCAGAAAAGAAGTTTGTGACGGGATTTTGTAGAGTGGTTTCGAGTTACTGTACCTCTTTGTCGAAAGAGAGATCTCACGTTTTCAATCTTGGGTCCTTACCTTACTGACGGACTTCGGAGTATTCTTGAGTACCTTCACCTACCTCAGTTCCTTGAGTGACTATTCACTTCCCTAGTTCACTTCCTTAGTTCTTTTTCCCTAAACTGAGACAGTGGAGGGGTGACACAGTGAATAGACAGTAAACTCTTCACCTTTATTACTATGGTGTATGAGACGGAGAAAGAATCTCTACAATGGTTCAAGTATTCACTCGTATTCTCTATTACCCTTTAACATTTCGAGATATGTCTCCCAACAACCTTGGACTCCCTTTCTCACGTTACAGAAGTCTTCCATTTGTCTTTCAAGTTTCACGTTACTTCCTCTTAAATTCGTTTCGTTTACTCTGACCACTAAACAACGTCATTTAGGAACCATCTCTAATAGACTCATATAGTTTGGGTCAGTTCTACTAATCCACCTTTTAATCCTTTTTGTAAAATGATTCAAGGAAATACAGATGACGTACCAATTTAATTACATAATAAAATTTTTAAAATACACGTTTTCTTTATCAGAAAAAGAGGGAGTGTTTTCCTCAGAAGTACGAGTCTTTATAATTTACCAAACGGGTTCTGTCATGTTGGTAACCTCCGTTTTCGAACCTGTTCCTTGAAAGCAGAGGAATAGAAGAGTCAAAATAAAAACAAAGGAAGTTCTCAAACTTCACATTACTTGTACTTAGATACTTGTGGTGACTCTGACGTTCAAGTCAAGTCAAGTCAACGAGTCAGTACAGACTGAGAAACACTGGGGCACTTAACGTCGTGTGGTCCGGAGGGACAGGTAGTGGTTGAGGACCTCAAGTGAGTTTGAGTACAGGTAACTCAGCCACTACGGTAGGTCGGTAGAGTAGGAGACAGCAGGGGAAGAGGAGGACGGGAGTTAGAGAGGGTCGTAGTCTCAGAAGGTTACTCAGTTGAGAAGCGTACTCCACCGGTTTCATAACCTCAAAGTCGAAATCGTAGTAAGAAAGGTTTCTTGTAGGTCCTGACTAGAGGAAATCTTACCTGACCAACCTAGAGGAACGTCAGGTTCCCTGAGAGTTCTCAGAAAAGGTTGTGGTGTCAAGTTTTCGTAGTTAAGAAGCCACAAGTCGAAAGAAGTGTCAGGTTGAGAGTGTAAGTATGTACTGATGACCTTTTTGATATCGGAACTGATCTGCCTGGAAACAACCGTTTTATTACAGAGACGAAAACTTATACGACAGATACAACCAGTATTGAACGGAAGGTTCCTCATTCACAGAAACTTAAAGTACCGACGTCAGTGGTAGACGTCACTTTTTCAATTATCTTTGTAGAGAGATATATGTATCGTTATGAACCCGTCTGACAGAATATGTAGTTTGAGAACTTCTAACTTAATAATACACAGCTATGGAGTTTCGGTCATAGGAATATTTGTCTAAAAGTCTAAACGTTTCAATTCTTGATTGACATTTGACACCTCTGGAGTCGGTCTAAGATCGGAGAACTTCCGATCTAACCACCAGTCGGGAGGTGGACATGTAGACGGATGAGAGAAATGAACGTTGATGGTGTCCCTATAATGAAAACAGAGATTCATATGAAAACGATTTTAATATCTTAAAATCTAAAAATGGGATAATGAGGGTAAGATCAATCGGATTATTTAGTTCCCTGATAGTAGGTTAATCACTGTCTTTAAGCTAAACTTGGGTCCAGAGAACACAAGGTAAACTCGACGACGAAGAAAAAAAGGTGTCATAGACAAAGAATTTTAGATGGAAGAAACCCCCTAAACAAAACCGTTCTCCCTCAAAGAATATCGTTTATGAAACAGAGACAGTAGATACTGAATAAGATCAGAAATTTAACACCCATTATTACGAATAGAGGATGCCTACGGTACTCTTACTTTACTGTCTTCGTTTCGTGTCCCTTGGAACAAATCCTACATCATCTACAATTTACTTGTGGAAAAGGGTAAGTCAAAAAATGAGTTCCATATAAGAGTTAAAGATATTACTTGAACCAAAGTAATGAAAAGAGGTGATCTGATCTTCGGTCACCAGAGGTAGAAACAGACATTAACCTTAGAGGACCCCTCGAAATTTTCTAGGACTACGACCCCCACCCGGAGTAAGGATCTCCAAGACTAAATTAAAGAGACCACCGTCTCTATCAGGAACTCATAATTATGAATTTTAGAGAGGTCCATTAAGCTTACACGTCGGTTTCCGACTCCTTGTCCGGAGTGGTGGTTTCATAACATTCCCGATACAAAAACAAAATGAGTAGAAACGTTGGGATCTTAGTCATCTCGTAGAGCCACACCCGTGACTCTAAACCCAATGAACCTCCCTGTGTTTACCGGTATATAAAGAGTAAGGAGGGAAACAATTAATTAAGTCTATTAAGGTAGAACAAGGTCGAACAAACAGGGAGACTAGACCAGATTCGACAAGATATCCAATGGTTTACTAAGAAAGACCTTACTAGGCAAGGACCTCATGTGGTAAGAAAAGGAAAATCACAAACAAACAAACAAAGATTAGAGTCCGAAAGTCCTTTAAACCTCTAAGTCATAAATAGTTAGTATTAATCACTTGAGTACCTTCTGTCTCCTCCTCTTTATAGTATACTGTAGGGAATACGTACCTTAGATTTTTCCTTACTATGTTTACTCGAAAAAATGTTTTGTCTCTGAGCGTCTGAATTTCCTGTTTACATACGAACAGTCCGCCTTCCTACCCCCCTCCCTATCAATCCCTCAAAGCCTACCTGTCCATATGTAACGACATAAATTTTATCTATTGGTTGTTCCCGGATGACATATCACATCCCTTGAGACGAGTTACAATACACCGTCAGACCTACCTTCCCCTCAAACCCCCCCTTACATATACTTACCAACACAGAGAAACGAAAAGTGGACTTTGACAGTGTTGTAACAATTAACCTATATGGGGTTATGTTTTATCTTTCACTTTCTTACTCGTGTATTTCAGAAAACGGGTCCGTATTTTTTCTTTAATTACTTAAGTACGTAAATAGGCATCACCGCTATTCGTAAATAACTCGGAGACTTTATACAACACGACCCGTTTACTCTATGTTTCTACTTATTCTACTTTTGACAAAAGTCTCTCATCGTTCAGATAACCATTTTACTTGTACAATTGTTTAGTAACATGACAGTGGACCATTCCCGTAACTCTCTCCATATTGGGAGAGTTAACGGGTAGTTGTCGACGTCAAAAAAGGTATAGAGAAACCCAATCAAAAAGGGGTCAAACACACACACACATATGTGTGTATACTACACATATATAATTTACATACGTATATGTGTGTGTGTATATCATAGTAAAACTTAGACCTACCTCAGTAAATACCTTCATCAACCTCTGTCTGTATGTTTGGTTATTTATTCGTTTTACCGATTCTTCAGTAAGACCACGTGTCGGACTACAAGAGGTCTATTCTGGGATCTTCTGATAGACAGAAACAGGGATAGAGTCCTCGTAAAATGGTACTGTAAAATTATCGTAACTAATAAATATCTTTTCTAAATAAAGATAAGAGTCAGGAAAAGGTAATTGTGTACTTCACAAAAATTTAATACGTTCGAAAGTCTTCAGAGAAAGGATTAGTTCCCCTTCTAAGAACCGTTAACCCTTTTAATTTGAAGAAAGGAATAGAAGACTGACTTAATATGGTAGGTGGACGAAAGGACCTCCCGGGGAACCCTATGAAATTAAAACCTACTGTTCCGACCTCCTACCCAAGGCAAATCGGTCACTTTTAGTTTATAATGTGAGACCCCCTCTTTATTATCTTTTTATAATAAGATTCGAAAAAAATCTGGAGTAGGTAAGTTATCCATTAACCGGTCATACTGGGTATAATTCGAGTTTCGATTCAATTTTCGTGAATCATATACTCTAACTAATCAGTTAGTAGAACGTTCGGAGAAAGTCTTGCCCTATTTTTTTCTCTTCAAAAAAAAAACTTCCCCAGTCTTCCTATACTTCATACTCAACACCAATCTATTTCCGTAGGGTCTCCTCGGACACCTTGTATTCTCGGCACCTTTATATACAGTCAGACAGATGTATCTTCAATACCACCCCACACCTCCCACCATGACTCTCTAGTTCCTTTACTCGGAGATATAGTAAAGACCGAACAGACCCGTCCTAAAGAGTCGGAGACATGAACCTGTGAGAGCTGACCCATCAATACACAAGACACCTCGATTGAGACACAGTATCCTACAAATAGGCGTAGGAACCGGACATGAGGAATCTACGATTACCGTGGAGGAAGAAACGACACTCTTGGATCTTACAGAAGTCTGAAACGGACCAACTCTTAGTGACCAGATCCGTTCGGGTCCCACTGACTTCCGGTGATTAAAAATTTTAGGAAAATATATATATATATATATACATGTATATTTTTAGACATTACCTTGGCGTTGGATGTCAGATGATTTATCATTTCAGTTATAACCCTCCTTGGGACACATATAATAGGTGACAAATGATTGACACGCCAATTCTGATTTAACACTTACTTGTGGTAGTCGTTCACTCAATCCATACACTTCTAAACAACAACAAGGCAGTGAGTCAGCACAGACTGAGGAACGCTGGGTTACCTGACGTCGTACGGTCCGAAGGGACAGGAAGTGGTAGAGGACCTCGAACGAGTTTGAGTACAAGTAACTCGACCACTACGGTAGGTTGGTAGAACAGGACAGTAGGTGAAAAGGAGGACGGAAGTTAGAAAGGGTCGTAACCCCAGAAAAGAAGGTTTCAGTCGAGAAACGTAGTCCACCGGTTTCATAAAATCGAAGTCGTAGTCAGGAAGGTCACTTATAAGTCCCAACTAAAGGAAATCCTAATAGACCAAACTAGAGGAACGACAGACTCTCTGAGAGTTCTCAGAAAAGGTTGTGGTGTCAAGTTTCCGTAGTTAATAAGTTACGAGTTGGAAGAAATACCAGGTCGAGAGTGTAGGTATGTACTGATGACCTTTTTGGTACCGAAACTGATATACTTGACAACAACCGTTTCATTACGGAGACGAAAAATTATACGACAAATCCAAACAGTATCAAAAAAAGGTTCCTTGTTCGTAGAAAATTAAAGAACCGACTCCAGTGATAGACGTCACTAAAACCTTGGGTTCTTTTATATCCGACAGTGACAAAGGTAACAAAGGGGTAGATAAAAGGTACTTCACTACTCTTACCTACGGTACTAGAAACAAAAAACTTACAACTCAAAATTCGGTTGAAAAAGTAGAACAAAAACGTCTTTGATGGTCAAAAGATTCCTGACTCCTCCACCCTCGTGTCTAAGAGTCGAGTGTATAAGACACAAACCAAAATAAACAAACAAATACGTGTATATATGATTACTCCGAAGGATACAAAACGATCACCATTTCTTAGACGGACGGTCACGTCCTCTGTATTCTCTACACCCAAACTAGGGACCCAGACCTTCTAGGGAACCTCCTCCCGTACTGTTGGGTGAGGTCATAAGAACAGGTCTCTTAGGGTACCTGTCTCTTGGGACCACCCGATGTCAGGTACCCCAGTATTTCTCAACCTACACTGATTCATAGACTCGTCTATATGATTTTTCACAAAAATAAATTATGGACTCAAGGACCATGACATACAAGAACCCTATGTAATCACTCGTCTTGTTGATGAAGAATCGACACATTGGAACTTGTTTAATATTCCTTGGAGTTAAAAGAATATATATTCTTCTCTTATTATTATTATGATAATTTATTGTTTTATATTACGTACACTCCACGAATCATATTACGGACGTATCTTATTGTCTTTGTTGTTATTAATGATACGTTGACTATTACTAAATTACCATTAACATTCTGAGTGGTCGAATTGGAAAGTCTTCTCCTTTGACTAAAGTTCTTACACATGTTTGTAGTTACGGGTCTCGAGTCTCTGTTTTCACCCCGGTGGACGGAGAGATGTGAGAAAAAGAGTAACTCTCCTCCAAAATTCATAATATTTATAATTATTTTACTACCTTCGAAGACTTTTAGGTAAGAAAATTTCTTTTTTTAGTATTAACAGTCTTCGACTTGTTTCTAATGAGTAAATGGTATCTACCAACCTGTTTTCTATGTAGAATCACAAAGTAAACATTCGTGGTATCAGGTCTACTAATAGACCCATCTCAATTCTCCTATTTTCGTACTTTCTTTTTACTTTGTTTTTGTTTTTGTTTTTGTTTTTTTTTTGTTGTTGGGTGTGTCGTCCTCGAAAGAAGTTTCCCCGGAAATTAAGTGTCCAAAAACTTGAGAAGAGACGTTGTTTAACATTCCGTCTTTAAAGTGTACTCCCACTTCTCTCTCGTACGGCTTCGTCATTACCGAAATTCTTTCTGTAGAATTACCTGAGATGTGTGCGATAAACTTTAAAGATATTCTCAGTTTTGTCCTCTTATTTTATATTTTTATGGACTTTTCATACGACCCCTGTTGGTGAATTTAAATACGTAACTGAAGGGACCACCGAGTCTGCCATTTCACAGACGGATGTTACGTCCTCTGGACCCAAGTTAGGAACCCAGCCCTTCTAGAGAACCTCTTCCTTTACCGTTGGGTGAGGTCATAAGAACGGACCTTTTAGGGTACCTACCTCCTCGGACCACCCGATGTTCAGGTTCCCCAACGTTTCTCAGTCTGCACTGACTCGTTGAAGTGAAAGAAAGTGAAGTTAATGTTACAGGAGACCAAACTGAGGTACGAAGACAACTGTTCAGTTCTCCTGTCAGTCTTTGGGGTTGAGAAAAAGATCTGTACTGTAGACATAAACCTCTTCAACTTTTCCCTCAGAGACTTCCAGAAGTACTAAGACTGGTCTGGAGGTGGGAAAGGAGGATGAGTGTTCTGAACGTTGGGGTGGTGATGGTAGATGAACTCTGGTAGTTCTGATTAGTATAATTTAGAAAAAGGAGTAAATAAAGACAGTAGTGGCCGTCGAGTCCTGAGAGACCAGTCACAAGAAGGGACAAACCAAGGTATATAGGTAGTGAACATGGGAGGGGACGGTGTATGTACAGATTATTGGAGAGGTGAACGAAATAAGAGAAATCTTGAGTAGTCGTAGGTGGAATAATATATCTAAAAAGATGAAAAAACAAACCAAAGGAAGTTGTGATTCCTTTTAGAATCAAAGTACTCCAATCTCTACATACACATAAAACAAGTCCCGGTATAGAGGTAGTGTATTTTGTTACGGTCCGTATACCATTCGTAAGTCATCGAAAAACCATTTAATTTTCTTTTTTTTCTTGAACTATTTATACAAACCTACCACACGGTCCCTAACACGACCTCTCCGTGACCCTCCACCTTAATTCCTACCTAGTTTATCTTATAGACGGAAGATTCCTATACATCATATTTTCCTCTCTTTTAATAGTGAGTTTCACCTAAGTTTGTTCACAGAATTCCTCACACCATTTCTGAAGGTTACGAGTGGAGACAGAATAAGAGAGGAAAGTTTAAATATCTTAATATTAGAGAGTATGGGAAACGGTAATCCCCCGTACACTGAAAACAAGACTGGTAACTTACCAACATTCGTCTTCACTACACGTAGTGAAGTCCTAAATTGTTTAGTCATGTTCTGAGAGATAGTAAGAGAAAACCGTACAAGGTTTTCAAGTCGAACTCTTACCTCTTAGGACGTAGTCGAATCTGACTTTTTCGTGACTTACTCCAACCTACGGGATCTCTCAGAGACTCCTCGTCTAGGTTTTTTTTATGACGATTCTGGTTACAGTATCTCGTATGACGGATACAAGGGGAGTGGGCTCCTCAAAATACCAAAATTCAGAATATGCATGTCGAAATTAAAACTCAAATGAAAGTATATACCATATCCTTTTATGAGGTCAAGTAAACAAAACACACATTCATAGGTCCACAGTGGTGAATAATTTCTCCGAAGAAAACGGACAATGTGTAAGAACGGAGAAAACAGTATCTAATTAACTGGTATATTCGTACCCAAACAAAGACCCGAGAGATAAGGTAAGGTAACTAAATACACAGACAAAACTAATGATCTTGAAACATTATATCAAACTTTAGTCCCTCACACTGTAGAGATCGAAACAAGAAGAAAGAGTTCTTACGAACCCGATAAACCTTAGAAAAATTTAAGGTATACACAAAATCCTAATAAACAAGATCAAGACACTCATTAACACAAACATAAAACTATCCTTAACGAAACTTAGATATCAAACGAAACCCATCGTACCTGTCAAACTGTTATAATTAAAAAGGTCAAACATTCGTGTCTACGCAAAGGTAAACAAACGTAACAGAAGCCAAAGACAGTAGTGACAGTGTATCAAAAGTCTCATATCGAGAAAGTAGAGGAAACAATTTAAATAAAGATCCATAAAAAACTACGCAAACATTTACTCCAACAAAAGAAATAAAAAGGGAAACTATCTAGTAATAATCACAAGTCCTGTCTAGTAAATCTTTATCTTGTGGCAGGTACCAAACTTTTTGACACTCTGTGGAAACACTCGAAGACACTCCTCCTCTCCGAAACAAAGGAAAACAATCACGTAAGGCATGACGGAAGAGAGACTGAAGTCCTACAGGTCTGAGGTCCCCGTCGACCCCCTTTCTATCGTCTCTACATGGAAAGTACTATTCTTCGGTAGGTCTTCTCGTATTCAACAGTTTACAAAGGACTCACAGACAAGATATGGGTGGTGATCCAAACCGGATTTCTGTCTACGGTTTCCTTATCTTTTCTCGTAGAAGAGACCTCCACTGATACAGGAAAGGACATTTATTCACGAGTTATGCATGACATAATCGACGTTCTAAACATTTTTAAATTTCCTTTCCCTCTAGACACTTCAGACCTCTTTAAATCCCTTCCCAAGGACCTCCACTTCTAAACTGGGACTGGAACTTTTTCCCGTCTTAAATTATGTCGATCATTCTAACTTGAATGATAACTCGAATGATACGTGACTTGTGTTACACTTCTAAATATATCGGGTAACGTAAGTAGGACGTATATCATAGAGGTGAAATATTCATTCCTTTAACTCAGTACCCCTACAATTTATTAAACCTAAGTTCGAGATACCGTTTCAAACAAGGAACAGTTTCGTCTACAAGAATTAGTACTCCGATAGTGCAACTCTACTTTCCTGCTCCTTGTCCAGAAAACTTTCCTTCTTGTACAACCTTACTTGGAGCGAACATGACAAGAGTGTGGGTCTTTTCGGAACTGAAATAACTAAAAGGTTATATTTAAAGTCCAGGAAATAGGAAAACCAACACCTTCTCCTTAATCCACTTGACTACAAATTTATCACGGTATTCGTTACCTCGACGACTTGATAGTTGAAACGACTCATTCGGTTCGATGAAGAAGGATAAAGAGTTCATACTTTTAGGTAGAGTTGAGAAATGAGTGTATCTATATATTCCTTTAACTCCCAACCCACCTTGACCAGGATTAAGTAGCTCTTTCGACTACTCAGTCTTAGGAACCTGATACTACTCCTAATCGTATCCAATTACCCAAATAGCTACCGGAAAAATTAGTGTAATCTTGAGGTCGGTGTGTTGAAATGGACACTACTCACTCACTCGTAACACTATAGACCCAGGAACGATCTTAGTATACCGTACGAACTTACCAATTAGAATGACAAGACATCCAGTCTGTAGGTCGTTCCAGAGTTACCCGATTTTAGTTCTATAACCGTTCCGACGAAGGTATGACCTCCGGGATACCTTTGCCTCTTAGACAAAGGTTAGACAAAAGTCGAAGATCCCCGACGGGTAAAAGAAAACGATCACTAGGGGAAAAGAAGATAGAAGTTTCGGTAGTAACTCTGGAACGACCTACAGACTGTATGTCTTGTCATTCTGCTATGTCAACACACAACATTCGGTGGTTCAAGGACCATTAAACACCATCGTCGGAATTCTTTGACTATATGGTACTTTTTCTCTGAAGAACTGTCCTCGGTACCCGAATCTCTCTCCTAACGTCGATGACGGGTTCACATAAGGTTATTCACTCCCTCCCTCTATTTATGGGACCAGAGAGAGAGGAGGAGTCACGGAGGGGAACCACTTAGGTAATCGACTTTCGACGTCCCGTCTTGTCGGACCCACTACGAAAGGATCACAAATCAGAAGATTTGTGTCTTGTGTCTCGTCCCGTCGTGTTCCACCTTTAACCTAGATATCCCCGTTTACCTTTTCTTGGTCGTACCTCCAATTTGAAATCCCACCTCCAAAGTTTACCAACCTATGAACTGAACTAAAGTGAGTAATAGTATTTCTCCCCCTGGACCGTCCTTCGTAACGGCTCTTTGACGAAAGTCTGTTCGCCAACCTAATCGAGGTATATAAAGTAGAAATGTCGACCTCTTGTCTATACATTTACACAAAGTAAGTCAGGTTAGTTAGTTAGTTAGTCATTTCAGTCAGTAGTAAGTTGTTTAGACGAACTCTTTGAACGAGAAATGACCGTGTTCCTCGTTCAACCCCACCCCACCCCTTCCTATATCCTTTTATCCTCTGTGGTGGAAACGAGACCTCCTCAAATTTTATACACTTCATCTCCACCTCAACTCTGTTCTACCTCTCCGTCTGTCTGTCTCGGTAGGTATTCAGTACGTGGTCCCGACTTCCGTACACGGACTTCCCTCTCCTGTACCCCACCTCTAGTTCCCATCTCCTCCACGCCTCCCTTACGAGTGTCTGTTCCACCGTGACTTCGACCGGAAACTTTATAGTCATCTTATAAAGTCATACTTTTCCCTATTTCTCGGGGGTTTCGTCTCTCTTACCGTACTCTTCTCCTCTCCGGTTTCTGAACTGTAAGTCCGTTGTCGTTCTCTAAGGTAAAACGATCTTGTCTCCTACGAACCCCGTAGACCACGACATCCTACCCCCGAACTCCGGACTATCCCATCCAACCTAATACTTCTTAGAATTTACCTTGAGTATGTGTACACACACACGTGTGGTTGTCTGGGTACGTGTGTGTGTGTCTTCTTCGAATTACCACACACACACCAAAACCATATCTGCAGTATTTGAGTACTTTCATCAACTATTCCAGACATCTTTATTATGTAAATAATACTTATGTGAACGTTTTGTTTTTATTCGTCTTACACACTTTGTTCAGTAACGAAGGTATTATATCTGTAAAAATAGAGAATTTCACTTAAGAACAGAATATGGTGGTGGATGGGACGAGACGGGTAAAATTACCTTAAAACATATAGTTTTATTTTACACTTTGTTTTTATGACTTTCTTAGTGTTTGAGACTTAAAGGACTTCCATTTATGCAACCTACTGAAATGGAGTCAACTAAGAACTGGAGAAAGAAAGACATGGGAGGAACAAAGAACGTTGAATGTGTTGTGTACACACATGTGTGTTTGTCTGTGTGTGTGTGTGTGTGTTCTTCGAAATGAGACTTTCAAGGGAATACGAACGTCCTTCTACTGGTCACAGAAACGGGAGTGGAGACTCCTTAGTGACACGGTAGGTCGGTAAACCGACTGAGTGGTATATGTACTAAAGTAATGAGTCTGGGGTCGATGACGGAGTTTGTTTGTACGAAACAGAATGAATTCTTTTCATTGTGAATTGTAAAAATTTTTTTGACTTATTAACAGAAGGAGTTTTACAGTAGTCTCGTGGACCAGTCCCGAAGGAATTGTATCCAGGTCAATGTAGGAAATAGAGGACACTACCTTGGAAGTGGAATCACGTTCACTCCGTCCGTTACGTACTTCTCTATACCGACGACAATACATTAATGAAAACTGACGGAAATCATTACATGTAACATTAAACACCATTATTGCGTGAATAAAAGGTTCTTGGAGTTATCGATTTGTTCGAACCCCTTCATTATAACTTAGGTCTCTTTCGATGATGGTTCCTAAGTTCTTTGAGACTCGAGACCTCTTTCACCCAAAGTCGAGACACCTGGGTCAAATAGTAGATATTTTATTCTCGAACCTATTTCGTGAAGTCTTTCCGTTAATCCTTTCATCGATAAGTCACGGATTCAACAAACACAAGTAGAGAAACGTTGGGGAGTTGACGTCGTACGGTCCGAAGGGACAGGAAGTGATAAAGGGCCTCAAACGAGTCCGAGTACAGGTAACTCAGTCACTACGATAGATTGGTAGAGTAGGAGACGGTGGGAAAAGAGGAAAACGGAAGTCAGAAAGGGTCGTAGTCCCAGAAAAGTTCACTCAGTTGAGAAGTGTGACCACCAGTTTCATGACCGTGAAGTCGAAGTGGTAGTTCACACCTCCAATTTTTGTGGTTATACTGAGTTTGGGTCAGACGATGGACAATCGACACACCCATACTGTGAAGTCAAGTGACTCAAAGCAGATATCTTCCTATTTTTTCTCATGGATTACGTGTCCCGATACGCCTCCCTATTTACCTTCCTATGTCACTTCACGAACCGTAACACCCACATACACGGACGGACAGACAAGATGTTCATTGTTTTACTCCTCCGTTTCTTTCCTACTCTGAGACACCCTGTCACTGTTTCGGGAAACGTCAGTGTATTCTGATCAAGACTCAACCCTTTAAATTACGACAGAGAACCTTCTTCCGTGACCCAGATTCCACGGTGTCTAGACACTCTACCCGTAATAGATCAATAAAGATCATTTCTACAAAATTGTATCCTTTCCTTTGTTTGGATTTGGGTTTTTACCACTACTTTTTAAGGAAAGGTCTCTCTTAGTTACCTCATAGTTTATTTTCATAAGTGTGTGGGGTCATCGTTTTCGAACGACGTACGTCTTTACTTCTTTAAAGACCAACCTGGACTTGTGAACAATGGTGACCGAACGGAAGTGGAAAATAATTAAAACCTTAGTCACCACCTACTCCGTCGGACAGTAGGAAAGGATTGGAGAAGAGAAACCTTAACCTCCTAATCTAGTCGAATTGGTTGGAGAGTAGTTCTTCGACACTTTATTGGTGTTTGTCTTGTGTCACTTCTCTCTAAATAGGACCTAATTCATGACGTCTAAGTACGGAGGAACCTTAATGTCCTTTACTAAGTATCAAGACCGACACCTTAAGAGTCTTCTAATCTCCCACCCCTAATAACAACAAGTCAACAATTCAGTATAGGTTGACAAACACTGGGGTACTTGACGTCGTGCGATCCAAAGGGAAGTGATAGAGGACCTCAAACGAGTTTAAGTACAGGTAACTCAACTATTACAACAGATTGGTAGAGTACGAGACGGCGGGATAAGAGGAAAACGGAAGTCAGAAAGGGTCTTAGTCCCAGAAAAGGTTACTCAACCGAGAAACGTAATCCACCGGTTTCATAACCTCGAAATCGAAGTCGTAGTCAGGAAGTCAGGAAGGTTACTTAAAGGAAATCCTGACCAGGTTTATCAGTTTCGATACCAAAAAGGTCATCAGTACATATCTACACTCTCAACCTGGTATTTCTTCCGATTCATGGCTTCCTGTCTACGAAAGTTTAACACCACGACCTCTTCTGAGAATTCTCGGGGAACCTATCGTTCCTTTAGTTTGGTCAGTCAGGTTCTCTCACCCTTATTCTGCCGTGTTGAGTCGGTTGACGAACGATACAAAGAGTCCCATATCAGTATCTAGTATACCCAGGTGTTGAACGAGAAATTTCTCGTCCCATTCAGTCTCACTGGTGCTTCAGTCTCTCTCTAACTCCGATGTCACTTTACAAACAAGACACACCTGTCTCGGAACGATTTTGTTTTTGTTCGTTCGTTTTGGGGAATTTTGAGATTTAACCCTTTCTCTGTAGAGGTAAGGAACAAAGGATAAGTCGAGAGAATACAGATCTTTACGAAATTTATGAAGGGAGACAAGGACTTGAGATTCTGTCAGTGGTTCAATCCACAAGTAGAGAAAGTACACACACCTTCCATCAAGAAACGAGTTCCTTACGTGCCCTATCCGGGTAATCATACATAAATCTCGTGACTCAAAATAGTAATAGTAGTAATAATAGTACCAGAAGGACAGACAAGTCTCAAATTACAAATAACTTTGGTGACAGTCATAGAATTTTCAGGAACGGAAATCGGGTTCTAATGTTTGCCTGAAGGAGATGAACCGTCACTCACCATTAATGGAAGTGTACATACCTCCACCGGGTTATGTACCAACCCGATAGTGTGTTCTTTTTGTCATAGAGTCAAACACAAATAACCAAGTCAAAAACGTTACGACTTGAGGAGACACCGAAATAAAGATATACGTCACCTTAAACAGTGCTCCGGACGGATATAAGTATATAGTAGAAAGTCGTGTGAGTTCAGTAAGACTCTTTACAAACATAATAACGAAGTGAAAGAGGACTAGGAGCTCGACTAGTCCTGTAGGTAGGTTACAAAGTCGTGTAAGGATACAATGGTGACACTACCTCACAAGAACCTTCTGAGAGGTGAAGGACTGAAGAGTCCTGGAACCGATGAAAGGTTCCTTACATGGAAACCTCTCTCAGGAATAGTCAGGACTCAATCCCGAAAGAACAGAGGTGGTGGAACGTACAGATTAAGGAAGACTGAGACCGGGTCTACTCCAAATGACGGAAGTATACAGATTTACTTAGGTTCTAATGAAAACTTATCGTGAAATGTGCCAAGTCTTGTGAAAGATGCTCTTGAGACTATGGATTAGCAAAATGGTTAAAAATGAATTTTGTCCCTTACCCGACCGCTTAATCACAAAAGATTGAACTTCAACATAGGAACTCCGGTTGACACCTCGATAATGGGACCAACAGAAGATATTATCCTTTCTACGACCCGTCTGTATCAAAACCTATACTAACATCGGTTGTCCCATGTGATCAGAAAAGTTTCGTGTAAACCAGACTAAAAGTACATATAGAACTCCTTGATGAAAAAAAAAAAATTAACTTTTTCTTTTGGTTAGACTATATGAATATATAGACGTAAAGACTCAGTACAATACTCGTCTATGAAGTAAATCACATAACCCTAGGTTATTGGTAGGGGTGGGGTGTTTATAGAGAGAATAAACAAGAACATACGGAATCTCTCAATCACAACAATGAGCGATTTAGTCATGGTATTGGCGATTTTGGGGAGGAGAGTGAGAGTATGACCCTCTTTCGAGAACACAATGATAATGAATATTATAAAGTTATTTTTTTGTTCTGACATTTGTTTGTACTTCCAAAACGTACAAATTCCTCGAAGTTGTAGTATTTCGATGTCACAACGAGGTGACCATAATTAGATTTAGTTGACGTCCTCAGGAGGTTTAAATTTAAATGACAAGTAAGTCTTTCGTGTGCTATTCGTGAGTGACGTAGTGGGTCCGAAGACCCAACAAGACGAACAACCTGTACCGACCTATGTTGTAGACTTAATCTACACTTTAGTTGACTTTCAGGAATCCCGTAGAGAACGACCCTGACGAATACGCGAGTCCTGGTAAGAGAGACCCACTAGAAGTTGAGTATCCAAAACTTTGTTCTCCTTTTGGATTCTTGTAGTGACTATGATCTCCATAAGATCTTCCGAGTATGTCCAATTCCTTCTAATATGTCGACTGATCACCGGTTCAGTCCTGACCTCTCTAGTTTATAAAATTATAATAGGACCATAAAGGTGTCGGTGCACATTGGAAATGTACAAGAAGGTCCATTCTTGTATCGTCGTCAAGACACAGTAAACATTGACTTTTCTATTTGAGTTCTGTTCATTAAAAAGACAACCACAAATACCGTTTTCCGTTAATAATCATACATCGATTTCTCGTATCGTAAGTAAGAATTTGGAAAAGACTACGAGTTTAACTAAATCTTGGAAACGGTTTTATTTCGTGGGGTAAGAATTTTCTTTGGAGGTAGAGACGATGTAAGTAGAGAAACGACAAGTACCGATAAGGTATAGAAAACCTTGTATAAATATATTAAAGTTTTCAAGTGACCCTGAATTACTCTTTCGTCTTGAGTGATAAGGTTATAGAAAAGATGGATATTTTGAGTAAAGACATTAATATTCTTTAACAACAGTAACAAATCAGTGGGTCAGTACAAAACACAGGTCGAAAAACACCGGGGTTCCTGACGTCGTACGGTCCGGAGGGACAGGGAGTGGTATAGGGTTTCAAACGGGTTCTAGTACAGGTAACGTAACCACTACGGTAGGTCGATAGAGTAGGAGACTGTTGGAGAAGAGGAAGACGGGAGTTATAAAGGGTCTTAGTCCCTGAAAAGATTACTCAACCGACAAACGTAAGTCAAGTCAAGTCAGCGAGTCAGCACAGACTGAGAAACGCTGGGGTACTTAGCGTCGTGCGGTCCGGAGGGACAGGTAGTGGTAGAGGGCCTCAAGTGACTCTGAGTGTAGGTAGCTCAGGCACTACGGTAGGTCGGTAGAGTAGGAGCCAGCAGGGGAAGAGGAGGACGGGGGTTAGAGAGGGTCGTAGTCTCAGAAAAGGTTACTCGGTTGAGAAGCGTACTCCACCGGTTTCATGACCTTAAAGTCGAAATCGTAGTAAGGAAGGTTTCTTTAGGGTCCCAACTAGAGGAAGTCTTACCTAACCAACCTAGAGGAACGTCAGGTTCCCTGGGAGTTCTCAGAAGAGGTTGTGGCGTCAGGTTTGCGTAGTTAAGAAACCCTGAGTCGGAAGTGTCGGGTTGAGAGTGTAGGTATGTACTGGTAGCCTTTTTGGTATCGGAACTGATCTGCCTGGAATCAGCCGTTTCATTACAGAGACGAAAACTTATACGACAGATCCAACCAGTATTGAAAAGAAGGTTCCTCATTCGCAGAAAATTAAAGTACCGACGTCAGTGGTAGACGTCACTAAAACCTCGGGGGGTTTTATTTCAGACTGTGACAGAGATGACAAAGGGGTAGATAAAGGGTACTTCACTACCCTGGTCTACGGTACTAGAAGCAAAAGACTTACAACTCGAAATTCCGTTGAAAAAGTGAGAATAGTTCTCCGAAAAATCGACGAGAAGTGAAAGACGGTATTCCCACCACAGTAGACGTATAGACTCCAATAATTATAAAGAGGACCATTAGAACTAAGGTCGAACACAAAGAAGGTCAGGTCGTAAAGAAACGAAATCTACTGGCTTTATGACCTCGAAGTTGAAGTCGTAATTAGGAAGGTTACTCATAAATCCCATCTAAAGGGAATTCCAACTGACCAAACTAGAGGAACGTGTCCTGAAAGTCCTCAAAAAAATTCGTGGTATTAAACTTCCGTAGTTAAGAAGTCACAAGACGGAAATACCAGGTCGAGAGTGTTACTATACACTGGTGACCCTTCAGGTATCGGAACTGATACCCGGAAACAACCATCTCATTACAGAGATGAAAAGTTGTGTGACAGATCCAAACAGTATCGAAAGGACGGTTCTTCGTTAACAGAAGACTAAAGTACCGACGTCAGTGACAGACGTCACTAAAATCTTGGGTCCTTCTCCTTTATATCGTGATGAAGGTGGAAAAGGGGAAGAGTCAAGTCAAGTCAGTGAGTCAGCACAGGTTGAGAAACGATGGGGTACTTAGTGTCGTACCGTCCGGAAGGACAGGTAGTGGTAGAGGACCTCAAGTGAGTCTAAGTGCAGGTAGCTCAGTCACTACGGTAGGTCGGTAGAGTAGGAGCCAGCTGGGAAGAAGAGGACGGGGGTTAGGGAGGGTCGTAGTCAGAAAAGGTTACTCAGTTGAGAAGCGTACTCCACAGGTTTCATGACTTCGAAGTCGAAATCGTAGTAAGGAAGGTTTCTTTAGGGTCCCGACTAGAGGAAGTCTTACCTGACCAACCTAGAGGTTCGTCAGGTTCCCTGAGAGTTCTCAGAAGAGGTTGTGGTGTAAAGTTTGCGTAGTTAAGAAACCGCGAGTCGGAAGAAGTGTCAGGTTGAGAGTGTAGGTATGTACTGGTGTCCTTTTTGACATCGGAACTGATCTGCCTGGTATCAGTCGTTTCATTACAGAGACAAAAACTTATATGATAGGTCCAACCAGTATTGAAAAGAAGGTTCCTCATTCGTAGAAAATTAAAGTACCGACGTCAGTGGTAGACGTCACTAAAACCTCGGGGGTTTTTATTTCAGACTGTGACAGAGATGACAAAGGGGTAGATAAAGGGTACTTCACTACCCTGGTCTACGGTACTAGAAGTAAAAGACTTACAACTCGAAATTCGGTTGAAAAAACGAGAGGAGAAAGTGAAAGTAGTTCTCCGAGAAATCAAGAAGAAGTGAAAGACGGAATTCCCACCACAGTAGACGTATAGATTCCAATAACTATAAAGAGGGCCGTTAGAACTAAGGTAGAACACAAAGAAGGTCAGGTCGTAAAGAGTACTACATGAGACGTATATATAATTTATTCGTCCCACTGTTATATGTCGGAACTACATGAGGAAAAGGATAAACCTTGGTCAGACAACAAGGTACAGGTCAAGATTGACAACGAAGAACTGGACGTATGTCTAAAGAGTTCTCCGTCCAATCCACCAGACCATAAGGGTAGAGAAAGTCTTAAAAGGTGTCAAAGACCACTAGGTGTGTCAGTTTCCGAAACCGTATCAGTTATTTCGTCTTTATCTACAAAAAAGACCTTGAGAGAACGAAAAAGGTACTAGGTCACCTACAACGGTTAAACTAGAGACCAAGGAGACGGAAAAGATTTTGGTTGAACTTGTAGTTCTTCAAGTACCAAGGGCATAACGACTTCGGACCGAACCTCTGAAAACTCGTAATGAAATGATCGTACACTCTACTCACGTTAACACTCCATCAAACTTGTAAGAAACCGTAACGGAAAGAGACCCTAACCTTACTTTTCACTGGAAAAGGTCGGGACACCGGTGACGACTCAAAAGGTTTACACGACCGTATAACTCACGTCGTGAAAGTGTCGTAGTAGAAAGTCCTAAACTTTGTCGAGGTGACCTTAAGGTATGGAGGTGATCGAAACAAGCATCACTACGAAAGATTCCGGGTGAACTGAAGTGTAAGGTTTTACAGACCGAGATCTAATCACTAGTGTAGTAGTACTAATAGACCCAACACTTCTAGAAAAAACATGTCAAGAAGGCACATAAGGACGGTGGAGAAGAATTATAGAAGACGAAGACAATCCACGTCTGGTAAAGACAGGAAATAGCTCGGGTAGAAACGTACTTTACAAGGGAACCATAGAAAGTAAAACAACTGCTCTAGAGATCAGAAAGGGTAAGACAACAAAAGGAGATAAAGAAACGTGACTAGAAACTTCTTCCGAAAGAATAGAGAAGAACGATAAGAAACCTTGAGACGTGAGTCTACGAATATAGGAAGGAAAAGAGGAAACGAAAAGTGAAGAGAAGAAAAGTGTCGATAAACATTCCGGAGGGGTCTGTCGGTAAAACGAAAAAACGTAAAGTAAAGGTACTCATACCAGAACTAGGGACAGAGGACATGTCACAGTGCTTGGAATAAGGTATCAAGTAGTCCGAGAGATAGATAGTCTAGATTCGGGAATTTAGATAAAGAGTGAAGGTGACATATTAGTATTCCCTAAACTAAATCCAGTATGGACTTACCAGATCGTCAAAAGGGACGAAAGAAGTTAAATTGAGACTTAAACCGTTATTCCTCAAGTACTAGACTCGGTGTCAGTGGAGGACCAGAACAAAAACAACTGACATATCTCGAAGAGGTAGAAACCGACGTTTCTTATATTAGTTAGACTAAAGCCACAATTGGTAGACTACTACAGGTACACATCTCAGAAGAGGACACACCAACCTTCTCCCACAAAAGATACTGGTCACGTAAAAGAACCGTTTTGAGATAATCAGAAACGGGACGAAGTAAGACATAAGGTTCCGGTTTAAACGGACAATGAGGTCCACAAAGAATCGAAGGATGAAAACGTAAGGTCAGGAGATATTACTTTTCCTGTAGAAAAACCCCACAATCAAGATTTTCCAGAACATCCAGAACTATTTTGACAACTTGAAGTCAAAGAAGTCGCAGTGACAAACCCCCTATCTGAACCTAATGGCACTATAACTTACCAAACGGAACCTCTGCTTGTCTCTAGTAAGACAGCAAAAACTCTAACGTAAGTTCATGACGTAAAGCCTGAGAAAACAACTGGTACTGCCGATGAGGTAAAGAAGACTCCCTAAGGACGGGTATCATCATCTACATTACCAGTAGACTCAATTTAAGTGGGTAAGGGCAGGCAAAATCAAGCGACTAAGGTCTTACAGATGCAAGTGGGAACGGTAGAGAACAAACGGTGAAGGTTAAACGGAACTAAGTACCTGGACTGTAAGGTCCAAGGATACGTTATAACGAGAAATGTCGTAACCTAGAACGAAGATAGTGGTCAGTGTAGGTGTTGACCCATAACAAAAACGTAACCGAGGTAGGGAAGTAAGAAAGATCTCAATAAAGAGGTGACTAGAGGTCATCGTATAACCCGTGGATTACTGGACCCCTCAAGGAGAAAGCCATAGGATAGTAAAACGGAAAAGTATGACAAGTACCCCAAGAGTTCCGTTCCTATGACTTCACCGAACGGTAAGGGAAGAGGTTACCTGGTGTAAGACAGTCTGGAGAGGTGGTACTGGGCGGACAGAAACCAACGGGGTGCCCGTACCGAACCAAAGTAACTGAATCTCCTTCGACACCAGGATCACACTAATCTAACTGATCAAAAGACACTCATACCAAAGGCACACAGACGGGAAACTACGGGAGAACGTTGTGGATGGTAGAATGAACCCAAAGAGAATGGAACCCACACCCCATAGAGAAGTGCCGATAAGGTCGTTACGTGTCGGTGACGAGGAATGGAACCTACTCCCCATAGAGGAATGACGACGGCAAGGACTGGAAGTTGCACCCTATCGAGGAGATCCGGGAGGACACGGACTCGTCGGTAACGAGGAGACCAACGAGGAGGGCGACCGGGACCGGACCCCGTACCAACCGAGGAGGGTCGACCCCGACCTATGGTACTAGAATCACAAAAAGTTATAAATCACAATTCGACCAAGAGATCCGAGAAATCTAGGAGAAACGTAAGACGGTAATCTCACCATATTAGACGTATAGACTCCAACAAATTTAAAGAGGGTGGATAGAACTAAGGTCGAACATTGAGTAGGTCGGACCGAAAAGAGTACTACACGAGTCGTATATCCAATTTATTTGTCCAACTGTCGTCTGTCGGGGCAGTATAAGGAAAGAATTAGAACTCGGTGAGTCAATAAGATATGTCCCAAAATTAATAACGAAGAACCGGATGTATGTCCAAAGAGTCCTCTGTCCATTCTACCAGACTATAAGAGTAGAAAATTTCTCAAAAGGTGTCAAATAATACTAGGTGTGTCAGTTTCCGAAATCTCATTAGTTAATTCGGCTCTATCTACACAAAGACCTTGGGGAAACGAAAGAGATAAAGAATAAAAGGACTTCTTTAATTCCTTTACATCTAAACGAAGTTATAAGGTAAAGACGTTGTGATTTCTAAAACCTAACGCGTTTTTAAAAGTCTTAGGAGGAGAACTCCTAAAATCCTTAATCTAGTCAACTAAATACGTGTGACCCGTGATGAAAATGAGACGTCTCCAAAGAGAGGGTTCCCGACTGGTTTCTATTCGATTAGACTAAAAAGGGGAAGCGTAAGACCTTATCCATGTATCTTCGAGATCAATGAGAGAAGACCCTAAATCTCGACCCTCAAATCGGACCCGACCCTACTGGTAAAAGATAGTTCACATATGTTTTTTCTTTTTAGAAAAACCGTCTCTCTTTTTTTTCTTTACATTACGTTTTTCGTCTCTACTCCTATCATACCAGGGTTTCTCTACCATCGTCATTGAACCCCAGGACTGAGGGGGTAAGGACCAAGTCATTGGTGTATCCATGTAGAAAGGAACGAACAATTAGGGGTGACTCTGAATTAAATCACACTCGTCGTAAGACAAGAACTTTTTTGATTTCGGTTGACTCAAATTCTGTTCCCGTTAAGGAGAGAACAAGGGTTTATCGTCTGTACCACTGTTTTCCTGTACTTTTGTTACACTGACCAGAGCGAAACTTAAATGTGGGTGTTTGGAATTCACTCCGAAGTCATGACGGTTCGTATGTTGTCACAAAGGGACTTAGTTAAATATAAAGTGAGAGGTTCTGTTGACAAAGTATTAAAGAGGAGAAAGAAGTTTGAAAGTGGTGAGGGAGGGGAACAGTGAGGGGAGATTACTGGGACTAAAAATAAAACGATCCTTTTATCCTAGTCTTTCCTTACCAAAGTAGAAGAGTATCTGTTATTTAGATGATCAGATGAACATAAACACGAATACTCGAAGGGGAGGACATTTCACCTAGTTGACGGGTATATGGATTATTCCGTTGGGGAGAGGTAGACATGACCCAAGGTAAAAAGAAACGATTAATTTCGTGAAAAGGGTAAGTCAATAGGGGATGTGAAATGGAAAAGAATGTAGTAATTAAAAACGAAGATATGAATTAATCGTAGGTTTCTATAGTACTCAAGAGTAGAATTATTTATGAATGTGGGTATTTACTTGTAGTAGAAACTAAATCTCTTCGACGAAGTGATGGTGAGGTAAATAGATACTGAAAAATTGTCGTTTTTAGGAACGTTTTTAACAATTGGAGGGTAGATACAAAAAAAAAAAAAAAAGAGAAATGTGGTACGGTAAGTCCGAAAATAGTGGTGGTAGTTGTAGAGTGAAGGAAATTCTAGGTATCACTAGAGGCACAAGAGTTCAGGATACCTATTAAAAGTTTGAAGTAAAAAAATTTGAAAAGTAGGTATAAACCGTCTTAACTACCAAGGAAGAAAGAAGTCCGTAAAAGTCGTACACCCTAGGTTATTTGGTGATAGAGGACCAAAAGGATAGAAGAAAGACTGACGAGGAAGACTCCGAACAGACGACCGAGGGGAAGGAAAGAGAACATACGGTACAAAGTAAGTAGACCATAGTTACAACCGTACGGTCCAACAAAATGACAGTTGAACCAATTTGATTCTTGATGTAAAGGGTCTTAGGGGAAAGGAGACGGAAGTCTAACCTTGACGAGTCTTCTCCTTGAACTTACCCTAAACTCTTTACCTTGATTTCGTCTCAGTAATGAAAGACTTCTTAAAGTCCCAGTTTATACCAACTACTTTTCTGTTTCTTTACGGACCGTCCAAGGATGAGCAAAAAGAAAAGAAACTGAGGTTCAGTCCAAAGCCGGAGGACTAAAGACCAGGACAACTGGTCGTTACCAGGGTCAGTGTGCCGGTATACGAACCAATATCTACGTGTCTTCACCAGCTATACATCTACGTAGTCGACGACACGAGGAGTAAACCCCAGGAGTAAACCCCGAGATGAAATCATGACCTACTCGGATCGAATAGTTTAAAGGGACTTTCGGGGCAGAACAGGTAGACACAGTCACGAAACTCTTGTGACGAATCATTGTAGAAGTCCGGAAGACGAGGGAGAGGATCTAGAAATGACGAGGTCGAGGAGGTTGTTAACACATCCCGGATTAAGGATAAGTGTTTAGAGCACAGGATATAGTAAGGATAAACTTATGACTCCATTTATAACGACAACGGTCCTCACCAAGATCCGTTTATCTTATAATTCCTATCGTTATACCATACCGTAATCCTAAGACTATACTTATCTAAATTTCCTTAACTAATGGAACAACAGTCACCGTTTACCCTTTAAAAATCTGATACAGTTCGTTATTAATAACGGGATTAATACTTTACATATTAACTTTATCTGTTTATTCGTCGACCGTGTTGGAGGTATCACCAAGGGACTAGACACCTCACTCCGGAAAATAGTGTCCTTACCGTTCTACCTTTGGAGGTCTTGAAGGAGAAGGATGATTTAGTCATTGGGTTAATTTTTTTTTTAGTTACGACTTAAAAAAAAACCACCCCAATCTCTCTAAACAAAGCGGTAGCTCCTGAACTTTTGACGCTCTCACCACTAAGGGTAGTGCAGAAGTGAATTATATGGACATACCTGACACGTCTACCGTCTAGAACCTCTTGCTGTCACCAAATAGTATTTGAATTAGTTCACCTTCCCTTGAGGTAAACATTGGACACTGTCTACACCAAAGAAATGACCTGATTAGTTATGTAGGGGACCTTAGGTATACGTCGATGGTTGGACCATTTATAGAAACTTATCTCTTCTTCGGACGAAAATCTACCATCAATCGTTATGTGACGAGGTAGAGTCCTGAGAAGTAGGGGAAAAGTATTGAAAAAAAAAGGGTCCCTGGAAAGACGAAAGGGTAAGGTTTACTGTAGTACGACCAAATGGTACAACTGGTGCAACACACAAGGTCTGGACAACTTATCCTTCATCAACGAAGGGATCTTTATACACGGTCTCATAAGTTTTATAAAGAGTGTTTTTACACCCTCTACGGTTCAATCAGTTCGTAAATCCAGAGGCTACCGGATCCCGTATAGTTCTATGGACGATACTCTCTTTAGTATCTATAAGTATGTCATGGTACCCAAAGTCTATATTGTATCCTAAATAACCTACTTTTTGAATTTTAGTCTCTTCATCATCTTACGTATGTCAAGGAGTACAAAAATAACGAGACAACGTGTCCGACTTGTATCTACGGGACAGACGTGGTACTAGTCTTCAGGTCGTCTCTGAACGAAATCGGTTTTTCGACGATTCACAATTTACTCTCAGTGAGTCAGTACAAGCTGAGGAATACTGGGGTCCCTGATATCGGGTGGTCCGAGGAGACAGGCACCTTAAGAGGTCCGTTCTTATAACCTCATCCAACGGCAAGGGAAGAGGTCCCCTAGAAGGACTGGATCCCTAGCTTGGGTTCAGAGGACGTAAGGACGAAAAGACAGACTCGGTCTACATGTTTTTTCATTGAGGACGAATGAGCGAGGTATACATTCAATCGGATTCTATCCCTTACAGACCAAAGAACGTTATTTTTCTTCATTTTGCCCTCTAGAGACCCAGGTCTTGTACGATCCCTTCTCCGTATGACCTCTGTTTCCAGACTTATGACTCCCGAGTCCTTTGTCGGAGCGGACGACTTATCTTACAACTTTAATCGGTTTCCGAAATAGAGATATACGACCGACTCGTCACGATTCGGTCGAGAGACGATTCACAGGTTTTACCCATCCTCTACTCGGGGGTTCCGGTAGACCTAAATAGAGATGAGTTATAGGGAAGGTTCCTTTCCCATAGCAACGACGTGGACCGACGAGAACGTCAACATTTCGTTACACAGGCTAACAGGTAAAAGGGATCCTTTTTACCGGTTAAGGAACCGAGATATGACTAAGCACCCATCCCCGACTACCAAACTAACCTATCAGTCTCTGAACCTTTGTTGTGTTAAGTTATTAACACAGTTCGTCAGGTCTTTACCATGTACCTATCTTGAGAAGTATTACCCGTGTTTCATATTTACATAAACACAAGACACACGAATAAATGTTTTCTGGAGAAGGTCGTCTCCAGTCATAATTATTGGTCTACCTGTTCTACTAAGTACCATGTCTACAATCAGTCGGGAAAATGGGTCGGTAAGGTTGGTAACGGATCATCCACTCCCACCGGAACACTGTCATTCTCCAAAATGTACCTTAGTCGTCGTACCTGAAACGAGTGTTTCTAGTCAAACCGAAATAAGTAATGACTCACGGTTTGGGTGATTGTATCTTTGGTTGTGACTCAGGTATTATACAGTGGTGAGAGTGTCCTGTAGTCGGTTGGTGAACCACCTTCCAACTAATGCAACCCGATGAAGGTAGTACCTTCCTCATCGTAAAACAAGAGTCACCGTATCAGAGTATAGGACCTATACTGAAACAGAAGGGACGGAGACTACTAAGACGGTTTTAGTAGTGCGTATCTAAAGGTTTTACGGAATAACTCACAATTTTAAAAGGTGAGTTATAATGAAAATGGTACCTTTAATAAGTTATAGTTTAAGTAATCGTAACAGTATCATGAGTATTAGGACTTCGTCAAGTAGACTCTCCAGGAAAACTCCGAGTCAACACCGAGGTTTACACATCGTGATAAAACTTCCCAATGACATTTCAAGAAATCTTACTTATATACGAGACTTACTCACTGGGTATTCTTACCAAGAAGAGACAATGGAGATTACTAGGTGACCGTCTATAACAGGGATGTTAAAAAACGACACTACTAAATCTCAAGAAAAAAGAGGGAAAGTAAAGTAAAATAACCCAAACGTTTGTTCGTTATATTATAACTGGGATCCAAAACATAAGAAAATACTTCACCAGTGAATCTACACCAGTGAAAATGATGTCCTCCATTTTCTCTTGTCAGAGTCCTTTCTTTTTTCTTAAATAGAAGTGTTCGAGGTCCTCCATTCCCACCAGTCCTTTGTCCATTATCCTCGACTCCCATTCGTAATCCAGTCTCGGAAAACCCCCCAAAGGTAACCCTTCCGTTCCGTCCCGTCCCATCTGTCGAATCTTTACCGATCAAACTTATTATAACACCCCAAAACCCGACAAACACCAGGGACCAACGGACCAGGGGTAAGGAGTCTACTAATTTTATCTCCTCCTAACGGACTCTACCCTCTTTCGTTACCGTTGGGTGAGGTCATGAGAACGGACCTCTTAGGGTCCCTGACTCCTCGGACCACCCGACGGTAGATACCCCAGTGTGTCTCAACCTGTACTGACTTCGCTGAATCGTCGTCGTCGTCGGACTCTACTCCTACCCCATATCCTGTACGACCCGGTCTACTAGTAGACACAACTATGACTTTAGTGAACCCTAACACTGTGTTGACAGGATTACTCACCATCATTTGATCCTGGACCCCATGACTTCTTACCGACAAAACTCCTAATCATATACTCTCTTTGTTCGTCTCCACCATATTAAACTAAATCGTAAGAATCACTTGTCACCCTCTGATAAAAATAGTCTCCCGTGTTCTACAAAGTGATTTGACCTTCAACTCTCTGACAATGGACCAGCAAAACCTGAGGAGTAGGGTGACTCGGTTGTCCGTTTCCTTTCTTAGTAACATAACCTTCCCACTAACCATGACAGTCACCCTTTTAACCCGAAGAGATTGTGTCACTCCCGTCACTCTCACTATAGACCTCTCGTCCTCCAGGAGACCCACGGAGGAGGTACAGAATACAATTTTAGTTACCTGATGATGTTGTTAGGTTATCTTCGTTTTGACGGTTGTCCCGTCTGGAAATTCCTTGTCAACAAACTCAGTGGGACGGTAGTGTGTCCATTGGTACTGGTCGGTTCCATGAACGACTCCTGTTTCTCTTATGTCTACCTATTACCTTCTTTCTTCAATATCTAGAGTCAATACTACCGGACTGTTCAATGTCTTTATGAGAACATAAAGATTCATAAACAAAGAATGAAACTCCACTTATACACAACACGTATACACACACACACACACTTTACGGTAAACAAAAGAGACAAAAAAGATAAGGAGAAATGAAATGTTACATTTTATATAATTATCACAAAGTACAAATCTATAGTTTTCTTCATACATTGAGTCTTTTCTCTACTTGTGGGTTTTTACCTATTTCTTTGTCTTTTGAATATTACGTAGGAGAAGACCCCTCCTAATACAACACGTAATAATCAATATAGTTCCTATTAACATAGTACAATCCATTTTGTAGTAAAACGACAACGGAGATAAACCTTTAATTTATACCAATTTTCTTCATATACACCTGTTGTTCGACCGTCCATACTTATACCTGATTAAACCTAACGAATTAGAATCGTCATGTACAGATTCTTAGAGGAAAGGACTGACCAAGGTTCAATATCAACCGGTTTTGTCCTCGAATACACTTTAAATCTCCCATCTTTTGTACGTCTCTGTGGGTCAAACGGGAGTAAGAGAGGACGAGACGTAGATTAGGAAGAAAGGTTGTCACTCCGGAGAATGGGTTCGTAGAGGTGGTCTACGAACCGACACCTGTGTGTCTTTATCATCGACGTGCTTCTAGTGTCGAGAATGTTTGAGACAACGACCAACACGAACGAGAAAGTCTAAAGGGGTCCACGGGGTCACTCAGATGAACGAGGTCGTGAAGTCCCCCTGACCAAATCACTGAAGAAGATTCAGATGTTCCGGGGGAAGGTCCGGAAAAGAAAGGGGCGATGAGAGTATTAAAATAATCTAGAGTATTTAAGGACTTAGGTGTCACTCGTGTCACGAAACGGAGAGAGAAACTTGGGGTTGACGATGGCTCGGATGTCTTGTAGACCGTACATCCTTTACAAACTGCCTCCAATTCATTCACACTTACACACACAAACACACATACCATACCCATCCATTCAACGACTTCTGAGGTGTAATCTCTATTTACGATAAGATTAAATAAGGTTATACGTAAATCGTACCCACTTTAACTCTTAAATATCAGGACACATAACTCTTTCCCTCAAACCTTATCGAGAACCTGGATACCGGCACCTGGATACCACGATCCCCTCTCATCAATTTATAACGTAGGAGTTTGAACAATACAGAGTTTGTAGGTTTAATGAGAACTAAAGATCCTAAAACAACTTAGGTTCTTATATCTTCAGTTACTAAATACTGTAATTTAGTCTTTCCGTAATCTATAAACTTAATACGTAATCTGTTTCATTATCATTGTTATTCCTTTTGTTGGTTTTGGGTTTTCTGCCATCTTTGTTTGTATTTTAAGGATTAGAAACTACACATATGAAAGACATTATTTCGTTTTTATTAAAATTTTGTAAAAATAACTTTGAAGTCTCTTATGAGTTTTTAAAGACCACTCGTCCTATATTCTTTAATTGTCACAATTAATCTTATATATCCGACAATGTCTATAATGTAGATCAATCACCTGTAGAAAATCAGTAAAATAAAGATTTTTATTTTTATAAATATTTCAGAGAGTGTTGATATATGTGTCACAGTCAGGAGAACAAGTTCAGAAAGGGGTACTCTAAAAAATTTCAAAATGTTGTTACTATCATTAACCAATGATAACCAAGGCGGTAAGTAAAAATAAGTAATTCCATTTGTTAAGGGAGAGGAAACTGAACAGGACGATTTCACTGTCGAAGATCTCACCATGAAAAAGGAACACTCGTAAAAAAATTGGAAATTTTGTTCATTTTTCTACCCTTAATGTAAAGAACAAAATCACAGGTCCTTTAACTTCTAGTCTCTCTAATAGATTTGCTACATAAGTTCCAGTGGGCTACTTCAGTACTCAAATTGGGACTGGATGTAAGGAAGGTGACAGAATGAAGACAAATTAAAAACATAGTAACGAAGGGACTAGGGTGCTTACCGACATGTCAAAAATATGGATAACCGTTTAAAGGGAGGTCTTTAACGTGGCTACATGTATATAAGGATGGTCTCATCCTTTCAGAGTAAAAGAGGTCAGAAGTAGTAAGTCAAGTCAGTGAGACAGCACATACTGAGAAACACTGGGGCACTTAGTGTCGTACGGTCCGGAGGGACAGGTAGTGGTTGAGGGCCTCAAGTGAGTTTGAGGACAGGTAGCTCAGTCACTACGGTAGGTTGGTAGAGTAGGAGACGGCAGGGGAAGGAGTAATGATCGATCTAAAAGGTTAAAAAAAAAAAAATCTTAATCCTCCACTAATATTTCTAAGAATGACCCCATCTTCCACTCTTATTAGACTATAGAGTCCATAAATTTTTGCTATTTACAGTTCGTAAACACAAATTCACACAGTCAGTCAAGTCAAGTCAGTGAGTCAGTACAGACTCAAAAACACTGGGGTACCTGACGTCGTACGGTCCGAAAGGACAGGTAGTGGTTGAGGACCTCGAAGAGTTTGAGTACAGGTAACTCAACCACTACGGTAGGTAGGTAGAGTAGGAGACAGTAGGGGATGAGGAGGACGGAAATTAGAAAGAGTCGTAGTCCCAGAAAAGGTTCCTCAGTCAAGAAACGTACCCCACCGGTTTCATAACCTCAAAGTCGAAGTCGTAGTTAGGAAGGTTACTTATAAGTCCTGACTAAAGGAAATCTTAACTGACTAACCTAGAGGAACGTCGGGTTCCCTAAGAGTTCTCAGAAGAGGTTGTGGTGTCAAGTTTTCGTAGTTAAGAAGTCACGAATCGAAAGACATATCAGGTTGAGAGTGTAGGTACGTACTGGTGTCCTTTTTGGTATCGAAACTGATCCACCTGGAAAAAACTTTTTCATTACAGGGACGAAAAATTATACGACAGATTCAATCTGTATTGAAAAGAAAGTTCCTCATTCGCAGAAAATTAAAGTACCGACGTCAGTGGTAGACGTCATTAAAACCTCGGGTTCTTTTCTTTCAGACAGTGACAAAGGTGACAAAGGGTAGATAAACGGTACTTCACTACCCTTGTCTACGGTACTAGAATCAAAAGACGTACAACTCAAAATTCGGTTGAAAAAGTCAGAGGAGAAAGTGAAAGTAGTTCTCCGAGAAATCGAGGAGAAGAGAAAGACGGTATTCCCACCACAGTAGACGTATAGATTCCATTAACTATAAAGAGGACCGTTAGAACTAAAGTCGAACACAAAGAAGGTCGGACCGTAATGTGTACTACATGAGACGTATATTCAATTTATTCGTCCCACTGTTGTATGTCGGAACTACATGAGGAAAGATCAGACAACAAGGTACAGGTCATGATTGACAACGAAGGACTAGACGTATGTCTAAAGTGTCCTCCGTCCATTACACCAGACCATAAGGGTGAAGAAATTCCTAAAAGGTGTCAAATAACACTAGGTGTGTCAGTTTCCGAAACCGTATCAGTTATTTCGTCTTTATGTACAAAAAGACCTTGAGAGAACGAAAATTTTACTAGGTCACCTACAACCGTTAAACTAGAGATCAAGGAGACGGAAAAGATTTTTGTCGAACTTGTAGACTTTAAAGTATCAAGTGTATGACAATTTCGGACCGAACCTCATAAAACTCATAATGAAACGATCGCACACTCTACTCACGTTAATACACCATCAAATTTGTAAGAACCCGTAACGGAATGAAAGCTTAACCTTACTTTTGACTGGAAAAAGTCAGGACACCGGTGACACCTCAAAAGGTTTAAACGACCGTATAACTCACATCGTGTAAGTGTCGTAGTAGAAAATCCTAAAATTTATCGAGTTGACTTTAAGATAGTGGAGGTGATCGAAACAAGTATCACTACGAAGGATTCCGGGTGAACTGAAGTGTAAGGTCCTACAGACAGAGATCCACTTACTAGTGTGGTAGTACCAATAGACACAGTACCTCTAGACAAAACATATCAAGAAGACACATAAGAACGGTAGGGAAGATTTGTAGAAGACGAAGAGAATCCAGGTATGGTAAAGACAGGAAATGACACGGGTAGAAACGTACTTTACAAGGGAACCATAGAAATTAAAAGAACTTCTCTAGAGATCAGAAAGGGTGAGATAACAAAAGGAGATACAGAAAGGTGACTAGTGACTCCTTCCAAAAGAATAGAGAGGAACGATAAGAAACCTTGAGACGTAAGTTTACCAATATAGAAAGGAAAAGAGGAAACGCAAACCGAAGAGAAGAAAAGTATCGATAAACACTCCTGAGGAGTCTGTCGGTAAAACGGAAAAAGGTAAAGAAAAAGAACACCTACCAGAACTAGTGACGGAAAACATTTTGCAGTACTTGGAGACAGGTATCAAGAAGTCCGTGAGACAGATAGTCTAGATTAAGGAAATTAGATAAACAGTGAAGATGATATATCAGTATTCCCTAAACTAAATCCAGTATGGACTTACAAGATCACCAAAAGGGATGAAAGAAGTCAAATTCAGACTCAAACCGTTATGCCTCAAGTACGAGACTCCTTGTCAGTCGAGGGCCAGAACAAAAACGACTGACATATCTCGAAGAGGTAGAAACCGACGTTTCTTATATTAGTTAGACTAAAAACATAACTGGTAGACCACTACAGGTGTCAGAAGAAACTTGTGTCTCTCAGAAGAGACCATTACACATCTCGGAAGAGAACACAACAACCTTCTCCCACAAACGATACTGGTCACGCAAGAGAACCGTTTTAAGACAATTGGAAACTGGACGAAGTAAAACATGAGGTTTCGGTTTAAACGGACAATGCGGTCTATAGAGAAGGATGAAAACGTAAGGTCAGAGGATATTGTTTCTCCTGTAGAAAAAAACCCACAATAAAGATCTTCCAGAACATCCAGAAGTATTTTGGTAAGTTGAAGTCGAAGAGGTCGTAATGACCAACCGAGTATCTGAACCTAATGACAATATAACTTACTAAACGGAACCTTTGTCTCTAGTAAGATAGTAAAAACTCTGATAGGTTTATGACGTAAAACCTGAAAAAAAAAAGAAAAAAATGATACTACACATGAGGTAAAGAAAATTCCCTAAGAACGGGTGTCATCATCTATATTACCAGTAGACTCAATTAAGTGGGTAAGGGTAGGTAAAATCAAGTGAATAAGGATTTTACAGCTACAAGGGGGAACGGCAGAGGACAAACTGGTGAAGGTTAAACGAAACTAAGTACCTGGACTGTAAGGTCCAGGGACACGTTATAACAAGAAATGTCGTAACCTGAAAAAGGTAGAGGTCAGTGTAGGTGTTGATCCGCAACAAAAATGAAACCGACGAAGAGAAGTAAGAAAGACCTCAATAAAGAGACTCTTTAGACATACGTCCAGTCTTTCATTGTCAATCTTGACCTGTACCTTGTTGTCTGACCAACAACAACATGCAGCTCCGACATATAACAGTGGGACGAATAAATTGAATATACGTCTCATGTAGTACTCTTTGCGACCTGACCTTCTTTGTGTTCGACCTTAGTTCTAACGGTCCTCTTTATAGTTATTGGAGTCTATACGTCTACTGTGGTGGGAATACCGTCTTTCACTTCTCCTTGATTTTTCGGAGAACTCTTTTCACTTTCTCCTCTCACTTTTTCAACCGAATATCGAGTTGTAAGTCCTTTGTTTCTAGTACCGTAGACAAGGGTAGTGAAGTACCCTTTATCTACCCCTTTGTCACCTTTGTCACAGTCTGAAATAAAAAAACCCGAGGTCTTAGTGACGTCTACCACTAACGTCAGTACTTTAATTTTCTGTGAATGAGGAACCTTCCTTTCAATACTGGTTGGATCTATCGTATAAGTTTTCGTCTCTGCAATGAAACGGTTGATTCCAGACAGATCAGTTCCGATACCAAAAAGGACACCAGTACACACCTACACTCTCAACCTAACACTTCTTTCGACTCACGGTTTCTTAACTACGAAAACTTGACACCACAACCCCTTCTGAGAACTCTCAGGGAACCTGACGGTCCTCTAGGTTGGTCAGGTAAGACTTCCTCTAGTCGGGACCCTAAAGAAACCTTCCTTACTACGATTTCGATTTTGAGGTTATGAAACCGGTGGAGTGCACTTTTCAACTGAGTAACCTTTCTGAAACTACGACCCTCCCTAACCCCCGTCCTCCTCTTCCCCTGCTGTCTCCTACTCTACCGACCTACCGTAGTGACTGAGTTACCTGTACTTAGACTCACTTGAGGCCCTCTACCACTACCTGTCCCTCCGGGCCGCACGACACTAAGTACCCCAGTGTTTCTCAGCCTGTACTGACTCGCTGACTTGACTTGACTTGACTAGAGGGCATAGTATAACCTGTGGATGGCTGGACTCCTCAAGTAGAAAGTCACAGGATAGAAAAACGGAAAAGGACGACAAGGTCGAAAAGAGTTCCGTTCTTATGACTCCACCAAAAGGCAAGGGAAGAGGTCACCTGGTACAAAACAGTCTTCAAACACGGTACTGAGTATTGTCGAACCCACGGGATTTCCGGTACCGAGTATCAACGTAACTCAATTTGTTCCAACACCGGGTACACTAGTCAAACCAATTAAAAAACACTAACACCAAAAGTAAGACAGACGGGAAACTACCTATTCTCCGAATACCTTCGAAGGACTACCCTCTCTGACTGACTCCCCTTTTGACCCAGAATAAGACTACCCGTCCCGGTACGAGTCTTTTAGAAATTAGGTTAAAAGACAACTACCCACCCCGACACAAGGGAGGGACAACAAACTGGACTCCGGTTTGATACCACCTCCATTACTTCTTTTACCGCTGGAGGAAGCTTTCCAGGGTACGTGGGTGACGGTGAGAGTCACGGGGACTGGGATGTCTCCGGCGGTAACTGGGTACGTAGACGACCTCTGAGGACCTGTGAGGACCCGTTCAGACTCAATCAGAGGACACCACAGTGACGAGGAAAGAGGACCCAGGACCACGTATGTTCCAAGAAATTTATTCGGAGTCACTTGAAGATGTGTTAACGGAATTTAACACAGTCCCGAATCTCAGTCGACCCCACAATCCAGAGACGACCTTAACCGAAGATCCATAGTCAGTCTCAACGTTCGATGACCAATTGTCCGAGAGTCGTTTGTTACCCTGGACTCCGAGGAGTGACTCTCCCGAGTCGTTAAAAGATTAGGGCAGAAGTATCGGATTCGAACCAAAACGGTGGTTCGAGTCGTCTGTCAACCGGGACGTGACAGTAAGGACAACTGAGTTTCTTTCTACGTAGAGACTACCTGACACGAGTGACCTTCACTCATACCTTAGGTGTGAGAAGAGGTTCGTATTCCTCCAAGACCGACGAAGGACCTCGACGAGTAGGTACCGTAGACCAGGATTCTACAAGATTTCTGAAAAATCAAAGGACACCAAAAGAGGTGGAAGAGGTAAAGTCGTGATGTTCAGTCACGTTTCTCGTACACTTAGAGTGAAAGGAGAAGAATATCACGTGCCACCACCATCAAATCAGTGATTCAGTCCAGGCTGAGTCTTGGGGTACCTGACACCGGGCGATTCCGAGGAGACAGGTATCTTAAGAGGTCCGTTCTTATGACCTCACTCAACACGTATGAAAAGAAAAAAGAATAGACGATATTAAAGACCGGAAGGTCCTTTATTTACGACTATGAGAGAGATGGAAAGACCATCTCTCTTTCTCCCTTAAGATCTTAGACCTCGAACGAAATTAATCCTAAGAAGGTTTACATCTGGGATTTTATTCTTGGACCCAAGTTCACAAATAAACCAATTAGTAAGGTCAACCGTGTTCTGTCTCTTACTCCTTTCACTGGGTCCCTTCCCTCTCTTCTAAATTTCCTACGTAACTAGACACCCCAATGGCGACACTTATTGACTTTGAGTCAGGAGAAACTCTTTAGGACTCTTTGACACAACTTACACCAAGTATTAACTTCCCACCTTTTTGACCCCAAATAGGTGGGGAATAACAATCTTTAGCAGACAACCATGTAACCTAGGAACAGACGACTAACCACGTGTGAAGTTTTCACTACTGGGTAACTAGTGTTTTGGTTTATTAAACCAGATATAAGTGATGATATATAAGAGGTAGGTACCTAAGGTTCTTTGGTAAAATAGGAAGATTGGATGAAAAGACATTTCCAAACTTCCGTACACACACACATAGAAGGACTATGATTGTCGACGACTCCCTCACCTCCGTCACACGACTCTCCCTTAGTCTACTCCGACCGAATCAACCGTGACACGGTGACCCCGTTAAGATGACGTCGGCCTCTGGATGATATACAGTCTAACCTTAGTTTGAAGGATAACGACTTTTAGTGTCACGGAGACTAGAGTCGTGGTAGTCTATTCGACGGTCTTTTATTGTAGAATCTATAAGTAAATTGTCCTCCGTCCCCACAACTATCTTGACAGACCGAAACTTTTAAGGATGTTCTTCCGTCTCGGTCGTTTTGAAATCATCTTTGTCGTCTCTCTGTCTTCGATTTTCATACCGTCTCTGTTTCCTACACCCTTAGAAACTTTATACAAGGGAAAATTCTTGTAATCTGTTCGTGTACCGTCTCTGACGTATGGGGAATTAATAAAGGACCGGAGACACGAGTGTTTGTTCGTGGTAAAGGTCGTACTCTTTTCCCTTTTCTTACTAATATTCTTTCGTGTCTTTACAAGATCTTTAATAGGACCGCCGGTGAACGGAATTCGGGACCCTACTACGACCTAGACCCCTGTGTTGGACTTACTACACGTCCGAACGAGATATCTTCGACACTCCCATGATTAGTACCATTATCAGGTAGACATTCAGAACTGGGACACCAAAGAGAGACGTAAGGGGCACGGATGAGGGTTCCGGACCAGGGTAGTAAAGGATGTACTCAGTGACTTTTTGGAAAGTCCCAGGAGAAAGAGAAGAGTGTGATGTATGACGAGATTATAATAGAGAAGGGTCGTCTTATAAATAGTGTAGTGCGGTCACGAGTTCTTCACCGTCTTTAAAGGGACAACGGACATCTTGTCTTGGACTCCTCCAAGAGATCAAGGAGTGTTCCTACCAGAAGGTCACCGGACGAACTGACTAAGTGGAGTAAATTAGTCTGTCCAGTGTTACGATAAAAACTGTGTAGTACGTGATTCAGACCCTGGTTCGGTATATAAATAAATCACAAAAAGTAGTGATCCCTAAATCGACACACCGACACCAGTGTAGAGAATAAGTAGGGTCTACATTCAAATGAGTAGATCTACTTGAGAACTAAGGAAAATTCACGTTTTTTCAGAAACGAAAATCTATAATCGACTAAAGGAGAAGACCCATACTATTTGATTTTGGAGTACTCTATTGAAGAGACCCGTCTTTTATTCATATGTTAAACCAGTGTTATGTTTTTTCGTGGATGGACTACCATGACCTCTCACTTGTCTCCGTCTGTCTGAATAGACTTCTTACATGTGAACCCTCTCACCCGCTACCAAGTGATATCTTCAGTCAAGAATATAGACACGAAAAACTGATCTCGAGTCACGGTGGGAACGTCTCGTATCTCGGTCACCTCATGTTCACCCTTTTGGTAGTAGAAAGACCGAACCTTTTATTTCTTTTTACTTCGATCCTTTGAATTACGAGACACTACTGGATCTCCTCACCCTACCCCTTCTACCCTCCCTCGGATTACTACCTCCCCTACGATAAATATGAATATCGAGTAAGTGCAACATTTTGTCCTTGGGTTTGTTGGAATATGTTAATCTAAGGTTATTTTATTTATGTTAAAAATTTTTGACGAGTATAAAAACGATAATTAAGTGAACTTAAAACTATATACAAACCATGGTCTTTTTTTTTATTTCTCTCACCCCTCTAGTGTAATCCTTTTTTCGGTTACTTTTGTGGAGATTCTAGACAGACGCGTATAAAGACTGGGAACTTGGTGTACAGGTACCTTGTCTTACTCTCAAAGTCGGTATCTAACTTTGTTTGTTTGTTTGTTTGTTTGGACTATGGTCTCGACGGTGGGACTTCCATGACTTCTCTTTTGAATTCGTCTCTTCAAGACCAACCCCTTAACTAGGATTGAACCCCCACCCCCTCTACCTTGGCATGTCCATCCAGGGGTATAGACGTCGAGAATCAAGTCAAGTCAAGTCAACGAGTCAGTACAGGCTGAGAAACGTTGGGGTACTTAGCGTTGTGCGGTCCGGAGGGACAGGTAGTGGTTGAGGACCTCAAGTGAGTCTGAGTGCAGGTAACTCAGTCACTACGGTAGGTCGGTAGAGTAGGAGACAGTAGGGGAAGAGGAGGACGGGGGTTAGGGAGGGTCGTAGTCTCAGAAAAGGTTACTCAGTTGAGAAGCGTACTCCACCGGTTTCATGACCTCAAAGTCGAAATCGTAGTAAGGAAGGTTTCTTTAGGGTCCCGACTAGAGGAAATCTTACCTGACCAACTTAGAGGAACGTCAGGTTCCCTGAGAGTCCTCAGAAGAGGTTGTGGTGTCAAGTTTTCGTAGTTAAGAAAACACGAGTCGGAAGAAGTGTCAGGTTGAGAGTGTAGGTATGTACTGGTATCCTTTTTTGTATCGGAACTGATCTGTCTGGACAGTCGTTTCATTACAGAGACGAAAACATATACGATAGATCCAACCAGTATTGAAAAGAAGGTTCCTCGTTCGCAGAAAATTAAAGTACTGACGTCAGTGGTAGACGTCACTAAAACCTCGGGGGATTTTATTTCAGACTGTGACAAAGGTGACAAGGGGGTAGATAAAGGGTACTTCACTACCCTTGTCTACGGTACTAGAAACAAAAGACTTACAACTCGAAATTCGGTTGAAAAAGTGAGAGGAGAAAGTGAAAGAATTTGACTCAAATTTACGTATGATACGTATATCTTTTGATATCTCTTAGGTGTTTTATAATGATCGTAGTTTTAGTTTAATCACACAAACGTCGGATTAGATGAGATCAATTACATATATGTGTATGAATAAAGTACCTAACTTTCCGAGTTATAAAGTTCTATCACTAAAGGGGTTTAATAGGATCTATAGGTTATGTTAAAGTTCTCCAAAATCTTTATTCTTTAATCGTTCGACTAAAATTTTAAAATACCTTGAGATTTACTGATTTTATATCGAAGTGTAAAAAAACTTTCCTTGTCTTAACCTCTTAAATATGTCTACTCAAAGTTTTACATGATTTTTCGATGTTAATAGTTTTGTAACACGATAATCATTCTTAACTGTACATCTAACTACTTATCTCAGATTTTTATCCACATATGACTCTACTAGTTAACTAAAAAATTTTTTGTACAAACAAATAAACCAACGTCGTCCAGAACAAACACCGTACAGTCTGGATCAAGGGACTCGTCCCTAGTTTGAGTCCGGGGACGTTACCCTCCTACCTCAGAATCGGGGACCTGGTGGTCCCTTCAGGACTAGTTAACTAAAAGTTTCATTGCATCAGTCAACTCATTGATCCGTACAATTGATCCCATCCACTCCGACATCATCGTTTACTTAACAGTTGAATTCACGGAATTTGTTATTCTTAAGATAAAAACAAGGTCTTTTATACAAATATAACCATCCAGTCGAGAGGAGGTACTTCTTTAAATCACTGGGTCCGATACCACCATGGTTGTAAAAGTCATACACCGAAGATTCTGGTAAGACTCAGAGTGATATCTGTAGCATTCAACATAGTTACTCTGTACCTACATTACTCCACCATATACACTTTCCAAAAATTCCCTGGTCTATATCTACAAAAATGACCGGTCCGGATCTGGAGTCAATGTACCAGTATCGGGGTCACCTCCGAACCTATACATAATTATCAAATCGACATACACATCCTTCTTATCTTTCATGTGAAACCACTCCTCGATTATTAGAGACAGTGCCATACCCTCCTATACATTAAATTCACCTGTCTATTTTTATATTATTCATTTACTATTTATTGTTGACGTAGTTGTTTACGTTTTTAACAGTAACATATACACGGTTACATTAACATCTCCGTAACGATGGTCCATTCTACTATAATTGAATCACTTCTATTCTTTCTACCTTATGTCATAACGTGTTACTGAGACATAGATTACGGCGTAACAAGACCAAAAGGAAAATCCAGGATTTAGATCTCTCACACACGGCATATCTCGTCAGTACTCATCACATTGCCATCGACTAATAGTTTTACGTTAGTCACGGAAGTAATCTAAACAGTCCGTGTCATAATACACCTGTAGCCAATATAGGACTTATCTTCGAATCTAAGAACAAACACTTCTCAGAACTATAGTGGTAAAGGGGTACATATACTTACGTAGAATGTGACAAAGATTGGGTACCATCAGGGAGTCCATCACGAACACTTACTTACTCAGTTTTCTCGTAAATGATAACCATAAGAACCAAAAGGGGTCTACTCATTTGACCCTTTAATGAAACACATATACTCTTATATCCAAAACAAAAAGACGAAGATGAACAATCTCCTACGTCCTTTTTTATACCTTTTGAGATTTTATGGTACTTTTCTTTATGTTCTGTTTTATTTAGGACCTCAGGACCATTATTAATTACTACAGTACATAGAAGACTCACACGCGTACTACCGGTTCACTTTTTCCGGTCTATTTAAGGTCCAATACAGTCCCCTTCATACTCTAGTATTTAAGAATAACATTTTAATATAGTGGTCAAAAATTCACTTTTTATTAAAAATTCTTTGTTGATGTCTTATAGAAGATTACGGAATGACGATAAGTTTGTATTTCATCTTATGAACTTTCTTTAGAATCTCTTTGACGTTTTTAGATTCCTTTGTGACAGACTCAAACTCAAAATATTTGTATTTACCAACTCTATTTGATGGTGAAAGAATTTTATAAGTATCTCGATATCTACATTTCTCCTATAATACCCTCACACGAGACTGGGTTTATACTCCTCAAGTTATTTTTTATCAGTAAGTGGTTTATAAAGGAAACACAGTCCTATAAACGAACGACGGAAGTATACGTAAATGTGTTCTTAGGAGTTTTGTGGGTATGTTTAATCTATAATGGAGAGTAACTTTTTTACCTTTGTGACTCCGAGTCTCTCCCAAGTTATTAAACTAACGACTCTAAAATAAAGTCTAAACGGACTAAGGTTCAAGGTCAAAGAGAGTAGTTTTAGAGTCACATTAATTTGTCATCCAGTACACAGAGATGGAAGGATACCTCTTTTATAGTCCTGTTCAGAAAGGAAGGACAATCCGAGTCAAGTCAAGTCAGTGAGTCAACAAAGACTGAGAAACGTTGGGTACCTGACATCGTGTGGTCCGAAGGGACAGGTAGTGGTCGAGGACCTCGGACGAGTTTGAGTACAGGTAGATCAACCACTACGGTAGGTTGGTAGAATAGGATAATAGGAGAAGAGGAGGACGGAAGTCAGAATGGGTCGTAGTCCCAGAAAAGGTCACTGAGTCAAGAAGCGTAGTCCACCGGTTTCAGGATCTCGAAGTCGAAGTCGTAGTCAGGAAGATTACTTATAAGTCCTGGCTAAAAGAAATCCTAACTGACCAAACTAGAGGACCGTCAGGTTCTAGGTTGAATTTGACAAAGGGAGAAGGACAGATCGAAAAGAAGTTAGAAAGGAAACAATTAGGAGTGAAGAAAACGTACCCGAAACGGAGGTACTTTTACCCGTCCTTAACCCATATTGTATTCGACAGGTGTAATCTACACCATCCTTGATAAGTCTACGGTTTCAGGGGTGATAATGAGACCTGTGACGTTGACTCACGAAGACTAGGAAATAATAGTAAGAACGCGGTAACGAAAAGAGTGTTTACTCAAGTCTCCAAGACGGTATAAATAACAAGAGTACAAAGATGACTTTCACCCTTTAATTTATGTCTAACTCCTTCGGTACGTTCGAGGTGAGTCGACCGGAACGAGTAAATACAATAGACGGACAGAACCTCTGTAAACTCAAACACTAAGGACCCTATCTTTGTAAGGTACTCGGAAAGTTCCACTGTCGTTCGGGTAAACTACTTGAGTAGAGAGAACATACTTCTCTCCAAATCTTGGATGTCCAAAATCGTCGTAAAGAGGAAAAAGAGATATAAGGGACTAACGAAAGATTTAATTATCACAGGTTCATGACCTAATAGATCCGGTTGATAGTGTAGATCTTTTGACCAATTTTATATGTAGGGGATACGGGACCGACAGTTCTAAGACTAAGTCCCAAACCTTTATGCCAAAAAAAAATCGTTCAAGGAGCCCACTTAGGTTACGTGACGACACAAGTCATTGGTGACTGTTTCTTTGTTGAGATGTCCCTCGCTATGAAATCCTGTACATAGTCCGACTACTTCTCGTAAACTCCCCTCCGTCTTACAGAGTCATGAATGTACGTAACGTCAATATCTGACAACTTATTCGGACTTACTAGTCAAAATACAGTGTCTGTGGTAACAGTCTAAAAGGACAGAGGTGGCGGGCGGGGATGGGAAAGGGGACTGGGGTCATCAAATGTAGGGTCCGGTCAATTCTGAGACAAAGACGTTTGAGATTCTTTTTCGTCTAAGACCTCTAAAACTTTTATTCGTATCGAGAAGTTTTGTGAGTGGAAGGTCTGTCCCTGAATCTAGAATACTTCTATTTTAAAAGAAAGAAAACGAGAGGAACGAGATTATTCGCCTGATGTTTATATCTCCGGTAATCTATCACCTGTCAGAGTATAGGAATGTATTAAAGGTTCCAACAATGAAAAATACATTGTAGGAACCAACCTTAAGTAAACCACAACTTAAAATCTATACCTCCAAGTAACATATACGTGAGATTTAATCTCTATAATTGACGAATCAAATTGATTTTGATATTAATTTCATAAATTTTACGAATCCCAATTAATATATGTGAATTCTCAAAGTGTAGGGGGACCAATTACATAATGTATATCGATTTTTATACCTTATGTGTAAACTTGAGAATAATGTGTCGACCTGGGTCTCCTTCATTATTTTTTATTTAACATGAACAATGGTCCCCTTCTCAACCAAAGTTTTCCACTTCGTAATCCACAATCATAAATGGGACTCATGTACGAACTCACTACCAACTATACGTCCTGTGGACGCACTCATTTCTAAAACTTGTGTTAAACCAACCAAACGTCACCACCACCAAATCAACGAGTCAGTACAGACTGAGACATTATGGCAACTGATATCAGGTAGTCCGAGGAGACAGGGACTCTAAAGGATCCGTTCTTATGACCTCACACAACGGCAAAGGAAGAGGTCCCCTGGAAGGACTGTGTCCCTAGCTTGGGAACAGAGGAAGGAACGTCCATCTAAGAAATAGTAGTAGGTTCGGTGGTCCCTTCGGGTCAAACCCCATCAGTACCAAAACCATAACAGAATAAGAGATCTTGGTCACCATGGTCCTTAATAGAACCTCCTATTTTCAGTGTCGTCAGATTTCCTTATCCTCAAAATTCAAAAATGAAAGTCTACACGAGGTAAGGTAAAACCAGATTTCACATCGGAGGAAAGTAGAAAACCCCCCTTTAAGTGACTTAACTTCTCTTTCTTTCGGTGTAGTCTAGAACCAGTCCAAGGGAGTTCTTCGTAAGTAAGTCTCGAGTGAAGGTCCAAGTCTCAACTCCGAAAGGACCGAAAACAAGACATCACAACAACGTGAACACACAGTAAAATATTTGTTTCACCACATGTTGTCTCACGTAAATAGTGTGTTCTTTCCGTTTAACGTCTCGGTACCTTCACTTAAAGTAATTTGACTTTTGGAAAGAGACATAATACTAAAAATGGTGACCAAATATCATTGAGTAGTTGGATTTTATTAACCTCTCAGTTTTGAGTGGATAATTTACCGGAGTGAATTAAGTAATATATGAGGGGTAGTAGTCAAGAAACGGGATCAAAGACTATGTTAAAAACTACTAACACCAAGAGATATATTGGTTTAAAGAATTTTCAAAACAAGTGATCATTTGTAAATTCCTTAAGACAAAATCATCGAGGGTCTTACGTGGACTTCACCTACAATTACACTTCAGACTACCAATGTACCACGTCGTTCCCAGACCCTTTATCTTCCTTTCAATAGGGTCCCAGTATAAGACCGGTTTCTATTGTTACACGAATCGAGTATGTCTCTCAATATAATTCGACAGTAGGAAACTACCCAAAGTGCCCTAATTTGTACCTACCCAAACGTCACACGTCTACACGTACCGAAGTCTGACCTTACAACAGACAAACACGATCCCCATAAAGGACTGAGTTAGGTTCTGGATCTTCACAACTGTCGTTCGAGCCCACTTCATATCATATTTTCTGGTGACCCTTCAAAAGACAGTGGTATCGGTTTACTAAAGTAGATGTCAACTAGTATTGGTAGAAAGTCTACTCATGTTCGTTCCTCCAACAAAAGAGACCGGACAAAGAACGATACGACGACAAAAACCACGTACAAACCCGTACACATGTGTGTGTACACACATATAACTCGTCTGTCTGTATACAGAACTATGGTTGTCAGTAGATCTTTCAGTACAGAGCAATTGAGATTTTGAAATAGGAAACCGTAAATGTGAACCTACACGTCTATCCTCTCGAATCAGAACAGTTTTATCACAATACACAGATTCACTTCCTTCTACAATTTAATCTTAGGAGTCCGAAACACTGTAAGTAGTAGTGGGACTACGACATGTAAGCACATGCAAGTGTGTGTGTGTGTGTGTCCGTGTGTGTGTGTGTGTGTCCGTGTGTGTGTGTGTGTGTGTATGTGTATGTCCGTGTGTGATCACCACCAACTCTTTCATGATCAGAGTCGTTTCCCCTCAAAGGACTGAGTAAAGGTTTGTCTTCGAATAAAAGATGGAGTTTAATTTACCGGTCACAACGTGAATTTCGTAATTCCGGAGGTTTCAGTTATTAAGGGGATTGAGTAGTGAAATGGGAAGTGAATTGTATTCAGTGACAAAGGAGAAGATCGGTAATGAATCTTTATGTAGAAGATAGGAGTAAAAAAAGTAGGTAATCAAGTGGGATAGTCCTAAAACCGTATCTCAGTCTGTATCTACATATTTATTATGGTATGTTAAGGTGACTCGTGTTGGTTGTAAAGGGTTCACACATAAAACACGGTTGAAAACACGATTCGTGAGGTCCGTCATATTCTCACTTCTAAGTACCCGGTCTCAAATAAAAGGATTCCTCAGAGGTCTCTATGAAATTTGAGTATCAGTTTATTAGTCATCATAAATGACCCGTAGACACCCCATATCCTTGACCGAGCAACGTCAACACTTCGCACATAAAGTTTACGGAAAAGATTGAATTGACCTATGAGTGTTCTGGAAAGATAAAGTTCATAAGAGTTAGTACACCACTGTACTGACTCCCCCAACTCTCTCCGGTTTATTTTCGTGGACAAAGTGGTAACGCATACTTACCTCTCTATATTTCTTGTATCGAAACGAGTAGTATCTCCGTTAAGTAGGTGAATCAGTAGTAGTCGGTGGTCGGTTCAGGAACACAATATAAACCTAATAAGAGGTACCATCACTGTTATACCCGAAGGGACCATTGAGTTCACCATTCTTTAGTAGGAGGTCAATTCCTCTGGGTCCAAATTAGGGACCTAGTCCTTCCAGGGGACCTTTTCCCTTTCCGTCGGGTGAGGTCATAAGAACGGACCTCTTAAGGTACCTGTCTCCTCGGACCACCTGACGTCGGTTACCCCAGTGTTTCTCAACCCGTACTGACTCTCTAATTGTGAAAATGAAAAGTGTCACTGTTATACAAACATAATAAATAAGTCCGATCGACGGGACCCGGGGAAGTACCGTTTCTTCTCGATGAAAACTCTATAGAACCATTGTCTTTCCCACAATCTTACTCCCTCAAGTTCAGTTCCTGGTCCAAAGTATGTACAGTAAACGACTTATTAATTCGGTCCGTCAGTGAACTCTGTGGCGTCTCTGTGGACTTTCTATAGAGTGTGATCCTACTATACTCACATTATCCTATCACACTCTATGACTGACTCTAGAAAAGGAAGGAGTCTCTTATCACTCCTCACGTTTTCAAGGTCATCTTCACCATGGGACATCTCTTGTCTCGGTAATTTAAGAGGTACGGACTCAAAAACTTTTTACGGACCAAAAAGACACTCTGAGGGTGAGTCAAGGACTGCACTTGTCTTAAGTTGAATAAACTACTAGACACTGTTGACGTCACTATTGACCCCTGACTTTCTCAGTCCCTTTACTTTTACCACAAGTACTCCTCTTCTTTTCCCTTCTTAGTGTGTTGAACAGGGTAAGGGATGTAGTTTACCTTGACCTCCAACCACTCGTTCGCCTTCACAAGTGTCTCAAAACCCGTAGACACATTTCCCTCTGACGGTGAATGAGGGGTCGACGGACTCTTTATTCTGTGGTCACTACGACTATACGGGACTACGATGACCTCATCCCGTTTCTCGTGGTGCGTCTCCACCTAATGGCCAATCCGGTCCGTCCCAACAGTGTCGGGTGAACATTCACAAAGCAAAGACTCTCCATATCTTTTATCTGAGTGGTGTGTTCGGGGGTCTGAACCCATTTTATCCCTTCTACCCCCTTTTTCTGGAAGAACCACCCCTAACGACACCGTTCCCTGTCTTTCTTTCCGTACCAGTACGACGACAGACCTCCACTCGACTTCTTTCGTTTTAAAGAGTTCTTTAATAATTATACCTCTGATCGACGTACCCTAACTCAGGGGACAGTTTCTCAAACCTCCGAAATCCACGGTGAAATATTTGATGTATATTGTTTGATCTAGTCGTCACTACTGGTTGTCTTTCCCTTTCTGTAAACGAACAGATTAGATACCGATGACGATTCAACGAAGTCAGCACAGGCTGAGACAATCTGGGGTATCTGTCGTCGGGTAGTCCGAGGTGACAGGGACCCTAAGAGGTCCGTTCTTGTGACCTCACCCAACGGTAACGGAAGAGGTTACGTACTTTCACTTTTCACTTTGACTTCAACGAGTCAGTACAGGTTGAGTCGCTGGGGTACTTGACGTCGGGTGGTCCGAGGAGGTAGGTACGCTGAAAGATCCGTTCTCATGACCTCACCCCACGGTAACGGAAGAGGCTTAGATACCGATGAGTTCACATAATCTAAGATTAATAACGATATTATTTAATGTTATTTGAAAATTCTCTTGTACCCAAATAAGAGGATGTCAAGGTTTTCAGTCTTCAGGTTTTGCTTAGAATTCCTGGATTTCAGTACCACAGTCAACTCAGCCGAAGAAGACCTTCGAGATCCCTTTTAAAGATAAAGTATGATGAAAGTCCCAGATCTCAGACCGTAAGGATCCGAGTACCGAGGTAGTGAGGTTAGATACTACGGTAGTGCACTGAAAGATGACTTGGACTTCAGAGGACGTAGGAAGAATATTCCCGCAAGTACTAATATAACTCTGGTGAGTCTAGTAGGTCCTTTTAGAGGGATGAATTCTAGGAATTGAGTTTTAATAATACAACTTTAAGATTGAAGGTCATGGAGTGTAATACAGACATAAACCGTTATACTAAAAATTTGTCTAGTAACGACGACGACGATTCAACGAAGTCAACACAAGTTGAGACACGCTGGGGGATCTGCCGTCGGGTGGTCCGAGGTGGTAGGGACCCTAAGAGGTCCGTTCTTGTGACCCCACCTAACGGTAAAGGAAGAGGTTACGTACTTTCACTTTTCACTTTCACTTCAGCGAGTCAGTACAGGCTGAGGATCGCTGGGGTACCTGACGTCGGATGGTCCGAGGAGGTAGGTACCCTAAAAGGTCCGTTCTCATGACCTCACCCAACGGTAACGGAAGAGACTTTGTTCAATAATTCAATTATGATCGTCTATACTTTCCTCTTTATCTGTCGTCGTACCGTTATCGTACCCAATATAAGTAGTTACCTATCTAGTAAGTCTGTCTTTTAAGTACTCCTTTACGACCTGAACTGGTCATCTGGATTACATGTGTACGTCTTGTAAGGTGTGTTGTAGTCGTGTCACGTATACGAAGAGTTCGCATGTACTTTGTAAGAGGTCCTATCTAGTATAGTGTTTTGTTCGGAATTGTTTACGTTCTTCTGACTTCAGTATAGTGCATAGAAAAGGTTGGGGTTGCCATATTTTATCCTTAGTTATTATCCTTTTGACCCTTCAAGTGTTTACACATCTTTTCTTCTACTGTATCCATAGTGTACTTGTTAATATACGATTAAGTAACCTATTGGATCTGATCTACCTATTTAAGAATTATGATCTTTGTATGTTGGATGATTCTTATTTAGTACTTATTTATTTTTTTACACTTGTCTAATATCACCAACAAACGTATGACCACCTCTTCCTTTACCGTTGGGTGAGGTCATGAGATCTGACCTTTTAGGGTACCCGTCTCCTCGGACCATCCGATGTCAGGTACCCCAGTGTCTTTCAACCTGTGTTGACTTGTTGAAGTGAAACAACCCTGATCCCACCACTAACACTCCTCCTCGTCTTACTTCCTTAATCTTTCTTGTGTTTTTCGAAAACCCTTTCCACCTATATAAGTCATAATAATACCCGATTTACAAACACAGAGGGTTTTAAAGTGAACATCTCCGGGATTGGGGTAAAACCACCATAGACCCGGAAACCCTTCACTAATCCAAATCTAATCCATTACTCACACTCAGGAGTACTACCCTAATTATGGAAATACACTTCCTCTGAAGAGAGGAAGAAAGACACGTGTTTCTCTAAAGTACTCGTGTGTCACTCTACCACCGGTAGACGTTCGGTTCTTCTCTCGATGGTTCTAAACTTAGACGGTCTTGGAAGTAGAACCTGAAGGGTCGGAGTTCTTGATACTCTTCATTACAGATAATAAAGTCCGTGAGTCAGATATTAAAAACCAATGTCATCGAGTCCGTCCGTTTCTAGGAGTAGAACTGACATGACTACTAAAATGTCCGAAAATTTGGAAATATTTCGACAAATTTTTATTGTAAAAGGTATAAGAATGACGTATCCGTAAATTTCTAAAGTTTTAAGATAGCACTCAAATGAGGGTTTCTGTAAGTCGTGGACGTCCAATGTCCAACTCTCTCTCTACGGCTTTTCCGTGTCCTTTATCTAGTCCTCGTGCACTAGGTCACACTTTACATCAACAATATGTTAGTCTCACAGACTAAATATAACACTAGACTGACTCGTCGGACTCGATAACCGAAGACCAGGAAATGTGACTTTAGGCCACAAATAAATTTTTAAAGAGAATTACTTCTTTCCTCTATTGTGTCGAAACTTAGTGACTGTACTTCACATGGGAAGTCGGAGAGCCTTGTCTTGGGTCCTTTCTTATGATTTGTACTTTATAATGTACTGTCTTTACCTCCTTTGATTGGAATCTCATCTTTTCCCCCAAGTCACGGGACGGAGTTCGGGTAAAGAATTGATTGGGAGGAGTCCTTTTTCTCATCTAATCTGACGGTCGGAAAATACGAAGGATTACGTCTCTCATGCACTTTCAACGAGTCAGTACAGGTAACGCTGGGGTACCTGATATGTCAGGTACCTTAAGAGGTCCGGTCTTATCACCTCACCCATCGGAAAAGGAAGAGGTCCCCTAGAAAGGTTGGGTCCCTAGTTTGGGTCCAGAGGGTGTAACGTCCCCCTAAGAAATGATCGACTCGGTGGTCCCTTCGGGAGGATTACGTCTCCGTGGGTCGTTTCACCCATCTTTCCCGGACCGGACCCTCAGGGTGTAGAGACCCACAGGAACTGATTCAATGAACCGCACTTAATGATGAGTCACGTGTATCCTTCTCCAACGTGACCTACTGGAGGGAACGTTAATAGACAAAATTAATAGTTGTTAGGTTGTCATCTTATTCAATTCTCGAACCTCTATAACATTCTTCGGACATGGACCAGAAACTTTGAAAGTAATCATTTACAAGTTGTATCGGAACGAGAGGACGAGTGAAGTCGGGTCAAAGAGTTCTGACGAATACGACGTGATACGAGTACAATAAATGTAAAAGTTTACGACCGGTTGAAAGTCTTGTTATCCTAACCTAAACAAAATATAGGTTACATAAATTACTCGGAAGAGGTGAGATTAGTAATATTCAATGTTATCCTGTTTTAATTTTACTAAGAGTACAACCTCCTCAACAAATAGGCAACACTCTCTCTTGTCTAATAAGGTCAGCGGAGACTTGTAGACTTTTAGATCGTTTTGTCTCCTGTAGGGGTCTTCGCACTTGTCGGGACCAAACTCCTATGTGATTTAACGTTTCGACTCCTCCATTTAGACTTCTGACGACAAAAGTCTCCCTCTCGGAACCAAGAAAAAACCGGGGTGGTATTCTTACGAAGTGGGACTCTCGAGACTGTTTCAAAGGGTCGTAAGGATATGAGTCACCAAAGTTCCTTTTACATTTTCGAACGTTTCTAAGGTTCATTCACTTACTTATTTCGAGTCATTCTAAGGTTTATTCACTTACTCAGCTTAAGAACTTTTCGTGAATTAAAAAAAATTTTTTCACCTTACTTAAGAGGGTTTGTCCTCATGTACTCTCCACTCACTTTAACCAATAGGGGGAGTGTAAAAGAATCACTTTGCCTAATAGGTAAGCTACGAACCATTCATACAACTTTTACTCCGTAGGTGGGACGGGGAGTGTGAGATGAAAAGGTCGGATCGAGGTTACTTCTCCTCTTCTTAGGAAGGTCTCGGGAACGGGTATCTGTCCGACGAACGGACTACGTTCTCCACAAATTATTACGTCGTCACGACTCTTACTGACAGGGGGCTGTGTTACGACCGGAAAGGAAGAGCCTTAATAGTCCAAATCGGATAACAAGTATACGGTTTGGAAGACTTTAGATAACAATATTTACTGGGACGAGAAAACTACGATAAGTAGTAAAGATATTTACCTTGTTGAGAAGGAGAATTCCATCTATAAAGGAAGGACAAGAGTGAATCTTACACTCTACCTGTCAAAGATTATTGATGTAGATACACCACACCATCATACGGTAATTCTCTGAGTCTAAAACTTTAATCTACTCTACTCTGAATAAGTTTCTCAAGTAAACGGTAATTCTTGTAGTGAAGATCTGTCGGACTGTTTGTGTCCACACTGTCGTGATCGACAATTGTCATCGATTTCTCATACCTTTTTATATCTACTGTGGTGTTAAGAGTTGAAACAGAGGGTCCCCTCCAAGTACACCGTATACACACACACACACATACACACTCACACATGAAAACACACCCTTCTTGACTAATTCGTCAGACACACTTACTCTCATCAGAGAGTAAATAGGTAGTAATTTAACATAAATAGATGAGTAATTTAACAGAGTTGAACAAACTTCACCACGGAAAACGACACCACAAATATATCGGTTCATCAGATCGTTTACTGGAAGACTGAAGTCTTGGCAACCAACGCGTCAAGATCTCTGGTATCAACGTAACATAAAACTCACTTAATACAGAGACGTCGGCACAACATCGAGACTGATAGAACTAAAGACGTCGGTCAAACTACGACAAAAAGTTTTTGTCCGAAAGAACATCTTATTGGACTAATTCCGGAGACACAGAAGATCTTCACGGAGGTTACAGACGGAGTGATAGATCCAAAGATCGACAATGACACGGGGTCGTCACTAGTCAAGAAGGGGTAACAGACGATAATACAAAAAGAAAACAAAGGACTTGGTCATACAACCAGATAGGGGAGACGAAGGATTATCGTAGACCCAAACAAGAAACTATTACGATTCACCCTTTCCTTGAAACGTTAATTTAAGGTCGACATGGGTAATGATTGACACTTTAGTATTTGAGAGACCAGAGTCACAGAGACAAACATGTTACCTTCATTATTGTACGTGGAGGAGTCTAATACTCTAATCCATCCTACGATGGATTAGAGTATTAACCAACGAGACGTTTAACAGTTGAACCGATTTGATTAAAGGGGTCCAAAAGGAACATACAAAGACCTATCCTACCTGATGTTCTCTCTAAGGACTCACTCAAAATCTCCCACTTTCCCTTCATCATCATATTAGTTTTGGTAAAATATCGAGTCTCTATGACAACGAATAGACGTCCGAGTGGAGTGACCGGTCCAGACATTGACAAGGGGGATAAGGACTGAGGAAGACGTCAAAGAGTCTAAGAACTAGGTCCAAATCGAGACCCAACTTCCTGAGTTCGAAGACCTTCTATAGTATAGTAGTTCTAGTCTCCGTTCTCGTTGACCGTTCAAAGTCCCTAATAGTACCGGAGATCGAACACGAACACGGAAGACCGAACAGGTACGAGACGAAGTGGAATGTAGATAGAAGAAGACGGACGACACAAGGAACACCTGACCTTAAAGTTGTGGTATAGACTTTTGTCGACAGAATATCCCTGACGAATTAGTCGAGGGTGTCAATGTATTGAGATTAAAGACATTGTTTAATAAAAATTCGTTCGTGTCTGAGTCTCAATAAGAAAATCACCAAATTCACAAATTTGGAATCCACTATGTTTAAACTATATATTTGACATTCACGTTTCTAATACTTTCCATGAGTTATTATCTATTTACTTACCTGTCTACCTACCTACCTACTGTGTTTGAATGACCGGATGTACTCCTACCATTTTTACTCTTTGAATTTGAATGACTCGTGGATGATATACGGTCTTTGATACGATACACAACTTCTCTGTCAACATATTTTCAGTTTGAATTCAGGAAAATAAGTACTGTCAACGTCAAGTCATCGTAATAAATCAAAACAATTGAAACAACTGTCGAATGGACCTAAGGACTACTGTTATAAATTTCTGGTGTACCGTGTATCTATTACAAATCAAATAATTTCTTCCGTCTATTCTATAGATGTGGAAGGAAAAAAGGAGGATATGGAACCGTAGTATAGACCGGGTATCATATATAAGTCATTTACAAATTACTTACTTCCTTTGGATCTCTTCTGGATCAAAGTACCCGTGGTTTCCTCTGACTCGTAGACAAAGAGATCCTCTATAAACCCACGATCATTCCTCGTGTGTCCCGAAGGGGTCACCAAGTCACCATTTCTTAGGTGGACATTATGTCCTCTACACTCAAGGTAGGGAGTCGAACGAGAACCTTCCTCTCGATACTGTTTATATCTATCACATAATTTTCCTTCTCTGTAGTGAAACGATTGTTTCCAAGTAGACATCAGTTTCGATACTAAAAAAGTCATCTGTATATACCTACACTCTGGACCTGGTATTTCTTCCGACTCGAGTTTCTTGACTACAAAAATTTTACACCACGACCTCTTCTGAGAACCCTCAGAGAACCTGTCGTTCCTCTAGTTTGGTCAGTTAGGATGTCCTTCGTCTGAGACTTATTAATGACTATCCTGACTAGGACTCGACTTCGAGGGTTATAAAACCGGTAGACTACCCTTCTCAACTGAGAAACCTTTTCTGGGACTACGACCCTTTGTAACTCACGTCCTTTTCTTCCCGTTGTCTCCTACTCTACCTAACCTACCGTAATGGTTTAGTTACCTGTACTCAAACTCGTTTGAGACCCTCTGTCACTTCCTGTCCCTTCGGACCACACGACGTCAGCTACTCCAGTGTCTCAACCTGTGTTTACTCACTGACTTGTTGTTGTCGTTTCCTCCTTGTGACCGGCGTGACTGGTCTCAAAGATCTCTTTTTGGTCCAAAGATCTCTTTTCTGGTCCTATAGATCTCTTTTTATGTGTGACATTCCGTCCGAGACCATTCCAATGACGAATGGTCCCTAATACGATTTTTATTTGTCGTTTTGATACCGTACCTATCGTCATCAGTTTTGTCTATAGGTCTCAGAACCTCCAGGGGAGGAACGGAACAAAATTAGGAAATTCAAGACCCAAGGTCCTTCTAAGTTCTTCAGGACCCTTTAACAACCAACTTCTAAAGCCAACCAAGACCTCTCATCGGTCCCCGAGTTTTACCTTCGTACAATTATAGTCGCTGACTATCTCTACTTGATTACGTGTCGTCGAGTCATAGTTGAGGTACGAGTGAACCAAAAGGGTTGAGGTCCGTACATTAAGAACGACGACGGTCTCATCAAAGTATTTCAGATATAAATATTGCCGTTGGGTTACTAAAATATTTAATCCGGAAATGTTTCTGTAAGTATCTAAACAACTCTTAGTGACTGGGATGTAAAACGTCATGACACTTAATTCACATAACGTCAAAAATCGAATTACATCCATTGAATAACATTTTCAGTAAATAGAAAACCAGATCTAAAGAGGAGATATCCAAACTTAAAGTAACTATGAAAAGACCATGTGTGGTCACACGAGATTCTACAGTATAAGATCAAGAGTAGACAGAAAACCAGAGACAGAGTGTGTTTGTGTGTGTGGGGAGTGGAAGGTGGAGAGCACGTAACCTTAGTAAGTCAAATGTCGAGGACTACCTTCGGCAAACCACTGACTGATCACGCCACCGTAGGATGTACACGTGTCGAATGATCCTCACTCGGCGTCTCCGTTCCCTTGGAAGTACGTCCGAGGAGCTCGAGAAGAAGACACATAGAGGGAGGGGAGGACAACAGACGGGGAGTCTAAGGTCGGGGGAGTCGGAATTGGTGGAGACTAGAGAAGAGTGGAGTCACTCTACCAACACGAAACGGACCACTCGGGGGTGATGAGGTGTGGACGTGTCACGGAGGTCCGTCCCTCGGTCCCTGAACGCACCCGAACGCCAAGCGAAAGCGAGTCTCTAGTGTCAGGATCGGAGACCCAACACCTTACAGACTTTTGAAAGCAAAGGAAATAGAACGAGTCAAAAGGTCAACAAAACCATACCCCCTCCCAGTTCAAGTCATGGTCATTGTGTTACTCCGTTTGGGTCTTCCAGACGGAAGTAGAAACTCCTCATTCCTGTACTACGAGTTATAAGAGAAAAAACCCACGAGAGGGACACCCCCACACATGTAGGAAGAGTTGTACGAGACCTTTTCCTACGAAACTTCCTTTCTTAGTGAAGGATTAATTTGAGGTTTGACTTTTGGTAAGGAGACGAAACTCTTCTCTGTACCTACGATACGGTACGGACTGAATCACACCCACTTATAGTGACCTGTGAGAGGGGAAATGATCGGGTCTCGTATATCCACGAGTAAGAAATTGTAAAAGTAAAGGTCACAGGATATTCGATATGTAGACGTACACACGTGAATCTTGTATCCTGAGTTGTGTCTTTCGGAAGATAGATTTCTCTGTACTGGGACCTCCGGAGAGCCGGAACGAGACCTCTCCTGACATCCTTATTGTAAGTCAAGTCAAGTCAACGAGTCAGCACAAGCTGAGAAACGCCGGGGTAACTGGCCTCGTACGGTCTGAAGGGACAGGTAGTGGTTGAGGACCTCGAATGAGTTTGAGTATGGGTAGCTCAGCCACTACGGTAGGTTGGTAGAGTAGGAGACAGTAGGGGAAGAGGAGGACAGAAGTTAGAAAGGGTCATAGTCCCAGAAAAGGTTACTCAGTCAAGAAGGGTTGTCCACCGGTTTCATAACCCCGAAGTCGTAGTCAGGAAGGTTATGTATAAGTACTGACTAAAGGAAATCCTGACTGACCAAACTAGAGGAACGTCAGGTTCTCTGAGAGTTCTCAGAAGAGGTTGTGATGTCAAGTTTTCGTAGTTAAGAAGTCACGAGTCGAAAGAAATACCAGGTTGAGAGTGTAGGTATTACTGATGACCTTTTCGGTATCGAAACTGATCTACCCGGAAACAACCGTTTCATTACAGAGACGAAAAATTATATGACAGATCCAACTAGTATGGAAAAGACGGTTCCTTGTTCACAGAAAATTACCGACGTCAGTGGTAGACGTCACTAGAACCTCGGGTTCTTTTATTTCAGACAGTGACAAAGGGAACAAAGGGGTAGATAAACGGTACTTCACTACCTTGACCTACGGTACTAGAATCCTTATTGTAATTACTAAGGATAAACACATAGTGGAGTGTCGAATGTATCTGAAAGTGTAGTAATAAAGTAACTTAGGAACGTTCAGTAGACACTCCATTTGTTCCGTTCATTGTAAAAGGTTCAAATAGTCTTTCCTTGATTCCTGAGGTTTTAAGAACGAGTCCACAGAAGTTGTCGAAATAGGACTCAGGAAATCCCAGGTAACAGTACGTACGTCGAATTTATGATTAACACACTACTAATCTTAGTATAATGAAATATATTAAATTGTTACAACGACGAAGTTAACAGAATTAAAAATTTCTTCATCGGATTCAAGTAATTTTTCACACAAAGTTTACAAAAACGTCAAGTCAATTAGTACGAACACCCCTCGATTCGAAAGTGGGACACTCCAGTACGTAGTTCGTCGTGATTCATCACCGAATTTATTTAACAGTCATATCGGAGACCTACCTTATTAAGGTCATATGGTCGGAATTTTTAAACAATATCGTGGACTAGTCTTACCGGTTGTATCGACATCTATATCTTATTACTCTACCTAGAAAATACTCTGACACCTATGTTACTACACTATCTATGGTGGTCTGAGGGATCGGTCCTGAGTGTGGAAAAGAAAAATTTAATAAAAGGGATTGAATGATTAAATTTTCTCATTAAGAGATCTTTTCTGTAAATCAGTTGATTAGTCAGTCAGTTCATTAAATTTTAAAAGTTTCCTTTGGTATTCGTTCCACTTTTCTGTCGGAAGTCTTACCCTCTTTTATTATCGTTTACTTCGTTGACTGTTTGTTGATTAGAGTTTTTGTATGTTCGTTGAGGACGTCGAGTTAAGGTCTTTTTATTTGCTGGGTTAGTTTTTTACCCGGTTTCTTGATTTATCTGTAAAGAGGTTTCTTCTGTATGTCTACCGATTGTTTGTGTACTTTTCTACGAGTTGTAGTGAGTAATAGTCTCTTTACATTTAGTTTTGGTGTTACTCCACGGTAAAGTGTGGTCAGTCTTTCCGACACTAGGCTTTCAGATGTTCGTTATTTACGACCTCTCCCACACCTCTTTTCCCTTGGGAGAATGTGACAACCACCTTTACGTTTGATCATGTCGGTGATACCTCTTGTCACACCTCTAAGGAAATTTTTGACCTTTATCTTGACGGAAGTTAAGTCAAGTCAAGTCAGTGAGTCAGCACAGGCTGAGAAACGCTGGGGTACTTAGCGTCGTGCGGTCCGGAGGGACAGGTAGTGGTTGAGGGCCTCAAGTGAGTCTGAGTACAGGTAGCTCAGTCACTACGGTAGGTCGGTAGAGTAGGAGACAGCAGGGGCAGAGGAGGACGGAGGTTAGGGGGTGTGGGGGTGGGGTCGTAGTCTCAGAAAAGGTTACTCACTTGAGAAGCGTACTCCACCGGTTTCATGACCTCAAAGTCGAAATCGTAGTAAGGAAGGTTTCTTTAGGGTCCCGACTAGAGGAAGTCTTACCTGACCGACCTAGAGGAACGTCAGGTTCCCTGAGAGTTCTCAGAAGAGGTTGTGGTGTCAAGTTTTCGTAGTTAAGAAGTCGCGAGTCGGAAGACGTGTCAGGTTGAGAGTGTAGGTATGTACTGGTGTCCTTTTTGGTATCGGAACTGATCTACCTGGAATCAGTCGTTTCATTACAGAGACGAAAACTTATACGATAGATCCAACCAGTACTGAAAAGAAGGTTCCTCATTCACAGAAAATTAAAGTACCGACGTTAGTGGTAGACTAAAACCTCGGGGTTTTTTATTTCAGACTGTGACAAAAGGGGTAGATAAAGGGTACTTCACTACCCTGGTCTACGGTACTAGAAGCAAAAGACTTACAACTGGGTCGTTAGGGTGACGACCCGCATGTGTGGTTCCTTTGGTCTTGACTTTCTCTGTGCACATGGGGTTACAAGTAGTGTCGTGACAAATGTTATCGGTCCTGTACCTTCGTTGGATCTACAGGCAGTCGTCTACTTACCTATTCTTTCGACACCATGTATATGTGTTACCTCATAATGAGTCGGTAATTTTTCTCATGTAAACTTAGTCAAGATTACTCCACCTACTTTGACCTCGGATAATGTGTCTCACTTCATTCGGTCTTTCTTCTTGTGGTTATGTCATATGATTACGTATATATAACTTAAATCTTTCTACCATTGCTATTGGGACATACGCTCTGTCGTTTTCTCTGTGTCTACATATCTTGTCAGTAAACCTGAGACACCCTCTCCCTCTCCCACCCCACTAAACCCTCTTACCGTAACTTTGTACATATTATAGTATATACTTTGCTTAGCGGTCAGGTCCAAACTAAGTACTATGACCTACGAACCCCGACCACGTGACCCTGCTGGGTCTCCCTACCATGCTCCTCCTTCCCCTCAAGTCCTACCCCTTGTACATGGACACCACCTAAGTACAACTACATACCATTTTGATTATGTTATAAAATTTCACTAATTGGAGGTTAATTTTATTTATTTAAATATAATTTTTTTAAAAAAGACTCATGGGTGACGTATGGTTCGAGGTACGGGGTGGGACGTTTACGTTTGACTTTTTCGTCTAGAATCCCTTCTGTCATTCAAGTATGGATTGACATCGTCTAAAACCGTCCATCACTCCTCTCCTTCGGAGTAAGACACTAGGATATCACTCCCTAGAAAATGGTAAATCTCCACTACACCGACCTTTAACACAGGTCACCCTTAATAGACTTCCAAGAGATTCTTCCTTTAACAGGGACCTCAGACACTTGTCCCCGCATCAGAAGGACGTGTAAGGTTTCGTTTTCCTCTCGAGACTCACGGGAGTTACCGACCCTCTCTCACGACCGACCTTTTCTTCTGTAGTTCTACTTGTTAGTCAGGGACGACTACCGTCTCTTTACCCAGTTATCGTCTTCTATTCCTAGGAAGACACACTTACCTTCTACGACTAAATTATTATTGTGACTATTATTATTGTAATGATAATCGATGGTTACTACCGTATGGATTATACCCGGTGTATAACACAGTCAATTCATGTGTTTTCAATCGACAGTAATAGGTCAAAATGTTTATCATTATGACTTTCCGAGAACTTCCAATTTTACGAAAGGGACCCAATGTGTGGATCACTTATAGATACACTGGGTTTCAGATGTAACTGGGAGTCGACCATTGTAATTTACTATAACTGACTGACACACGAACGAGTTACTACTATAAAATCAACTCCGACTCATCCGAAATCAAATCCGAACCACTATACAGGAAAAGAAATAATTTTTACATAAATCTACGTGACTCTAGTCGTACGAATCTTCACTCCTCAATTACAGTTAGACGTTTCGACAGATCTCATCTCTAACGAGGGAGAAAGACTCACTCCCCGAAAATGGTTTTTTCATCCGTCAAAGGTATTTCGTTGAGACCGGCAAACATAGTTCTCGTAACTATGTCTTCTTAATTCACTTATTTATAATCAAACGTTATTTTACCTTATTTACCTTCTCCGCTCCCCGTCCTTTACGATCACCCTCCTTTCTTCTCAATAATCCGATAAATACCGAAAAGACACCGGAAGGAGAATGACAGACCGATCTGGACCAGGACTTATTCATCGAAGTTCGTGACCAACCATAGCACGGAACGAGCCATTTAAACAAGTTACCAGTTCCCTTTTACTAATAAAGGGTGACGTGACAACAATCTTTAACTTCAGGGGTATATTGTCTTCGTTAAAAAGTCAAGACAACTCGACGTCAAAAGATGGAACACTCTTTTATTTCTGACACGTTTTATATATGAGACTATTAAAGTTCGAAATTTGGAAGTTTCTTTTAAGTGAAAAAAAAAAGACAAATTCCTCGATACTCATACACACACACACATATATATATATAAATACGTACGTATATGTATTTGTATATTTTAATCTCCTTTTAATCCCTTTACCCTTTAATATGATTCAGCGATGAAGGAAATAAGATAGAATCCCCTATGTATGTGTTGTGTACTTTTGAGTGTCGAAAACAAGTCAAATCCGTCACTTTCGGACCAAGTAAAGCGAAATGACTTTCTTATGTTCGTTTATAATCTTCCCAGAAATCTGGGAATAGTAAGAAGGAACGGACGTCGAGAGAGAGTCTGTAAAGGAATAAGTTAGGACCGTATCGTCGTTATGTAACCTGTTACAGTTCGGAGTCCCCGAGTCCCTCCATGTTTTGGTCAAACCCGGAACATAAGAGGTAAATTCAATTCCAATGTTAAACAGGTCTCCGACTAAAAATAAATCCGGAGTCCGGAGGTCCGGACATGAGTAAACACACCGTGTAATATCGTTAAGAGAAGTTCGTCCGAGAGTGGTCTCCCTAAAGTAAGAACGTTTTTAGATTCAATCACATCCCTACCATCGTATCCTTGTTTACCGACTCCTTCCTTGACTACAGGTGGTCCGGGTCCCCACTCAACAAGATTAAATAAGAGAATAAGAGTGGTAGAGTGTTGTCTGCAAATCGTAATCCCCAATACCGTTATTCAATTTGTAGGAGGGGTGGAAGTTTCTGTAATATCGGATTGTCCCCTCTCCCTGGACGTCTTCTCGTTAAATAATTGTCTATGGTATTTTACCACCGGTATTATACCTTTACCCGTTTTAGTTCATTTCATGTATACCTTCCTCGGTAGGTGGTTACGGAAAACGGGTTTGGGACTTGTAAGTAAAGGTCTTCATTTTAAAAGGGAGGGATAAAATTTTTCGGGGATGGAGTGTGGATCTATGGAAGATAGTAAGGGAAAGACTTTTGGTCCGTAAAGTACCCCGCCCGCGTGGTAGGTCTCAAACGTTCCATAAACACATTAGACACTTGAGTGACACGAATAAATATAGACATCGAGAAACCGGGAAAGGGGAAGAAAACAAAGAAAGGACATAAAGGACTGAGGTTTTGGAAGTAAAGACAAGTTTTATACAGTTTAAAAGTTGATGGTTCTGAAACTTCCCTTCCTTTCATTAGGGTCTCTCCCCCTTTTTACAAAATAGACACTTTCACCTTAGATGTGTCCCGTCTAGACAATTCGTCTCCCAGTAATCGACTCGTCAGGAGTCCGTTCACCCGGACCTACACACCTACTGTCTTCGTCCGGACGACACACTTACCTACACTACCCCGTTTCCAAATGGTGAACATTTAACACTCGGGGACAGACTCTCTCCTACGTACTTCTGTCTCTCATATGATCATCCAACTTTATATATACATATATAAAGGGAGAGAACCCGGAATAGTTTTCGCTGACATATAAAATTTTCAAAATTGAAAAAGGGTCAGGTTTCACCCCGACATAGATTCAATTACCACGGATCCCTTTCTACATACCGACGTAGGGAAAGACTTTCACGAGAGGCCTCTGAAAGGAGTTTTTCAGGGTGAACTGCGGTCTCGTTCTTTGTTTTGACGACTATAACAAGTTTGTTGTCCTTTGTATAAAATAAATGTTGTAATGATTATTTAGGAAGTATGATTTCCGTTACGACTTCTTACGAGTTTGATGGTTTGTTAACGTGTGTAGAGTGTGCGATCATTTCATTACGAGTTTTAAGAGGTTCGGTCCGAAGTTGTTATACACTTGGTACTTGAAGGACTACAAGTTCGACCAAAATCTTTTCCGTCTCCTTGGTCTCTAGTTTAACGGTTGTAGACGACCTAGTACCTTTTTCGTTCTCTCAAGGTCTTTTTGTAGATAAAGACGAAATAACTGATACGGTTTCGGAAACTGACACACCTAGTGTTATTTGACACCTTTTAAGACTTTCTTTACCCTTATGGTCTGGTGGACTGGACGGAGAACTCTTTAGACATACGGGTAGTCCTTCATTGTCAATCTTGACCTGTACCTTGTTGTCTGACCAAGGTTTATCCTTTTCCTCACGTAGTTCCGACATATAACAGTGAGACGAATAAATTGAAGATACGTCTCATATAGTACTCTTTGCGACCTGACCTTCTTTGTGTTCGACCTTAGTTCTGACGGTCCTCTTTATAGTTCTTGGAGTCTATACGTCTACTGTGGTGGGAATACCGTCTTTCACTTCTCCTTGATTTTTCGGAGAACTACTTCCACTTTCTCCTCTCACTTTTTCAACCGAATTTCGAGTTGTAAGTCTTTTGCTTCTAGTACCGTAGACCAGGGTAGTGAAGTACCGTTTATCTACCCCTTTTGTCACCTTTGGCACAGTGTGAAATAAAAAAACCCGAGGTTTTAGTGACGTCTACCACTAACGTCGGTACTTTAATTTTCTGCGAATGAGGAACCTTCTTTTCAATACTGGTTGGATCTATCGTATAAGTTTTCGTCTCTGTAATGAAACGACTGATTCCAGGCAGATCAGTTCCGATACCAAAAAGGTCACCAGTACATACCTACACTCTCAACCTGACACGTCTTCCGACTCGCGGCTTCTTAACTACGAAAACTTCACACCACAACCTCTTCTGAGAACTCTCAGGGGACCTGACGTTCCTCTAGGTTGGTCAGGTAAGACTTCCTCTAGTCGGGACCCTAAAGAAACCTTCCTTACTACGATTTCGACTTTGAGGTCATGAAACCGGTGGAGTACGCTTCTCAACTGAGTAATCTTTTCTGAGACTACGACCTTCCCTAACCCCCGTCCTCCTCTTTCCCTGCTGTCTCCTACTCTACCGACCTACCGTAGTGACTGAGCTACTCGTACTCAGACTCACTTGAGGCCCTCAACCACTACCTGTCCCTCCGGACCGCACGACGTCAAGTACCCCAACGTTTCTCAGTCTGTCCTGACTCTCTGACTTGACTTGACTTGACTTGATGTAAAATTTAAGAGGGAGAAGTTCATCTGTCATACTTTAGAGAATTTTCCCCACATATGTACCGTAACGACTACTTGTACGGAGAGATCCTCTGCATAGAGACGACGTGTGCATCCCTTTCCACGTCGGATTTACTTGGGCCTCCTAAGAGAGGAGTTATACTGGGTGGTACCGAAGACAAAGGATGTAGGAAAATCTAAAGAAACAAATTTCTTTGGGTTCGTTTATGGGGGTACCTATGTAATCAAAGAAGAAAAGAGTATTTGAAAAAGAAAGAAGGAGACAGGGAGACTACAAAGAAAAGGAAGAGTTAAAACAAAAAGGATCTAGAAAAAAAAATTGTAGGAACGTTGGTCAAAAGAGTAAAGAGGAGAGAAGAAAGAAAGAAGAGGGAAGATCCGTAAATAACTCCCTCCTTCTCTATATAAAAAATTTCCAATAGTAAGAGTTCTTATATAGTTAGATTATAGTCTCTTACAATCAGGACAGACGAGAAATTCAGAAATTTTTTTATGACCAGTACCCAAATCCCACTAAGACTATCACTAATGTGGAACGAAAACACGGATAAAACGAATCACAAGTGTTTCAGAAGAAATTGAATCCAAAATATATGGTATCCTGACGGTCTCTGTCATAAGTCACACAACTAAACTCAGAAGGTCTAAACTCCAGCGATTATAAAGAGTCCGATACTGTGGGCTCTCCGTCTACTACCCACCATGCTGAGTTAAGGTATTCGTAAGTGAGTGACCGAGGACACACGATCCATGGTATATAGATTTCTACTTCTTCGACATCGGAACCGAGAGAATCCTCAGGGGTCCAGTTACGTCTCGTGATTCACCATTTGATAACCACAGTAGTGACTTTATACTTTCTAACAAATAATAATAATAATAACAATATATAAAAACTAACTTTTACTTATAATACCTTCTAATTTCCGGAATTTCTTGTTCGTCCTCAAAATACATAACACTAACTTTCCCTACATATACCTTATTGGATTAGTTTCCTCGCTCACTCTACACTTGATAATAACCGGTATAGTTGTTACCAAAGTGGTTGAGAGTCCTTCGGAGATGGTGGAACTAGAACAAGACAAGGGTAATAGTTGTGACCCCTTAAAGGTGGTAGACGAAAAAGTATAGGATGAAAATAGGTTGACTCTTAAAAGTGACTTAGGTACAACCAAGTCACGTGAGTAAAAATTGAGTTTTCCTTTATTCGTGGTCTCAAAGTCTTCCGTTAAAGTTATACGATCTCCCAGCCTCACTGTACCATTCTATATAGTCGTTCATTCTATACACTCCCTTCGTCTCTAGTTCCTTAGTTTCTGATATAGTTGTCTACACCCTCTTGCTCACCGAAGGTAAATAGACCAAAGTACCTTTCACGACCCTTATCACACATAAAAGTCTCAGTATCAATGAAACTATCATAAACTTTAGTATTTACGGACAAAGTGTTGGTACGTACATCATACGAGTACATAATCCAACTAGGTACACTTTACGATTATAGTATACTATTAGTCTTACCCTGAAGGTCCCGGAGGAGTTAAAGAGTCGGTAATCTTTTAATTTCCAAAATCCTTAGAAATTATGTAAAATGTGTTAGGTAAAATCTATTGACTACTTTGAGTTTCTAAAAAGATTACGTTATACCCTTTGTAAAAAAAGTGCATTCCTATAAAGGCACGTGTCGTTTACCCCACATTTACTAGTTCAAAAAACAGAACAAAACTTAGATATAGTGTCGTTGATAAGTTTTAAGAAAGTTTTTGTAAAATCCTTTAAGACTTTTATCTAAGAAATCCTTAAAACAAAGATCTAGGTCGACCTTTATGATCCTTTGGTCGGATTACACTTTATAAGGTAGAAAACCAACTTATGTAAACGAGACAAGTCTAAGTTTATTGTCAATAATTCATGAACTCGTAAAAGATTGAATGATCGAGTACACGATCCAAGTAAGTAATAATAAGTATGTGATAAAAGAAATTAGATTATTGTTGAGACTTACACTGGAATGTGAATAAATCCATGATAAAAGAGTAAGATGTCCACTCCTTTGGTGAACTCCCTTCTATTCACTGAACCAGTGTACCTTGTCTACTTCTTACCTCGGTTTGTACCCTTGGTCCGTAACCTGGGTCCAGAGAACTGAGATTCAGAACACAAGAAAGACGATAAGGTACTAGGAATACAGATTTGAAGATTTTCTTTTACTTTTTAATGTAGATCCCACTCTACGAACACTTTTCTCCTTATTCTAGAAATAATAACTTAATCCAAGTATGCAAAGATAGGAAATAGTACATCTTTACATTGATATAAATACGTACTATAATATATACAGTATTACAACTTGTATATATACAAGTATATACTATAATATATACAGAATATACAGTATCACAACTTGTTTTCCCGGTAAGATAAATCTATTCATCACTCTTTTAAAAGTCTTATAGGACCTGATATCCTTCTCCCGACATTCCCTTACTGTACTAATATCTTCTTCCCTACATATATTACGTTCCTCGTACAACGGAACTAGAGACACTGATAATCAAACCCTTGTATTTTCTTTACACAGACACACACACATAGACACACATACACACGTACGTACGCACACGAAAACAGGATACTTAAAATTGTACATTAAACTATAATGGATCTGTCGTATAAGTTTTCGTCTCTGTAATGAAACGGCTGATTCCAGGTAGAACAGTTCCGATACCAAAAAGGACACCAGTTCATACCTACACTCTCAACCTGACACTTCTTCCGACTCACGGCTTCTTAACTACGAAAACTTGACACCACAACCTCTTCTGGTTGTACTGCTAGAGGAAGTCTGGTAAGACTTCCTCTAGTCGGGACCCTAAAGAAACCTTCCTTACTACGATTTCGACTTTGAGGTCATGAAACCGGTGGAGTACGCTACTCAACTGAGTGACCTTTTCTGAGACTACGACCCCGCGCCCTACCCCCCCCCCGCCTAACCCCCGTCCTCCTCTTTCCCTGCTGTCTCCTACTCTACCGACCTACCGTAGTAACTGAGCTACCTGTACTCAGACTCACTTGAGACCCTCGACTACTACCTGTCCCTCCGGACCGCACGACGTTAAGTACCCCAGCGTTTCTCAGCCTGTTCTGACTCGTTGACTTGACTGACTTTTCATGTCAAATAGACTTTACAGAAAATATAAAGGATAATGTTTTAAACTTGACCAAGTTTAAATATTTTATCTGATACTAGTAGAATGACTTCGTAAAAAACCAAATATGTCCATGGTTGTGTTACATTTATAATACACTAAATATAGACTGAAAATTTCTGTGTAGGTAATACATTTCTTTGAATGTAAAAAGGTATATGTCAGACCAAATACATCCAGACATATTAAAGACCTCTCATACTTGGAAGAAAGAACGGACCTGTTAGGGTACCTGCCTCCTCGGACCATCCGACGTCGATTCTCAGCCTGTGTTGACTCGCTGAAGGGAAAGTGAAAAGTGAAAGGACGTAACCTCTTCCGTTACCGTTGGGTGAGGTCACAAGAACGGACCTCTTAGGGTCCCTACCCCCTCGGACCACCCGACGGCAGATACCCCAACGTGTCTCAACCTGTGCTGACTTCACTGAATCGTACCTGGAAGAAATAATAAATATAAGGATGACACTACGAACTACAAAATACCTATTACTAGGGAAACTCTTAGACTACTTCATTACTTCGAACAAGATTCTTATCTATGTACGTATTTTCAGTTGTTAGAACGTAAAGTACGGTCCCTAAGCATTTGAAGAACCGTGGTTAGGGACCCGGAGGTTCAATTCTTGTTGAACCGTGGTTCAGACGATGTATCATCCAAAGTATCTATGAAGAGAATACGAAGAGTTGGGTATTGATACTCTGCACTCATACTCACGTCGTGAGGTGTCGAGTTAGGGTAGAGGATTAGGCAAGATTGAGATCAGGGGAGGTTTGAGAAGTGAGACTGACTTCCCTTTCCTTTCCCCGTATTAAAGACACCTATACATCAGTTAGAAAGGAAAATTATTATGGTAAACCGTATATATGAGACCGAACCTTTAAAAACTTAATCTGTATCCATTATTTAGAAGTTCAAAAATTTAGTGGTCTACTACATTTCATTCACGGGAAACAGGGACTCGAAGTGACTCAGTAACTCTGGGTAAACACCTCTGACCTACTCCACTTCAAGTTTATACTTGAACCCTTCTTTGTGTCCGCCTCAGGAGTTTACGTACTTAATACAATTTTTTGTCACTAAAATGTAAAACTACACCAACAACACAGAGATTTCAATCCGTACTCTTCTTACCACCACATCTTTACGGTCACATAACCTACGACGGTCCTTATAAAACCCCTAGTTACTGAACGTCTCAACGCAGACAACGTTTCAAACGGAAGTCCGAGTCCCAAACTTAACCATAGTACCTTTTCGAAACAAACATTTATCTGTCTGAACCCGGTAAAGATCAAACACAACGTACCCTAGTTTAATTAATTGTCCCTAAAAAACCATCATCTTATTTTTAAAAACATTGTCTGTAATGATAAAAGGTAATTATATGATAAAAGGAAAGGAAGACCTGTGTTCAATTTTAACATGAAAGGCGGGATGGAGGGACTTTAATTAACTCCGGTAAGCTAAGAGAAACCGGTCCCTTTACATTCAATTTACTTTAAATTGTGGGTACTAAGATGTGGAGGGGAGGTAGATGGAGTGACTGGATACCTCAAGGTCTACCACCATGGAGGTAGTATAAACTAGGGACTCACTCCTATTGTACCTCGTCTCCGGTGAATGGTTGGATGTCACCAACGTATCGTTCTTTTTGTGAAACTAACAATATTTGGTGACTGCAAATACCAATAAACAGTATCGCCGTGTCGGATCAGACAATACGGACGATAATATGTTGAAGACAAATTTGTTACATTTGTCTAATTACTCGATCACTCATCTATCATGTTACATTTTCCCTTTTAATCATCAAAGAACAAAAATTATCACCCAGACAAGGAGTATCCTCGTAGAGTCTGTCAACAAGACCCTAAGATCCGATAAGGTGTTTCGTTTATGCACACACGTTTGTATAGCTATCGTTACTTTTGAATCTCTTAAGCGTTACCGACCCGACCGGGTCACCGGGTCCGTTTATTTGTGATAAACGAAGGAAAGGGGAGAACAAAAGAGACTCTCGATCTCTCATGAGCTCAGTGAGTCGAAGTAGGTGACCCTGTCACCACTGTTACTAGAACAAGAGATCTCCGAGGTACAGTACCAATTCAGTGAACTTTGACAAATTATTAGACACGTCCAGAACAACCCAGTGTTTCAGGGTTTCGGAGAAGGAGTGTGTAATAGAAGGTGGTGAGAGTAAAAAAAACGGGTACTTGTTTTCTCAGAGAGTCCTAGGAAATTTCACATAGGTAGTGTCCGAACTGATGTGACCCCTTCTCCATCCTCTTTCACGAAAGTGGTAATCGTCCGTGCCCGACTTGCTTAGAGTTATTCACTGTCCGCATCCACTACTTCTCGATTAAGAATCTAAGGTCGTTAAGTGATCACAGTGAAAAATTAAACTGCCTTCTACTATATATCAATCTCTCCGTTTACAACAGTACTCTTCGTGTTACCTAAACCTTATTTACTAGAACAGAGTTTGTACGAGAGATGGTAAAGGGTCGAAACACCAACATTTATGGACGAATTCGATTAGGGTATAAGAAATGGTTGTGGTCACCCACGCCACTATGGATGGAAGGCACCATTGAGATTTTTACATAAAGTGTTTTATCCGAAAGTCCCTGAAAGGACCGTCAGGTCACCAATTCTAAAGGACGAAGGGGACGTCCCCTATACCCAAGTTAGGGACCAACCCCTTGACTCTAGGGTGTACGACACACCGGTTTTTTACACCTCTCCGAAAGTACGTTATGACGAAAGTACAAGAAACAAAAGTATAAATCATTCATCATGATATTAGGTCCACGGGTCTGTAGACGTCAGGAGTTCTCAGTACAAAGGAAATTACGGGTCAGTCATTATTAGATTTCAAGAGAGGGTTGGTTCAGGGTCTTCAGGTCACAAAAAGAAGTAAGGTGAGAGTCAAAAAGACTCTTAGAGACTCCCTGCACATGTATAAAGTGTTTACATAGGATCGACAAGAACAGTGAAATCGGTCAATAGACCGTGGTCTGAGAACGAGACTAAGGGACGTTCAGGGGGAGCGACAACACATTGACAGAGGAGATTCGAGATCGAGAAGTAGGGATGTAACGAAAAAGAATTTTAAACTGGGTTCAGAGAAATAACAGAGTCGTGTCGTTTTTGGTCCGAGACTCTTCTAATAGTACTTCCGAATCCCTGTTATCTTTTTCTAAAGTTGAACTACTCCCCAATTCATCTCCTCCGTCTTAAATATACAGGTAATACATTACTAGGGGTCTAGGTCACGAAAGGTTTACTAGAGACATTGTTTACTTGTCTTAAGGGACAATTTGTGTTAGGATCACTTAATCTTAGAGACTCTCACTGACGTATCCTCACATATAAAATTATTTGAATGCTTTACAAAGAGACAACCCTGTAACCTTACCTTAACAAACCCTTGAACACGGGGTCACGGTACAACGTTCTTCAAATGTAGTTTGAGCTTTCTTACTAAACTAGTATAAAGGGACTGGACCCAAACACGGAGGTTGAAAAGGTCCTGGTCTGACTTTTTTTGTTTTACTTGTTATTGTTGTCATCGTCTTTGTTGTTTGAAATGTTCCTCGAAAGGGAACCCTTTTGAAACATAAAACGTCAAAGGTGTGGTAGAGAGAAGAAGGAATGAGTACCTTGTTAATACATGGATCGAAGACCACTACTTAATCTTAAACAGACTCAGTGAAAACTAATAGGACAGAGGAGAAAAAATCGGAAGGAAGATAGATTCCCCATCAGTATCCTAGGTTAAGAACCGTTATTTTACGTCGTTCTTTGAAACTTCCCTTGTTAGAGACCCTTTTGAAAGTGAAAAGATAGAATTCATATCTACAGTAATAATCTATTAACTAAGACACTCTCAGTTTAAGACTAGTACTTCCTTTCCTTCTCTTTTAATGTCTTTGTAACAGGTAAGGATCTGGTTTCAGTCGCGAACGAAATGGGGGTCAGAAGAAAACTACCCTCTTTCTGGGGGTCAGAAAGAATCCGGTGACATGGATAAAGAAACAAGACCGATGATTTTTGTAAAGGTCAGAGTCCGACAGGAGGGGTATTTCCAGTACAATAAAGTCACCATTGGTGTTACTACTAGCCGAAAATACGATGTACTGGATAAATCGAGGAGTAATAACGTTTATAGAGGTAAAGTTTTCTCTTAGAACCGAAACAGTTTTTAGAGTAACAAAAAATAGGGGAAGTTTAATTACTTCTCCGAACAGGAATTTTAAACCACACTGTCACCAAACAGGAGATGATTCTTTTTCGAACCTTTATTCCAAAAAGAGAAGATCTATTAGAGGGGTGTAGGGAGTAAGAGTACCATAGTCTTTAACCGTGTGAAACATGATTATACATCATACGTTTTTAGAAAAAAATATTAAAGGTTTATAAGAAATAGTATATTTACGTGTTTGTACGAGTATAATTATGTATGTGTATATGTATACATTTAAGTATAAAAGAGAGGAAATTTTATAATACTTTCTTTATACATATGTAATTAATATCTATGTAAATTTTTACGTCTGATCATATGTTTATCATTTGTGATCATTTTTGTCATATGTTTATTAAGTCTATCATATGTTTATCATATGTTTATCGTGCGATCATACGATAAGTGGTCGCAATAGGTGTCAGAGGATGTTTCGTAAAGGTATAGAACTCTTTTATAAACGTTTGGTACATAGTCTATTCCCCAATTATATGTTTTATATTTTCCTTAAGTACGTTGAGTTATCGTTGCTTGTTTGTTGGACTAACGTTTTATTCTTCTCTTTAAGTTATCTGTAAAAAAGTTTCTTATATGTGTTGACCGGTTGTCCACATAATTTTCCACGAATTATAGGACCAGTAGTCGTTTTCCGTTTAGTTTTGGCGTCACTCTATAGTGGAGTGTGGACAGTCTTACCGACAGTAGTCATTCTACTCTCTATTATTCACGACCATCCTCGTACCTCTTTTTCCTTGGAACCATGTGTCAACCACCCTTACATTTAACCGTGTCCGTGATACCTTTTGTCATGTCCCAAAGGAGTTTTTGTTTTATATCTTGATAGTATACTAGCTCGTTAGGGATAAGTCCTATATAAGGATTTCCTCTATTCTAGTCATGGAGTTTCTTTATGACGTTTGGGGTACAAGTGTGTCGTAATAACTGTTATCGACTTTACACATTTGTTAGACCTACAGACAACTACTTACTTGTCTATTTCTTTTATGACACACACACACATATATATATATATATATATCGGATCTCTAGACAGACATATACTTATAAGTCAAGTCAAGTCAGTCAGTGAAGACAAGTTGAGAAACACTGCGGTACCTTATGTCGTGTGGTCCGAAGTAACAGGTAGTGGTTGAGGGCCTCTAACGGGTTTAACTACAGGTAACTCAGTCACTATGGTAGGTTGGTAGAGTAGGAGACAGTAGGGGAAGAGGAGGACGGAAGTCAGAAAGGGTCGTAGTCCCAGAAAAGGTTCCTCAGTTAAGAAGAGTAGTCCACCGGTTTTATAACCTTAAAGTTGAAGTCGTAGTCAGGGAGGTTACTTATAGACCCTGATTAAAGGAAATCCTAACTGACCAAACTAGAGGAACGTCAGGTTCTCTGAGAGTTCTCAGAAGAGATTGTGGTGTTAACTTTTCTTAGTTAAGAAACCAAGAACCAAAAGAGATATCAACTTGAGAGTATAGGTATGTACTGATGACCTTTTTGGTATCGAAACTTATCTGCCTGGAAACAATCGTTTCATTACAGAGACGAAAAATTACGACAGATCCAACCAATATCGAAAAGAAGGTTCCTCGTTCGTAAAAGTAAAGTACCGATGTCAGTGGTAGACGTCACTAAAACCTCGAGGGGGGGGTTTATTTCGGAGAATGACAAAGGTAACAAAGGGGTAGATAAATGGTACTTCACTACCCTAACCTACGTTACTAGAATCAAAATACTTACAACTTATAATATGGTTGTAAAAGTAAGAGGAGAAAGTGAAAGTAGTTTTCCAAGAAATCAAGAAGAAGTGAAACACGGTATTCCCACCACAGTAGACACATAGACTCCAATAACTATAAAGAGGTCTATTAGAACTAAGGTCAAACACGAAGTAGGTCGGGACGTAAAACGTAATACGTGAGACGTATATTTAAGTTATTCGTCCCACTGTTATATGTCGGAACTACATGAGGAAAGATCTAAACCTTGGTTAGACAACAGGTATAGATCAAGAGTGACAACGAAGAACTGGACGTATGTCTAAAGTGTCCTCCGTCCATTCCACCAGACCATCAGGGTAGACGAATACCTAAAAGGTGTCAAACAACACTAGATGTGTAAACCTTTTGAGTCGTCACCGGTGTTTTGACCTTTTCAGTCAAAAGTAAGGTTAAGGTTTCTTTCCGTTACGGTTTGTTACGAGTTTGATGGCGTGTTAACGTGAGTAGAGTGTACGATCATTTCATTACGAGTTTTAAGAGGTTCGGTCCGAAGTCGTTATGCACTTGGTACTTGAAGGACTACAAGTTCGAGCAAAATCTTTTCCGTCTCCTTGGTCTCTAGTTTAACGGTTGTAGGTGACCTAGTACCTTTTTCGTTCTCTCAAGGTCTTTTTGTAGATAAAGACGAAATAACTGATGCGGTTTCGGAAACTGACACACCTAGTGTTATATGATACCTTTTAAGACTTTCTCTACCCTCATGGTCTGGTGGACTGGACGGAGAACTCTTTAGACATACGTCCAGTCCTTCGTTGTCAAACTTGACCTGTACCTTGTTGTCTGACCAAGGTTTATCCTTCTCATGCAGTTCCGACATATAACAGTGGGACGAATAAATTGAATATACGCCTTATATAGTACTCTTTGGGACCTGACCTTCTTCGTGTTCGACCGTAGTTCTAACGACCCTCTTTATAGTTAGTGGAGTCTATACGTCTACTGTGGTGGGAATACCGTCTTTCACTTCTCCTTGATTTTTCGGAGAACTACTTTCACTTTCTCCTCTCACTTTTTCAACCGAATTTCGAGTTGTAAGTCTTTTGTTTCTAGTACCGTAGACCAGGGTAGTGAAGTACCCTTTATCTATCCCTTTGTCACCTTTGTCACAGTGTGAAATAAAAAGACCCGAGGTTTTAGTGACGTCTACCACTGACGTCGGTACTTTAATTTTCTGCGAATGAGGAACCTTCTTTTCAATACTGGTTGGATCTATCGTATAAGTTTTCGTCTCTGTAATGAAACGACTGATTCCAGGCAGATCAGTTCCGAGACCAAAAAGGACACCAGTACATACCTACACTCTCAACCTGACACTTCTTCCGACTCGCGGCTTCTTAACTACGAAAACTTCACACCACAACCTCTTCTGAGAACTCTCAGGGAACCGGACGTTCCTCTAGGTCGGTCAGGTAAGACTTCCTCTAGTCGGGACCCTAAAGAAACCTTCCTTACTACGATTTCGACTTTGAGGTCATGAAACCGGTGGAGTACGCTTCTCAACTGAGCAACCTTTTCTGAGACTACGACCCTCCCTAACCCCAGTCCTCCTCTTCCCCTGTTAGTTCCTACTCTACCGACCTACCGTAGTGACTGAGCTACCTGCACTCAGACTCACTTGAGGCCCTCTACCACTACCTGTCCCTCCGGACCGCACGATTCTAGTACCCCGGCGTTTCTCAGTCTGTACTGACTCACTGACTTGACTTGACTTGACTTTAAGAACGTACTTTGTAAGTCTTCCTTCGTCGGGACGGATGTGTAACCAAAAACGAGACACTCTGGGTAAAACATGAGAACTGGAATTCTTATTTAAACGTACCGAAATTCAAACACCATTAAACAATAGTCTCGTTGTCTCTTGTTTGTGTAGTTGGGTATGAAAATGGAGATACGAAACGACGGAAAACGATTATGTCTTAATTTATTCTTTCTTTAGAGTGTAACCGTCGGATCTTAACCAAAAGAAAACCTAAAGAAAAGAGAATTGGACGAACGAGAAAGAAGAGAGTACCGGTCTGTTAAACTGTCTAGACAAAGGAGACAGACTAATGAAGGAGACACCGGTGACTGAACCCTTAATATACCTTTTTCTCTCTCTTTTTCGTCTTCCCTCTTCGTTTCCCCAGTAATCGTCTTTATTCCAAAAAACACTCTTTTCCGTCTAGGAGACATAGACACCCAACAAAAAGATTCGATCTTTTATACCCGAAGGGAACTTTCCCGAATAAAAGAGGTGGGAAGGGGTTGTACGTAGAGGCACGGAGAAGGATAGAGAAGGTCTGTGTTTGGGTCTCGTAAAAACTCTTCGACCTGTTGAGGAGATTACCACCGGGTGCAATTTTAAGGTTTAGCGGACCTATCGAAAAAGGTAACACAAGGAATCTTCTACGGAAATGACTTTTAATAATAACATCACTGATACACCCCGACAGAGATTAGAAATAAATTTCTGTCCAACAAGTGAATAAGTACATAATTAAGTTCTACAAATAAACCTCTAGAAACGTACCCAGTTTAAAGAGGACTCCTTGTGTCACCACTTACTAGTCTAGTCTCTTTTAAGGAAAGGAGTACGTAAATCTAAGGTTTCTCTCCGTCTGGTTGTGTTCCTTTGTGTGAATTTTACACACAGTTCTCTTAACCCCTAACACAGTTTGTAAATGATTCCTTTACTTGGTTCCCGACTCCATCGATTATTCCACGTATCCCTCACCCCGTCCCCTTATCCCAATGAATGTACCCCAATCTATTCCCTTTCAGAGTCTGTAAAACCGACTCTGATGGACTTTCCTACCCATCCTCCTCGGAACACTTCCTCTCCCAGGCCTCTCGTAAGGTCCTTTTACCTTGTCTTACGAGTCTCTGAATTCCGTCCAAGTCAAGTCAAATCAGCGAGTCAGCACAGACTGAGAAACACTGGGGTTCTGACGGCGTGCGGTCCGGAGGGACAGGTAGTGACTGAGGACCGCAAATGGGTCTGAGTACGGATAAGTCAGTCACTACGATAGGTTGGTAGAGTAGGAGACAGTAGGGGAAGAGGAGGACGAAAGTTAGAAAGGGTCGTAGTTCCAGAAAAGGTTACTCAGTCAAGAAGTGTAATCCACCGGTTTCATAACCTCAAAGTCGAAGTTGTAGTCAGGAAGGTTACTTATGAGTCCTAACTAGAGGAAATCCTACCTTACCAACCTAGAGGAACGACAGGTTCCCTGAGAGTTCTCAGAAGAGGTTGTGGTATCAAGTTTTAAAGGTCCTTAACTTTCTTCTGTCACGGTAATCTTACACTCCGCACAAACCTCGGAAACGTACAAATCGAGTACATCTCAGAATATCCGTTCTCTTTCCTTAAACTAAACTAAAACACACATCATCTTTCGTTAATCTTTAAAATTCCTCCGTCACTGTATTCGACTACATACAAATTTAGACGGTACACCAATAACCCTCTTACCTAAACTCTCCTCGTTCCGACCTTTACCCCTCTGACCAAATATCCGAAACGGTAGAGGGTTCACTCTCGACTCCTTCCGGACTTGATTCCACCATCTTCAGTCAATATAAGTCTTTATATTATCTTTCTAAGATACTTATGCAGATTATACCATCTCCTAAGGACAAAGCTCATGAATCCATCTTCCCGACGGTAAGGTCAACTCTACCTTTTTTCTATCTACACTTCTTCTTTAATAGAACTGTTTTCCTCACCCTCTATACAAAACACGTAACTTCAAAGTCTACAGACCATTAATAGATTCACCTCGCTAGTCCAACTTTCACCCTACGTATACATTGGGACCTCAAGTTCCCTGTCCAGACCCGGTCTCTCCATTTACACCTTTAGCAATCGTATGATACCGTAAATTTCGGTTTACGAAACACTATGTTGACCTCTTATACATACTCCTTTCTTCCGTCAGTTCTACTTCGGGACCCCTTGACGGGGGTGACTCTACAGTTGACCTTCTCCTCGTCCTCGGTCCCCCTGTCTTCCTCTCACCAGTCACTCCCTCTCTTTGGTGGTCCACTTGTCACGTCCGACGTCTACTCTCCCGTCTCACGGACGTGTCCCCCTCTTCCGTAGAGACAGAGAACCACGACTCCCGAACTAATATTGTCTCTGTCTCTCACAAAAAAAAAAAAATTAAAATGAAATAAAATGAAATGTTATGACATAACCAAAACGGTATGTAACTGTACTTAGGTGGTACCCACATGTACTCAAGGGTTAGGACTTGGGGGGAGGGTGGAGGGGGGGGTATAGTAGAGAGACCTAGTAGGGGTAAGTGGTCGGGGTTCGTAGGACATAGGACATAGTTTGTATCTGACCGCTAAACAAAGAATGTACTATCATATGTACAAAGTTACGGTAAGAGGGTTTAGTAGGGTGGGAGAGGGAGAGGGAGTCTCAGGTTTTCAGGCAAAATATGTAGACACAGAGAAAACGACAGAGCGTATGTCCCAATAGTAATGGTAGAAAGATTTAAGGTATATATACACAATCATATGACATAACCACAAAAAGAAAGACCGAATGAAGTGAGACATATTAGCCGAGGTCAAAGTAGGTAGAGTAATCTTGACTAAGTTTACATAAGAAAAACTACCGACTCATTATGAGGTAACACATATACATGGTGTCGAAAGAATAGGTAAGTAGACGACTACCTGTAGATCCAACAAAGGTACAGGACCGATAAATATTTGTCACGACGTTACTTGTAACCCCATGTACACAGAGTTAAGACCAAAGGAGCCACACATACGGGTCGTCACCCTAACGACCCAGTATTCCGTCAAGATAAAGGTCAAAAAATTCCTTAGAGGTGTAACAAGAGGTATCACCGACATGATCAAGCGTCAGCTAGAGCAAGCATATGAGGCAGCTGGGGCAGTCACGTGGGGCAGCAGGGGCAGTCACGTGCGGCAGCTGGGGCAGTCACGTGGGCCAGCCACGTCAATAAAGTGGGGCCCCTGGGGCAATAACGTGGGCCCCCTCGGGCACTCACTTTGGGCAGCGGGGACAATCACATAGGCCCCCCTGGAAAATCACGTGGGCCCCCAAGGCAATCATGTGGAACCGCCAGGAAAATCAGGTGGGCCCGCCGGGAAAATCAAGGGGGCCCCCCAGGGCAATCACGAGGGCAACCAGGGGCAATCACGAGGGCCCCCAGGGCAATCACGTGGGACCCTCTTGGAAATCACGTGGGCCCCCCGGGGAAATCACGAGGGCCCCCAGGGGAAATCACGTGGTCACCCAGGGGAAATCACGTGGGCCCCAGGAGGAATCACGTGGGCTACCAGGGGCAATCACATGGGGTCCCTGGGAAAATCACGTGGGCCCCCAGCGGCAATCACGTGGGCCCCCAGGGGAAATCACGTGTGCCCCCAGGGGCAATCACGTGGTCCCCCAGGGGAAATCAATTGGGCCCCCAGGGGCAATAACGTGGGCCCCCAGGGGCAATCACGTGGGCCCCAGGGGCAATCAATTGGGCCCCCAGGGGAAATCACGTGGGCCCCCAGGGGCAATCACGTGGGCCTCCACGGGCAATAAAGTGGGCCCCCAGGGGTAATCACGTGGGCCCCCAGGGGAAATCACGTGGGCCCCCAGGTTCAATCACATGGGTTCCCAGGGGCAATCTGTGGGCCACCTGCGGAAATCACGTGGGCCCCCAGGTGCAATCACGTGGGCCCCCAGGCGCAATCACGTGGGCCCCCCGTGGAAATGACGTGGGCCCCCAGGGGCAATCACGTGGGCCCCCAGGGGAAATCACGTGGGCCCCCAGGGGCAATCAGGTGGTGTCCCTGGGAAATTCACGTGGGGCCCCAGGGGCAATCATGTGGGCCCCCAGGGGAAATCACGTGGGCCCCCTGGGGCAATCACGTGGGCCCCCAGGGGCAATCACGTGGGCCCCCAGGGGAAATAACGTGGGCCCCCAGGGGCAATCACGTGGGCCCCCAGAGGCAATCACGTGTGCCCCCAGGGGAGATCACGTGGGCCCCCAGGAGAAATCACGTGGGCCCCCAGGGGCAATCAGGTGGGCCCCCAGGGGCATCACGTGGGCCCCCAGGGGAAATCACGTGGGCCCCCAGGGGAAATCACTGGGGCCCCCAGGGGAAATCACGTGGGCCCCAGGGGAAATCATGTGGGCCACCAGGGGAAATCACGTGTGCCCCCAGCAGCAATCACGTGGGCCCCCAGGGGAAATCACGTGGGCCCCCAGGGAAAATCAGGTGGGCCCCCCGGGGAAATCACGTGGGCCCCCAAGGGAAATCACGTGGGCCCCAGGGGAAATCACGTGGGCCCCCAGGAGAGTTCACCTGGGACCCCAGGGGAAATCTCGTGGGCCCCCAGGGGCGATCATGTGGGCCCCCAGGGGAAATCACGTGGGCCCCCATGGGCAATCACGTGGGGTAGCTGAGAAAATCACGTGGGGCCCCAGGGGCAATCATGTGGGGTAGCTGAGAAAATCACGTGGGGCGCCAGGGGCAATCACGTGAGCCCCCAAGGGAAATCACGTGGGCCCCCAGGGGTAATCACGTGGGCCCCCAGGGGCAACAACGTGGGCCCCCAGGGGAAATCACGTGGGCCCCCAGGGGCAATCACGTGGGCCCCAAGAGGAAATCACGTGGGCCCCCAGGGGAAATTCCGGGGGCCCCCAGGGGCAATCACGTGGGCTCCCAGGGGAAATCACGTGGGCCCCCAGGGGAAACCACGTGGGCCCCCGGGGAAACCACGTGGGCCCCCAGGGGAAACCACGTGGGCCCCCGGTGAAATCACGTGGGCCGCCAGGCGTAATCACGTAGGCCCCCAGGGGAAATAAGGTTGGCCACCAGGCGCAATCACGTAGGCCCCCCGGGAAATAACGGCATCCCCTAGGGGAAATCACGTGGGCCCCCAGTGGAAATCACGTGGGCCCCCAGGTTCAATCACATGGGTTCCCAGGGGCAATCTGTGGGCCACCTGCGGAAATCACGTGGGCCCCCAGGTGAAATCACGTGGGCCCCCTGGGGCAATCATGTGGGCCCCGAGGCGCAATCACGTGAGCCCCCCGTGGAAATGACGTGGGCCCCCAGGGGCAATCACGTGGGCCCCCAGGGGAAATCACGTGGGCCTCCAGGGGCAATCACCTGGGCCCCCAGGGGAAATCATGTGGGCCCCCAGGGTCAATAACGTGGGGTCCCTGGGAAAGTCACGTGGGCCCCCGGGGCAATCCCGTGGGACCCCAGGGGAAATCACGTGGGGCACCTGGGGAAATCACGTGGGCCCGCAGGGGAAATCACGGGGGCCCCCAGGGGAAATCTCGTGGGCCCCCAGGGGC